>UELW01000850.1:0-76919 GCA_900490495.1 Danionella dracula | reverse complement strand
TAGAGAACATACATTTTTTTTTGTTTAGAATAATGATAATACATATATGCAGCATTTACTGTACAAGAGACTAATGCAAGAAAGAGAAAAATGCAGATATATGCATTAAATATGTTCAACGATAGTGAATATATTTATGAATATATTTATTTAAAATTAATGTTTATAAAACAAAGAAAAGTTACATTAAGCATGAATAATAGTAAAATAATTATTACAATTGAAAGTCAAGAGATAAAATGTGATAAAGAAAAAGGAAGTTTTTAACACATCGGAGTGGTGTGAAAGACATGAGAGGAAACCCTTATGAGTAGTTGTGTCCACAATATAAAAGCTGCTATTAACCTCTGAATTTACTAAACTAATAAGACAGACTAAATAAAAACTTGTTTCTTTATTAAAACCCAGGCAGTATAAATATATCGAGTCAGCAGTAAACTGACGTTGAACCAATAAGTAACTGTGAAGACTAGGTCATTATATAAAATACAAAGGAAGCTTTATTGCATCGTTTACTTCCAGGAAACAAAATTTTATTAAATTAAATACAACCAAAAAGGAGAGAATAGGATTTGATGTTGTTAAAATTAATTAGACAGACTAAATGTAATTTAAATCATTTAAATAAAGAACATTAACATCTGAACTAGAAGTTAGATGTGACGAGACGGTGAAGATCAACTCATGTTAGAAAATAAAAGTATTGACAGGCAAAGTTACAATTTGTGTCAACATTATAAGTTAATACGCTAACGGGTATTTAAAGGACAAACTCATTTTGTTTAGTAAAACATAAAGACTTACAAATAAGAGTTAAGAATGAATTTTAAGACATTAATTGTTTTAGAAAAAAAAAAACTGTTTCTTTAAAAAATTTAAATATGAATTCTACCAGATAAAAACAAATGTGAGAGAATACGTCTAATAATGAGTTACATACAAATTAATCAATGCTTTTTAGTTAGGAAATTATAAGGTAATTACAGTTCAACTGAATGGTGCTGTTTTTGGATCAATGTTGCACGAGTAGAGTTGCATTTACATAATGAATTAATTATAACTTATAATATGAAACTTTAAAAAGAATTAAAGACAATTGAAAGTTTTGCCTAAAAACTGTTTAAAGCACTGCATAGTCTTTAAACACAAAAACAAATGAAATGACAAAAACACAAGACTCTAAGGCATCTTTTTATGAAAGGTTAAGAAAAACAGATCAACAGACGTGAGCGGAAATTAACGTGCAATACGGTTGGTTGAGGGAGGACACCCTTTTCTGCCAATCGCGGTCAAGGATTTTATAGAACATTACAGAGCTGCGTGCTACATGTGATTGAAATCTTAGCTGGGCAAAGTGATAAAGCAGTAATTTAGAACAAATCCAGATTCAAACTCATTGAAATAAAAACAGATGCTCGGTTTGACCAGCTGAGTCACCATTAGCCAGAGGAGCCGACTGACTGGACTGTCCGGTACCGGCCGCCAGTTTGAGACTGAACCACGACGGAGCATTTCTGCCCACAATGTAATTACAATTGCTAAAATCGGCATATAAAACTGTATGCCCCTTTATTTATTTTCTTTTAGTTCTCTTGCGGCCCACAGAGGAACCAGCTCCAGAGGAGATCAGGGGTGCCAACACTTTAGTTCTCCTGCGGCCCACAGAGGAACCAGCTCCAGAGGAGATCAGGGGTGCCAACACTTTAGTTCTCCTGCAGCCCACAGAGGAACCAGCTCCAGAGGAGATCAGGGGTGCCAACACTTTAGTCACGTTTAAATCCAGGATAAAGAATCACCTGTTTAGTTGAGCTTTTGTCGACTGAGCACCAACGTCCAACAACTATTTTATCTCTGCACTTCACTTCTTAATCTGTTTTAAATTTTCAGTTTTTAATCACTATGATTTTATGTCTTTTTTATGCTTGATTTTATTAAATATACTTTCTTTTTACTCTTTGTTTCAAATGTAAAGCACTTTGAATTACCCTGTGTATGAAATGTGCCGCACAAATAAACTCGCCTTGCCTTTTGTATTTGATATACAACATTCTCAGAGTATGGATATTTTTTAAAACACTTAAATCAACGGTATGTGCATCAATATGCTATACTGGCATGTTCATCAATAAAGTAAAAAATAACTTTTTGTTTCTGAATTTTGATGGAGAGGTCCGTCTATCGCAGCTGTTAGTAACATCTGTTTGGAGTCCTGCGTGTGACATCACTTCCTGCACCAACATCAAATATCTACAATTTACTTCTTTGTCTTTAAATGAACTAAAAGTATTAGTTTTTTATTGTGAAGATGAGGTCGATCGATCCAGGTGTTGGGGATAAGGGTCTACAACAGGAGTCTCCAAATCCGGTCCTGGAGGGCCGGAGCGCTGCACATTTTTGGTTCAACCATCATGAAACACACCTGTGGCACTAATTCTGGTCCTCTGATTGGCTGAATTAGAGTAGTATGTATAGTACAGCAGGGTTGCAAGTAAAATGTGCAGAGCTGCAGACCTCCAGGACCGACTTTGGACACCCCTGATCTACAGACTTGGTTGTCAGGCACAAGGGGTAACTTACCCAAGCATCGAGAGTTGACCGACTGGAGGGTAACTTACCCGGCGTCGGGGCTGAGGACTCTGGGATGAGGGTAGGCTGACTCAGGCGTCGAGGAGAAGGGTTGAGTCTGAATAAAACAAAACAGGCCATCAAATCAGCACATTAGGAAGCGGAACACTTAGAAAGCTTGTGTTTCAGCACTGCGCACACACACACATAAAACAAGATGACTTTCATGACTAATATTTTTGCATGTTTAACAAGCCTCAAAACCCCTTCATACCTTTTTTTTTTTTTTTTAAAAAGGGCTGCTGTAAAACCTTTTTTTTTTTTTACATCAGTAGATCCGTGCACTCTACCTCTAAGGAGCTTAAACAATTTCACAAATTAGTTAAAAGAGCAGCACATCATTTTTACTCTCAGCTTTTCAAACCACAAGAGAAGGTACAGAATTAACAACCCCATTTTGATCATCAGCGTTATAACATAAAACATATCTGAGCACATATTGAGTAATGCTAAAAGAGGGTTCTTACCACGTCTCGCTGTAGAAGCGCAAACGAGGAACAGACCAGAAGCTCCGAAGGTCTAAAAGCACTCATTTTCACACTTGTGTCTGTCCTCTTCCTGTTTAAAAGATGCCTTTGAAAACCACTCACGCGATCGCTCATATTTACATAAAGAAATGGCTTTTTTTATTCTTTTGGGTTATTAAATATGAGATCGATGCTGACGCACGAGCGCCGAAGAAGCAGCAGCTTCAGGGTTAACTGAAGTCTCACTTTAATTTCTCAGACAATAAAGAACATTTCATTTAAGGAGTCCCCGCTTTACTCTTCAGTGTCTTTATCTTGCTTTGTATGCTGCCTGCACACCGAATGCTGATGATCTGGTAAAAGCGGCGGATTTTAATATAAAGTCTATGTGAAGACGCGATAAGACTCCCAGTTGAGCGAAGGGTGCGGACCACGCAGCACGGGGACGCGAATGCTGCGAGAGACGATGCAGAGCAACAATAGAGGAGACAAACATCTTTAATTTCTCAGACAATAAAAGTTAAAAACCACGTTTCTTACACACAGACGTCTCTGAACCTGGAAATAACCACCCAAGGCAGATTTAACAATGAGAGCATCTGGATTTATTGTTTGAAAACACGGCGACAAGGCATAATGAAGTCTGAAGAACAGCCCCGGACGAGCCGGAGAGAACGAGAAGCTCCTCGCAGCCCTGCTCCAGCAGGAGCACACACAGGGCCTCGTGGGAGCCGCCTCCGGCCGGAACAAACTCCAAGAGAGCGCCTCGAGTTCCGGAGTCTCTCCAAAAAAACAAAAAAGAAAAAAACAAGCAGTGGCCAGTTTAAAACGTCCTCCCGTTCTCTTATTCTGTAAAGTAGAACAAAGGAAGCGGAGCTCCTGAATGTCCTCGCTCTAGATCTCCCCGGACTCTCTCTCCTCGGAGCTGGAGCGCGCCTCTCTCTCCAGAGACACCGAGCGCTCTCTCAGACCCAGCGAGGCGGGGCTCCTCTCGCCCTCCTCCCCGCTATCCCTCCGCCGCCCCTCGGGGGGCTCTTCCCTCCAGACCTCCTCCGCGCTCTCCCTCCATCGCTCCTGAGGCAGCGGCGGCTCCTGCTCTCTGGTGTGTGAAGATCTGCAGAGGGACAAGGGCAAGGGTTGCTTGTGAAGGCCACGACAAGAACATTTCATTTAAGGAGTCGCCGCTTTACTCTTCAGTGTCTTTATCTTGCTTTGTATGCTGCCTACACACCGAACGCTGATGATCTGGTAAAAGCGGCGGATTTTAATAAGTCTATGTAAAGACATGATAAGGTTCCCAGTGGTGTGAAGGGTCTGGACCACGCGGCGCGGGGGACCTGAATACTGCGAGAGACGAGACAAACCGGACTGATCGGGGAAACCGGATTGATCCCGGCAGCAGGAATATGTTCTACTCAGCCGAAAGTTTGTTTGCGCGGCAACCAATCAGAAGCTTGCTCTTGTAGTCACATGATTGTTCTGTGAAGCAGAACATGCGCAGCAACAATAGAGGAGACAAACATCACAGTTTGTGTTCATCAAGAATTAATAACTTATTTTATTATCCACGTGGAAACAAAAAGGACCTTGCTTGGAATTAAGTGGCTGCTGAGGTCACTGAATCTGGTGAGTTATATATTCTTAATTAATCAACCTGATATAAATTGATATTGTGCTGATGTTAGCTAAAGCTAAGCATGCTAGTTAGTTTGTTTATCAGAGGAGTGTGCAGGAAGAAGTTGAGGGACACTTTGAAGGAGAGGAGAAAGGAAGAGAGAGAGGAGAGAGAGAGAGAGAGAGGGTCAGCAGCAGGTATGCTCCGGTCTCGTCGTTCCCGAGCCTCTCCCAGAGAGCTCGCGATTGGTTCCGCGCCGTTCTCGGAGCAGACGTCCTCACGCGAGCGCACCCGGGTTTGAAAGCGGTCAGATAGGCGCGGGAGACGCGTTCTGTCCCCGTGTTTAGCGCTTGGTCTGAGTCTTAGAAGGGGATATAAAGGGCTCATGAGCCGAGGCGCTGCAGCAATAACACCTTACTATTAATTTAGAACCAGCGAAGAAGAGCTTGAGCTTCACCTCATCTTCTATCGCCTCCTTCAGGAGTGAAGCGTTATCCACTCAACACGTCGTTTAACCAAAGCAGAGCTGCCGCTAGAGGTGGGTAGAGTAACAGAAACATTCATTCATTCATCTTCCAACGTCCGCAAATAGTTACAAATACTACAAATACAGAATTTTCACCAATTAAAAAGTGTGTTGATTTTACAATTGTATTTTTTAAATGCTTTTGTCAAAGAATCTTCCCTTACATAAATGCTGTAATCTTGTAGTTTTTTATTTAATATATTTTTAGATTTTTACGTCCACTCTAATACTTTCATTTGTTAACTCTATCAGTTATAAACTGCTTGCAAATTTTTCACAAGCTGCTTTATATGGTTTCCTCACAAACTACTACAATTCAATAAATGCGTTTTTAGCTTCAGTTTGAAGTTACGAGTTTTTAAGATGTTTCTTTATTTTTTTCTTCAAAATCAGAGTTCCATTATTTATTAAAACTCCTGAAAACCTTGGTGTGGTCCACAAAATTTATGTTTAAAGTAGGGATAGACCGAAATAAAAATTCTTAGCCGAAACCGGAAAAGAGAAAACCACGGACGAAAACCGAAACACCAAAATACATTTTGCCAATTATTGCTTCCATTGCATAAATTCATAATAAAGTTTCAAAGATTCAATCAATTACAATTTTTACTATTTGTAAATTTGTAAAAAATAAAATAAAATTTTAGGCAAGGCTCCGTCAAGGGGGCGCGTTTGACCTCGGGGAACATACTTTTTTATTTTCTATTTAGTTTTTTATTTTATTTTTTTTTTTTTTACTGTTCTAGATTGAAGTGCAATACCACTCCACTACATTAGGGGGCGCTCATTGGCAGAGTGTGAAGTGTAGACAGGAAGTGTAGAAGACAGACAGAGAGAGAAGGAGATAGAGACAAACGAAAGTCTCCCGAAAGCTAAGACGAGGAAATATGATGAGCGTTTGTAGCGCTTGGCTTCACTGTGACTGCGGTGGGAGACGAGGAGAGACAGGTGTGCTTACATGGTGCAGCGGACAGCATGAAGCCAAATAAATGAAGGCGTCACTTAAAGACATTACACTCCAATCACGCTGATAAGCTGCTTGAGTTTTTTCAGAGAAAACGAGCCGAATATTGTCAGCAATCACGATCAGTCAAACAATGTTTATAGTTTTATTAAGGATTTAATGTTTTTTAACGTTTCAGATGCGCCTTAAATCTTTTCTGCTACAGTTAATAAAGCTATTCTTTGTTGTAAGTTGGTCCATATTTCTTTTTTTTCTCTCTTATACGTTAATAAGGATACTGTGTTATGCAGAGGTGTTCTTATAACACATTTAAAGACAAATAATACTATTTATAGTTGCGCAAGATGGTTTTTTTTACTTCCTAGGGGGCGCGACAGAAAATAATTGATAAACACTGATTTAGTATCACAATGCGTATGTTTTTTAATTTAGGCATGAGAACTAAGTTACAAAAGGAAGGAGAATTGCAAATTCTGTAAGGTATACAACAACTGATATTTACAGATTAATACAGCACAAGCTTATGCTACGCTCTGCTATCATACAGCAGCAGCTCTGCTGATCCGAAGAAACCAAACATCTGAGACGAGAATCTGAGGGGTCAGAGTTCATGTAAACTCATCGTCTCTCATAACAATATTTAAACTCTTGACAGATCACATGATTATATTGAGAGAACCTGAACGCAGAGCTAATACAAAAATATAAAACACATTTATACATATACCTAGTTTACAGAGAAGAGGGAGAGAGAGAGAGAGAGAGAGAGAAGGAAGGGATATTTTTCCATCAAAGTTGATCATTTAAAAAACTTGAATTTCTAATATTCAGGCTGCGTTCTGCTGCTAAAATGAATAATTATTTTATTAGCAATAGTATTGTCTCTTATTTGAGCTGTAGCTGAACAGGAGGGCCTGTATGCTGTGGCCTGACTGGAGTTGTGTATTTTAATGTCGCTCATTATGATGGTCCTTGGAGTGCCTTATTTATTCCGAGGTGGAGCTTGGTGAAGAAAGTTTGAGAACTGCTGTTCTAGATGATATGGTTTGATGCAGTGGGAAGATTATATAATGCACGCTCATATTACAGGAGTTCAGTTACTCCCATGCGCACCCCAGAAAACCTAAGTTTGGTTTGTCAGGAAATTATATTTGATTTATAATGGCTAATTATTATGAATGAGGAAGCCTCACTGATCATAAATCATTAGAAATCCCATTACAAAGACCTTGAACAATTAAAAAAAAAACATGCAGATGTTATAGCAAGCTTAATCAAACTCACCAGCCTATCAATGCTGGTAAACTATAATTTATGCTAAGACACACCTACCTTTTTCCTGCATAAAACTCAAAGTCAAAAATCTCAGACGCAAAGCGACATACAGATGTGATGGTTGTTTAACGCTTATGTAAATTGGAATGTTATATGATGATAAATTGGCACAAATCAATTAGGCAATGTCCACTTTACCCACAGTAACTTTAAAGTCAAATATCTTGAAAAGAGGGGATTTTGCCTTATACCCAAATGTGCATACATAATTAGGCCACGCCCACTTTCCATACAAAGTCAATGTTTAATTTCAAAGTCAAATATCTTGGAAATTAAGCGACATACATGCGCAGGGATTGTCTTATCTTGAATGTAATTAATAATTTAATTATGATCTCGAATCAAAACTTACAAGCTTTTACAAAATAGTGTTTCTCTGAAATTGTCAAGCCAACATCAAAGTTTGGGCACTGAACGTTAAAATCTAGTTATTATTATTCTTTTTCTGAGCCAAATTTCTGACTGATTCTGCTCCCAGACTCTAGAATGCTACAGACTTGAAACTTTTTCCAAACTGTTCCACCTTGTCTAACTCGGGTTGCTATATCTCCTCATACTGGAACCACTAGTGGATTGTGGGTAATCGCTAAGAACATTGGGTTTTTTTCCCATTGACTTAACATGGGGTCAAACTTTGTCAAGCTTTAGTTCAGATTGAGAATGTTGTAGAAATTTCAAACACCCCACACTAAGAGAACTTGTCAGTCTGAGCAATACCATGCTGAGCAAGGTGAAAAAGTATATGACCCCTTGGCTCTACATGGTGTCAAAGGTCACCATTTACTTACCATTGTCAATAAGAATGAATTGATGCTAAACACTAAACAAGCTACAGACACAGGGGTTGTCTTATGTTGCGCATAGTGGAATGGTAGAATTTTCCCATAACATTAAGGTTGCATAATCTAATTAGCACACACCCACTTTTCACTGAAACTTCAAAGTCAAATATCTTGAAAACAAAATGGCATACAGGTGCAGAGGTTGTTTTATCTTGACTCTGATGAAGAATGAAATGTAACATAATACCTAATTTGCCTACTTTCTTAGACCATGCTTATTTGTTATTGAAGCTTTTAAGTGAAATAGCTGATAAACCAAACAACGTACAGGTTAAGCAGTTGTTTTATTTGGACTCTACTGAAGAGAGGGAACTTAAACTGATAACAAATTTGCAAAAAATGAATCAGTCCACGCCCACTTTTAATTAAAACTTTGTAATCAAATATTTAGAAAACTACGTGACTCACAGGTGCAGTGGTTTTGTATCTTGATCTTAGTGGAGACTGGAATATAACAAGATAGTAATGTGCATAAATTATTAAGGCCACACCCCTTTTCACTAAAACTTTAAAGTGCAGTAACTCAGAAACAAAGCGACCTACAGGTGCAGCCGCTGTTTTATCTTTACTCTACTGGAAAGTGGAATTTAACATGAAAACTAATTCGCATAAATTAATTTGCCCACGCCCAGTTTTACACAAACTTCTAAGTGAAATATTTCTGAAACTAATTGACAGACTTAGTCAAACTTAGTGTAGAGTGGAATGTAACATGGTGTAAAATCTGCATAAATGGTTAGGCCACACCCTCATTTCACTCAAACTTTGAAGTAAATTATTTTAAAAATAACATTGTGAATTTCCGGTGCAGCGGATCTTTTATTTTGACCCTAGTGGAGTGGAGTATAACATAATACTAAATGTGCAGACGTTACTCAGGCCACGCCCACTTTTCACCACTTTTAAGTGTACTATTTCGAAAATAGCAGCGGTTATTTTTTCTTCTTCCTAGTGGAAGGAGGCTTTGAGCATAATGCTATTCATTAGCATAAATTATGTAAGTTACGCCCATTTCATGCTGACACCTAACTCTTTCAAACCTCAGTTTTAAACTTAACCAAATTTAAACTAAACCAAACTTCAAACATACTTAGAAATGCTTTTTAAAACCATAAAAATATGTGTTTTTCAAGCCAACATTCAGTTTCCATATTTTAATATCTAGTTATATATTGTGCTTTAAAACAATTGATCTCGACTGGCGGGTCATGTGACCCGTCAGTGGATGGACCGGGTTCTCTTATACTGGCTACATGAGAGCATGGTTTTCAAAACACTTTATACTCTTAATATAATAACAAATTGTATGACACAAACACATAGCCATCTTTTATTTAAGGTTAAGAAATAAAGATCGACAGACGTGACTGAAAACGAACTTGCAATACGATTGGGTGAGTGATGAAACCCTTTCCTGCCAGTCACGATCAAGGACTTTAAAGAACATTACAGAGCTGTGTGCTAAATGTGATTGAAATCTTAGTTGAGCGAAGTGATAAAGCAGTAATTTAGAACAAATCCACATCTGAAAACCTGTTCTATATGAGAGCAGAAGACCTGCGCGCTCTGTAGATCCACTGATCTCTCGGACGTGGAGTCTGTGTAAATACCAATTATTTTAATAACGATAGGGTAACTTTGCAGTTGGCATACTCTGTCTATACTCTGTATAGATCCAACTCCCAACCCAACTTTGAAATTAACAGTGATATTGTTTTTATCACCGAATAAAAGTCTCAAGCATTAACGCATGATAATAATGATAACGGCCAACCACTTGGCCACTGGGCATGGCCCAAAATACAATTTAACCATGTTTTTTCTCTTCTGTTTGTAGTGATTATAGAAGTGAGAATGCTGCTCTCTCTCCGATCGGCTCTTCCTCTGATCTTTCTGATCTCGACGGGTGAGTGTTGCTTCTGTTGAGATCATTAAACTCCTGAAGAGCTCTTCTCCTCGAGCTGCTCTGAGTTTCAGATGCTCCTCAAAACCTCCTTCATCTCCTCTCTGTGTTTCAGGGGCCGATGCTCAGAGATGGGGAGTGAAGTACAGCCCCTCGTCTGTTTGTGCAGTAAAGGGTTCAACGGTTCAGATCTCCTGTGATTTAGAGTATCCTCCGGATCACGAGCTCGAAACAGCCTTCTGGAGCAAACAACCGTTCAGAGAGCGATCAGAGCTGTGTCCAGATCCTGAGAGAAGGGTTCAGTGTGAGAGTGAAGCTAGAGACAGATCCAGCATCACCCTGAGAGACGTGAGAGAAGCAGATACACACATCTACTACTGCAGATTCACTGCTGATGCTGAGAAATACACCGGGACTCCTGGAGCTCGACTCCACGTCACAGGTGAACCACTTCAGCTCACACTTCCTTCATTCTTCTCAACACAAGAAGAAAGAGTTTCACCTCTGATAATAAAAAAAACTGAACACTTGAACACTTATGAAGATGTAGAGTATTATACAGTATTCACTTTGTGGTTTAAATTGTGTTTATTGTTAAGGTGGTGAGAAAAATCTGAGGTGTAGTTTCTCTGTCAGACCTGCAGGTGGAGCCAGAGCAGAGTGTGAACAGAGAGAGATCCAGTGAGGATGAGCTGTAGCAGCAGCTGCTCTCTGCCTCCAGAAACTAGATTCATCTGGTTCAGAGATGATCAGAGATTACCTGAACAAACCCAGAAGCAGCTTCAGCTCCAGGCAGCGGATCGCTCTGATACTGGTTTCTATCAGTGTGCTGTTGAAGGAAACAAACATCTGAGATCTAATCCTGTGTTTCTCTCAGTAGAATATGAGTATCTCTTTAGTATCGACAGATAATAATAAGCCAGTAACCGATAGCAGCACTCAAATTTAACATTTAGTAATCCTCTCAAAATTTCTCCATCAGATGATCCTCGAGATGTTACTGTGAGCATTCGTCCATCTGCTGCAGTTCTGGAGGGAGATTCAGTGACTCTGAGCTGCAGAGCTGACTCCAATCCTAGAGCAGAACTCCTCTGGTTTAAAGAGGAAACACATCTGGGATCTGGTTTCACTCACAGCTTCACTAACATCTCTTCTGAGGCCAGTGGAAGCTATCACTGCTCCGCTAGAAACAAACATGGATCTCAGGACTCTGCTGCTGTGACTCTGGAAGTGATGTGTAAGTCTGCCTGCAGGTTCAGTCTTCTGATATTAGTTCTTCATCTGTTTCTTCATCATGCTTCTTCAGACCCTCCAAAGAGCGTCTCGGTGTCTCTCAGCGGATCTGCTGCAGTTCTGGAGGGAGGTTCAGTGACTCTGAGCTGCAGCGCTGACTCCAATCCTCCTGTTCTCAGCTATACTTGGCTCAAAGAAGCTTTGAAGAACAAGAAGAACATCGGTAAGATTGTTGGATCAGGACAGAGCTTGATCATCTCCAGCTTTAGCTCCAGTCACAGTGGAGGATATTCCTGTGAGGCGCAGAACAAACACGGCTCTGGGAGATCAGCGTCTGTTTCCGTCTCTCTGAAAGGTATCTTCTCTGAACAAACTCTCGTTCTTTCTCTGGTGTGAGTGATGCAGGAAGCTCTGCTTTCAGGGCTTCAGGGAGCAGCGCTGCTCACGGTGGCTGGAGTCGTGGGGGGGTGTGGAGGACTGGTCGCTCTCCTCGTTCTAGCTGTGTTTATTAAGTGAGTGGAGCTTCTGGACTGAAGATCAATCTGAAATGAACTTTTATATTGAAGATGCTTCAATGTTCCTCACCCTCAGGAGGAGAGCGACTCCATCAGCAGAGATATCTCTCAGAGGACCTGGAGCTCACAGGCAGATGGTATGTAAAGCTCCCGGAGTCTCTTCTGGTGTGTGATCTTTGAGTTCTGAAGAGAGAGCTGAATTACTCTCTCCTCAATCTCAGGTGGAGGCTCCTGAAAGAACCTACATGGCTCTCGACCCTCGATCTGTGGACTCTGAATACGACGCTCTGAACGTGAGTGAGTCTCTGTTTAGCATCTGGAATTGTGAAATGAAATGATTTTAAGTGTTTATCTCTACATTGTTCTGTAGAATCTGAAGAGATCTGCTGCTGCTGCAGACGACAATGAAAATCCGGATCCAGTCTACGAAAATCTTGAGGGCTGTTTTTAGGAAATGTTGGTATATTTTTTACTTCAAGTATCTATAATGATTTTATCGTTGCAGATATTATAATTTTAAGCCTCAGCTTCTAAATGAGAGAGTTTGATGATTGGTCAGTTATTCCTGAAACAGATCAGATGATTCCTCTGTGATTCTCAACTGTAGCTTAACTTCAGCTCCTGCTTCTCTCTCTGATGATTGTTTTATTTTTTCAGAATATAATAAATATTTGTATGTTGCTCAAACAATGCTTTGTGTTACTTTTTTCATTCATCTTCATATTGGGTTTATTCCCTTTCGGGGTCTCCACAGCGGAATGAGCCGCCAACTCTCTGGCATATGTTTTACGCAGCGGATGCCCTTCCCTGCCGCGTCCCATCGCTGGTAGGCATTCACACACACATTCACACTTTAACACTATGGGCAATTGTTCTTATTCGGTTCACTTGTTCCGCATGTCTTTGGACTTGTGGGGAAACCGGAGCACCCGGAGTAAACCCACACGATCACGAGGAGAACATGAGAACTCCACACAGAAATGTCACCAGCCCCAGCCGAGGCTCGAACCAGTGACCTTCTTGCTGTGAGACGACCGTGCTACCCACTGCACCACCGTGACGCCCGCTTTGTGTTACTTATTCAATTAATTGACAGCTTTATAAAAAAAATTGTCCCAGCTTCTCCGGTCTAAAAGAATTTAATTTCCAGCAAGCCCTTCCAACATCTCCATCTTCATCAGTTTTTTTTTAATCTGTCCTGTCCTACTTCAAAGCAGCCCCATGAGAAGGGAGGTGCTTCGTATGAGTTGGTCACTTTTGCTTTTAAATGAAGATATGATATAGTGAGTATTCCTCTGGATAAAAGCTATTAATTTATTTGATTGATTATTTACTTATTTCACATTTATCATAATAATGGCGTAAATCAATCATATGAACATATATCAGGACAGGTGTAAATAGAAAAGCGGAATAGTAATAGAGGGAAGTAAGTGAGGGGGGAAAGAGAAGGTGAGCGGTAATTGTGGGGAAACGAGTCAGGATTTAGTTGAAAAAAATTAATAAATAAGATTAGATACCTACCTTAGCACATCTATCCATCTTAGCACAGTTCGCATCTAGTTACACATATGTATACAAATATAAATATAAATACATACAAGCAGTTAATGATCTATGCACAACAAAAGAAAAATATTAATATTAAATACAATTTATGTATATATATATATATATATATATATATATATACATACATACACTTACACACTTGTATACACATACATACTCGTATATAAACATGCACACTTGTGACATATACATGTCACAGGTGATCGATCACACTGGGAGAGTGGACATAATCATACCCGTCATATTTGATCTGATCTCGACGGAGAAACACAGCTGGATCAAGTAATTAAGTGTTACAGGACAGGACACAGCACAAACACCGCCACGCCCACATCCCCCCGTGGTAGGCCCCCGTCCCAGGCGCTACCGTGGATTCGCTGGGGAAAAAGGGAGGACGGCCAAGAGATCAGAAGGGGGGTGGAGAGGGAGACCACTCCAGACGCGGCAGGACCACCCCGACCCCATGCACACATCAACCAGCACCCCAACACGAACCCCACGCACACCCCTACCAGCAGCTTAACCCACCCACTAAATCAACCCCATCCAGTCATCCAACCATCCATCTGACCATTCGTCTACCCACCCACTCAGTCTTCCACTCCCGGACAATAGCTAGCCGCTCCCCGCGGGCCTGCACCCACCCCGGCAGCCACACACACCCCAGCGATGGTGGGGTCGTACACCCTAGGGGGGAAGGTGGGGGCAGTCGTTTGCCCATTCCCAAACTTCAGCTTCCAGTTGTCATGTAATGTAGGTATATGTGGATGTGTTAGAGAGAATGCATTAAAAGTGGGAATGGTGTGCTGGAGTCTCACCATTTGGCGGATGATGTCCAGGCACCACCCCTTGCCCTACATGTCTAATGTGTATTTAAAATGAGATGGTAGCCTTCTCCGTTGTGGATGGTGGGAGGTGTCACAGATCAACTCCCCCCACTGAAATTTGGACGGAGACTAGCCCTCCAGGCCTAAATGTATTGTGTCCTTGCAGGTGTTGTGGGGGGCCCAGGGGTTGCCCAGCCCCGGAAGCGAGTCAGTGGCAGGTGGGATTGGCCTACTATCCGCTCCGGGAGGAAGGCCCACCCGGTGCCCTGGAGATGTTCAGTGTCCTATGTGATTAAAACTGAGGGTCCCCGTCTAAGGAACAGAGGGCGGGATCGCCGATTGGTCACCCCGCCTGCCTGATCCCCCATGGAAACAAGGACCTTCATGATTCTATTTGTGTGAGTGAAGAGAGTTTGTGTACTGGGAGCTGGTGTGGTGAGTGGGAGCATCCGTCTGGCCGCACCGTCCATCCCCACAGGGGAAGCACTGCCCCCTACTGGAGGGGCCACGGGAGACCTGTCAAGGATAATGCGGGCAGCCTGGAGACAGCTGCCCTCCCTCCGGACCCGTCCTACTCATTAACACACATACGCACCCACCCATCTCACACATGCACGTACTTGCATACTCACACACCCTCAGAAAGTTCAGTTCTTGGCCCTTCACTGTTTATTCAGCGGAAGCGTTCAGCCTCTTAGCGTGAAGACTAACCGCGTAAAGACGTTCAACTCTACCTGCGCGACTCCACTGAGCAACGCCATAGAGTCGGCGCCCAGTAAGCTATATTCTTGTATCTGTTTCTCTTTTACTCCTGTACTTTGTTTTCCTTGCTACTTTCCTCACAAGTCTGCTAACATGTCCTTCCAGTACATTCCAGTCATTCTCTCAGCTGCACGTCGCTCCGCCCGTCCTCGTGGAACAGACTCCAACCCTTTGAACCTTCGCTCACTTCATCTTGCCTCACCAGAACCATGCTCTCTCTCTGTGGGACTTTGGAACTGTCAGTCTGCTGTCAACAAAGCTGACTTCATCCCTGCTTTTGCTCTTCAGTCTTCACTGGACATTGTCGGCCTGACCGAGACATGGATCTGCCCAGAGGACACCGCAACGCCTGCAGCCCTCTCCAACAACTTTCTCCTCTCCCACACTTCTCGCGAGGCGGGACGGGGTGGGGGTGTTGGACTTCTCATCTCTCAGACCTTCAGATTCTCTACCTTCACATCTTTTAGTAAGACATGCTCATTTGAATATCATGCTCTCACTATCACTTCCACATCCTCACCATATACCGCCCACCTGGAGAACAGCTCTCCACTTTCCTGGAGGAGCTTGATGGTCTGCTCTCCTCTTTTCCAGAAGATGATATCAGCCCACTCATTGTATTTGGGGACTTTAATATACATCTTCACAAACCAAACGCTACCGACTTCCACTCACTCATGTCCTCCTTTGACATGACTCTTGTCCCTACCACAACCACACAAATCAGGAAATCAGCTAGATCTCATTTACACATGCAGCTGCTCTCCTGATCATCTCACAGTTACTCCTCTGCACACATCTGATCACTTCTTCATCACGTTCAAACTCACACTGCCTACAAGCTCACACTCAACACCACCTCTTGTCACCTTCCGACGTAACCTTAAATCCCTTGATCCCTCTCTCTTTTCTTCAGCTGTGTCCTCTTCTCTCTTAACATCTGGAAACTTTTCCTCTTTAAACACTCACGATGCAACTAACCGTTTCTGCTCCACACTCGCTACATGCCTCGATCAACTATGCCCCCTCTCTTCCAGACCAGCCAGAATAACACCATCAAACCCTTGGCTATCGCATGCTCTCCGGGAACAGAGGTCCACCCTCAGATCGGCAGAGTGCAAATGGAAGAAATCAAAGAGCAGGCAGATCTCGAAGCGTACCAAACTGCACTCTCAACCTTCTCAAGCAAGGTACAAGACAACATACTACCATGACAAGATTGAACATGTCAAGGACAGCTGAAAGCTCTTCAGGACTTTCAACTCACTCCTCTGTCCACCCCAACCTCCCCCAGTGACCTCTCTCACTGCAGATGACTTCGCTGTTCACTTCATAGACAAAACCCTCACCATCAGCCGGCAGTTTGCACCACCTTGCACCCAATTTCATCCACAAGCCTCGTCACCTTTCATGTCCGCATTCACTCTACTCACAGAAGATCAGGTGTCCAAACTCCTTCACTCGGCGTATCCAACCACCTGCCCCCTCGATCCCATCCCCTCTCACCTTCTACAAATCATCTCACCTACCATCACACCTGCCCTTACTCAAATCATCAACTCCTCGATCACTACCGGCATTTTTCCTAACACCTTCAAGGTGGCCAGTCACCCCGCTTCTCAAGAAACCTACACTCAACACATCACTGGTGGAAAATTACAGACCTGTCTCTTTGCTGCCCTTCACTGCAAAACTCATCGAGCGAGTCATCTTCAATCAGCTCTCTACCTTCCTGACTCAGAACAACAAACTTGATGACAATCAGGCTTCAAGAATGGACACTCAACTGAAACAGCTTTGTTGTCTGTAACGGAAGCGCTGTGAAGGCCAGGGCTAACCACAGATCATCTGCCCTCATCCTACTAGACCTCTCTGCAGCGTTTGACACAGTCAACCATCAGATCCTTCTCTCCACTCTTTCTGCGATGGGCATCACTGGAACTGTACTCGATTGGCTTGAGTCCTATCTCACTGGTAGATCTTTCAGTGTCGGGTGGAGGGGTGAGGTCTTAAACACTCGTAACCTACTCACCGGGGTTCTCCAGGGTTCAGTCCTTGGCCCCTATTTCTTCTCCATCTACACCACTTCCCTGGGCCCCATCATCCTCAGACACGGATTCTCCTACCACTGCTACGCTGACGACACTCAACTCTATCTGTCGTTCACCCCTGATGACCTGTCAGTAACTACCCGCATAACTGACTGCCTGAACAACATCTCTACTTGGATGAAGAACCATCACCTACAGCTCAACATTGCCAAGACAGAACTTCTGGTAATCCCAGCTCATCCCTCTGTGCACCACGACCTCACCATCCAGCTGCAATCCTCTACAGTCACCCCTTCTCCTTCAATCAGAAATCTTGGAGTTATGTTGGATGAACAGCTGTCCTTCAAAGACCACATCACAAAGACAACTCTAGCGTGTAGATTTGCTCTGCACAACATTCGAAAGATCAGGCCCTTCTTAACTGAGCATGGAACTCAACTCCTGGTTCAGGCTCTGGTCCTCTCACGTCTGGACTACTGCAACGCTCTCCTAGCAGGACTTCCATCAAATGTGCTAAAACCTCTGCAGATGATCCAGAACTCTGCGACTCGTCTTATCTTCAAGGAATCAAAACGACCTCATGTTACTCCCCTCTTCATCACTCTTCATTGGCTCCCCATTGCAGCTAGGGTTAAATTCAAATCGCTAACGCTGGCATACAAAACTATCTCCAGATCAGTCCCTGTCTACCTCCATGAGCTCATACGCTCCTACATGTCCTCCAGAAGCCTGCGCTCAGAGAAGGAACAGCGACTTGTGGTTCCTTCCCACAAGGGCGGAAGATCTCTCAGCAGAACCTTCTCTTTCACTGTCCCTGGATGGTGGAACAAACTCCTGATGCAGTCAGGAGAGCAGCAACACTAACAGCTTTCAAAAAGCAACTGAAAACTCTTCTCTTCAGGGAACATCTACTATAAAAAAAAATAAAAATAAAAACTTCTCTCTTTTTTTCCTCCTGTCTTTATCTTCTTTCTCTACTTCCTCACTGCTTTGGTTTATTGATCAGTTAATACAATTTCTCTTATGAGAAGTTGAGATAGACTTTGACGGTTTAACAGATCTCATACTGTCTCTCCCCTAATGTAATTCGCTTTGGACAAAATGCATAAATGTAAATGTATTATTTATTTCTACCTTTACTGCTACACTGATGACACACTACTGTACACCAGCTTAAAGCCCACTGTTTTAACTTCATCTCAGCCTACATCTCATAAATAAACTCCTGGATCAGTAGAAACTTTCTCATACTCAACACGGATAAAACAGATATACTTCTAGTTTGTTTAGCTAAACGCATCAGCCATGTCATAACTGTCGACAACATCACCGTCTCTGAGGTGTTCTTATCTTTCAGGTAAAAACATCGGTATCATGTTTACCTCAACTACTGTCACATTAACGCTTTTTTTTGTCTTAAACTTCAGTACTAACAAATCTCTGAAGTCAGGCTTCTCATTTTCAACAAATAATTTTCCACATCGCTCCAAATTCTTCGCTGATTACCTTCACAATACTGTATCTGCTTTAAAAAATTTCTCCTCACCTTTAAAGCTCTTTGTTGTTTTGCTGCTCATCAGATCAGATCAGATCTCATTCACTGCTGCACTCCACCTCGCTCTCTTAGATCATCAGACACTGGTTTCCTCCACAGCGCTCTGCTACAAACGAGAATCTTTTGGTGATGGAACATTCAGCATCTCTGCACTCACCATTCAGCTCTTTCATTTTAATTGATTAATACATCTATGCAAGATCTGTTTTTTTTTAATATATGATTTACTACGATATATGATGTCTCCAAGTCCTCTCATGACTCATGTAAGAACAGTTTATTTTTATGTTTTTTTTTCTTAAGCTGTTCTAACGTTTTAGTGAATTTTCAGACCATCTCCGATCTGGAAGAAACATGCAGCAGTGACTAGACATCATCTAACTTAGACGGGACTCCAGTTTGCAGCTTGAAATTAGGTCCAGAAGTTGAGATGAAGACGTCTAATGTATGATCCTAACCCAATCAAATACTCAGCTTGTTCATGGACACCTGACCAGGAAGGTCATTAGAGACGAGTTTAATCCTTTAATTCCCACACCTTATTCTCACTTTTAGCCAAACTGTTGCTGCACTTTATTTTCACTTTACGCTTTGGTCTGCACATTACCTCCAAAGCACATCTCTTAAGCACCTTGATATAGTTACAGTCCATTTTAGAGTCTATTTTAGAGTCAGTCTCTGTAGTGAATCCATCAGTTGCTTAATTTTCCTCATTTTCCACCTGTTCTTGTGGAATTTCCACACATGTAGGCATTCCAGGAACACTCTGAATATGCCTCCTGTTCCTATGAGATATTGTCCCTTCTTTTGTTTGCACAATATATGATCTGGGTTTCGGAGCTCTTCCAACAACTGTCCTTGTTGTTTTCCAAGCTTTCTCTCCATCCAGTTTAACATTTACACCCTGTCCAGGATGTAGATCGAGAACAGAACATGCAGAGTATCATCTGTTGTAGAAATACTTGTATGCAATCTTAGTTCATCTCTTCTCCTGACTTGCTCATAGTCAATCTTATTGGGGAGGTTATTCTTTGGCAGTGTTGGAACTGTCGTTCTGATCTGATCTATCATCAACTGAGCTGGGCTCAATCCTGTTGCGTTGATAGGTGTAGCTCTGTTGCTCGTAAGAGCCAAGTGTGGATCTTGTCCTCTCAACAGGCAGTTTGCAATAGCTACACTTCTTTCAACTGTACCATTAGCTTGTGGATAATGTGAGTTGGAAGTTGTATGAGCAAAGATATACATGAATTTGAACTCTGCAAACTTCGAAGAAGTAAACTGTGTAGCATTGTCTGTCACAAGCTCGTATGGGATTCCCCACTGGACAAACATATATTTCAGCTACATAATCGTGTGCTGGCTTGACAATGTTTAAAGAGGTGCAACTTCAATATCACGAGAGTAATATTCCCCATCCAATTCATAAATATCTGCAGCAATCTTTTGCCAGGTCCCGACAGGAAGGGCTGTAACCATCAATGGCTCTCTCTTCTGTGTAGGCCTGTAAACTCACATGTCTCAATTGTTTTTGTGATGTTTTTTCCAATTCCAGGCCACCACACTGACAATTTTGTCCTTTCTCAACATTTAGTGAGACCCTGTGGTTTGTGTGAATCAGGAATCACAATTCTATCTTCATACAGCAACAGTCCATCAATTTCAGAAAGGTGAGCTCTAGCTGCATACAAGTCTTTGCGTACTGTTTGAAGATTTGTATCCTTTTGTGTAGCTGCTCTAATTGCATTTAGCCTTTCTCCACTCACTGGCTTAGTGGACATTACTTCTTGTACTAACGCAGATCATTTCCAGTACTTGACTCGCCCTTAAGAGACAGTGGATTTCTAGAAAGCGTGTATGCCACCACCAGCTGCTTGCCTGCGCATCAATAAACGTTGACATCGTAAGGGAGCTCTGTCAACATCATAAGAGTTAATCACAGGTACAAACAGCTTGTGGTCTGTCTGGAGCTCGAACCGATCCCTTCCTTGCAGGTACCGTGAAAAGCGCTCACATGCCAACACTCCTGCAAGGCATTCTTTCTCAATCCGAGAATAACGCTGTTCAGTCTCTGTTAAGGTCCTTGAACAGAATGCAAAAGGACAAAGTCCATTCTCCTGCTTCTGAAACAGGGCTGCCCCTAAAGCTGACTACAGTAGGGTTTGGAGCCAAAGTCAGCATGTTCTTGACTCTGTCAAATGCTTTTGTTTGTGCCGCACCCCATATCCATACCGTGTCACCCTTCAACCGATCAGTCATTGGATGAAGAATGGAAGAGAGACCAGGGAGGAACACCTATCTCAATTCAGTGAGATTTGTTGGGCAAGGGAGTTCAGTTACAGCTCTCACTTTTTTAGCATCTGGTTGAACTCCATTCCTTCCAATAATATGTCCAAAGGATTGTATCTCAGATTTTCTAAAGTGACACTTCTCTTTGTTCAGTTTCATGCCAGATTTTCTTATGGATTTCAGAACTTCCTCGATGCTGCGATCATGCTCCTCTTTGTTGCTACCAAACACTAATATGTCACCCATCACTGCTACAGTGCCAACAGGGTCTTTCAAAGACCCGCCCCCATCTCGGATACTCAGACCACATCTCCGTTATGCTAATTCCAGCCTACAGACCACTAATCAGGTGTTCAAGACCAGTTCAGAAGAAGGTGAGAACCTGGCCTGCAGGTTCCATTTTTGCTCTCCAGGACTGCTTTGAATGCACTGATTGGGACATGTTTAGAGAGTCTGCAACCAACAACGACTTCACTGACTTGAAGGACTACACATCATCAGTCACCAGCTACATCAGCAATTGCATTGATGATGTCACAGTCTCCAAGAACATCACCTTACGTCCTAACCAGAAACCATGGATAACTGGAGAGGTGCGTGTGCTCCTGAAGACCTGAGACTCAGCTTTCAGGTCTGGGGACAAGGCGGCCCTAAGAACAGCAAAGGCTAAACTGTCCTGGGGCATCAGGGATGCAAAGCCCTGTTCATCCACCAACACTTCTTGGACAGCGGCGATACACGGTGCATGTGGCAGGGCATCCAAATCAACTAAAGGTCATCTTCATCTGCCTGTGACAGTAATGGCTCCCTTTCGGAATGGTCTGAACAGCTTCTACGGCCGCTTTGAAGCACAGAACAACATGACAACACGGAAGACTACACCTCCTTCCACCTCCTTCCAGGTGCTCTGTGTCTCCACTGCTGATGTAAGGAAAGCTCTAAGCAGAGTCAACCCACGAAAAGTAGATCTTCAAGAAGAAAGGAGAGCAGAATGAGGAGGACCGTGTCCCAGAAGAGAAATATGTCTATAGCCACTACCCTGAAACACTTGCTAATTTACAAAACAAATCAAATTTGATCAGCTTTCAGGATGAGAGTCTGCAGCCCCCAAACTGACTCCAGCACCTCCGGAACCGTTGACGGAGGAAAGTGCCAGCGCTGAGGTGACGATTGTGGTTATATTCATTTAATCACCATTAATGATCACTAATGCAAAATGCCACTGTGTTTATCATGTGTGAGCCTTTTAGTTTTATAATATAGATGCTGCCCAGAAATGTTTGTTGTTTGGTTCATATAAAAGATCTTTTTAGAGTGAAGGTAGTTTTTCTGCAGCTTCTAATTCTAAAGAGATCCTGGTAGCAGTGAGGTAAAGAGAATGAAATAGTCATCGCCGCAAATCTGTACCAAACAGACATTATATTCATAGACTACTTAAAATAGGAGCTTTATATAAACACTTTGAAATTGGATAATCTTGTTTTGGCAGATTCTTTAAAAAATATAATTCGATATTTTCCCAAAATCGCTCAGCTTTAATAATTTCTTTTAATGAAAATTAAAGGTGTGTGTCTGTGTGTGTGTAAGGTTTTATAGTGAATGTTTACATTTGTCCTAACAAGTTTACATATTCAATTTAATTTGAGAGCTATTTTACATAATGAGAAGAGTTGTTTTTTCTAGGGTTTCTGGTTGGATAGGAGCACAAGTTCAGTCATAAACACGTTTATTTTCGGGTTTATTTTGTGCTGAGGTTTATTTTATTTCTAATGCCATATTATTCTTGGCAGTGTTTGTTTGTGTTTTCTTTAGCTCTTACGGTGTTGTAAAAGGTGGACAATAAATGCAGCATCAGTTGATTGAGCGAATCCTTTTTATTGGAACAATCAACCAGCAGAATTACACTTTCCATTCCTGAGCTGCAAGTTGAAGAAACATTTCTCATCCAGATGAACCCATCCGTCGTGTCACCTTCAGGTGATGCCTCTGTTAACCCTGAAGCTGCTGCTTCTGTCGTGCTCGTGCGTCAGCATGTATCTCCTGTTTAATGACCCCAAAGAATAAAAACTAGCTGTTTTCCTCTGTAAATAAGAGCGAATGTGAGGGTCGTTTTCAGAGACATCTCTTACACAGGAAGAGGACAGACGCAAGTGTGAAAACAAGTTATTTTAGACCTTTGGAGCTTCTGGTCTGTTCCTCATTTGCGCATCTACGGTGAGACGTGGTAAGTGCTCCCAGATATCATCCTGTTCTTTTATCATTATTTATTAATAAGTGCTCAGATGTGTTTGATTTGTTTTAAATGATAATATATGTGTTCTGTAGCTTCTCTTGTGGTAACAACGCAGGCTCTGTTTAAACTGAAGATTTAACTGTTTTAACTAATTAATTAAATGGTTTTGAACTTGACTTTAAACTGAAAATATATTGAAGTGTGAGTTCATCAGGGGTGGAAAAGGTGCCCAGATCTGATGATGTAAAAGTAAAAATAAACTCTTTTTTTTTTATTTTTTTTTTATTACAGCTGCTCTTTTTTCAAGATTCTCTGCAGTCACAGCTGGTCTGAAGGGTTTATGATTATTGGTAAATATAACAATATATATCAGCAGTTGTGTGTAAAGAAGGAATCACAGCCATTTTAATGAAACATTTGAGCGCACATAGAGGAGAGTTTGAAGCAGGGGGATTCACCATGTTCACTGTTCAACAGCTTGTGAACGACAGGTGGCGCTATCGGTGTGGATTATTGTGTACATTTGGTATTTACTAATTAAATATCTATTTAAAAGCAAAGTCTCTACCCTCATCATTTTAAAATACATTTTGGTTATCAGTTTCAAATATATGCCATTAAATTTTGTAGTTACATGATTTTTTTGTTTTGTTTTGGGTTTTTCATAAAAGCAAGAAAATTTTAGCTCTGTGAGCAAAAATACCATCTTTTTTTTAAATGAATTATTTCTGTTTGTGTACTAATGAAATGATTAATTGTTATTAATGTTAATAAGTGAAAGTCCACGATTTCTTTTTCGAGCCGTATCCCTGACGCCTGAATCAGTGACACCTGAGTTCCTCGACCCTTATCCTCTGCGCTCATACTTCCTCTTCTTGTTATGTTAGCAATAAATAAAAATACAGTATAACAAAGTTATTTCTGTTCTGTTTGTAGTTCAAGCTGGTGGTTGTAGAAGTGAGAATGCTGCTCTCTCTCCGATCGGCTCTTGCTCTGATCTTTCTGATCTCGACGGGTGAGTGTTGCTTCTGTTGAGATCATTAAACTCCTGAAGAGCTCTTCTCCTCAAGCTGCT
This sequence comes from Danionella dracula, assembly GCA_900490495.1. Lineage (NCBI taxonomy): Eukaryota > Metazoa > Chordata > Actinopteri > Cypriniformes > Danionidae > Danionella > Danionella dracula. Next base: position 52,533 of record UELW01000850.1, on the reverse strand, counting down.
TTGAGTTTCAGATGCTCCTCAGAACCTCCTTCATCTCCTCTCTGTGTTTCAGGGGCCGATGCTCAGAGATGGGGAGTGAAGTACAGCCCCTCGTCTGTTTGTGCAGTAAAGGGTTCAACGGTTCAGATCTCCTGTGATTTAGAGCATCCTCCGGATCACGAGCTCCAAACAGCCTTCTGGAGCAAACAACCGTTCAGAGAGCGATCAGAGCTGTGTCCAGATCCTGAGAGAAGGGTTCAGTGTGAGAGTGAAGCTAGAGACAGATCCAGCATCACCCTGAGAGACGTGAGAGAAGCAGATACACACATCTACTACTGCAGATTCACTGCTGATGCTGAGAAACACACCGGGACTCCTGGAGCTCGACTCCACGTCACAGGTGAACCACTTCAGCTCACACTTCCTTCATTCTTCTCAACACAAGCTGAAATAAACTCACTGGCCACTTTATCAGGTACACTTTGCTAGTACCAGAACAGTTGATACTGATGGGCCCAAAGTGTGCCATGAAAACATCCCCCAAACATTACACCACCTCCACCAGCCTGAACCACTGATACAAGGCGAGGCATCCATGCTTCTTATGTGATAGATGCCAAATCCCACCATCCAAATCTCGAGCAGAAATCGAGACTCTACTGAGCAAACAATCTTTTCCCAACATTCTATCGTTCAATTTTGAGAGAAATGTTGCCTCAGTTTAAAGTTCTTAGTTGACTGGAATGGCACTCAGTGGCATCAACAACAATTATTTCACATTCAAAGTCTCATAAATCATCTTTCTTCCTCATTTTAAAGCTTGCTTTGAACTGCAGAGGCTCCGTTTGACAAAGTCTACATGCCTAAATGCATTGAGTTTCTGTTGAGTGATTGGCTGGTTAAGTATTCGCCTTAATGAGCAGCTGAAAAGGTGTACCTAATAAAGTGGCCAGTTTGTGTAGATTCAGCTCTGACAAAAAAAGTAGGATGTTTTAAATACTAGAAGATATTGAGTGTTAAATATATGTACAATGCTGTCATTTGTATTGATTTTCATTGTGGAGATGTGCTGAGGTGTAGTTTCTCTGTCAGACCTGCAGGTGGAGACAGAGCAGAGTGTGAACAGAGGAGATCCAGTGAGGATGAGCTGTAGCAGCAGCTGCTCTCTGCCTCCAGAAACTAGATTCATCTGGTTCAGAGATGATCAGAGATTACCTGAACAAACCCAGAAGCAGCTTCAGCTCCAGGCAGCGGATCGCTCTGATACTGGTTTCTATCAGTGTGCTGTTGAAGGAAACAAACATCTGAGATCTAATCCTGTGTTTCTCTCAGTAGAATGTGAGTATAATAGAGGTTTGGGAAGGGAGAAAATGTCCTGTTCCAGTATTAGAGGTGCTTCGATCAGTTTTTGAAGCTGATGAATAATCAATGAAAGCTGATACTGATCACAGGTTATCTGAAGTCGTCTGAGTAACTTTATATAATAAACCATTTACAGCAATTTATAATCTCTATTACTGAAGAGAAGATCTTACATGATACTGGTTTCCTGAACCCTTTAGAGCTTTTAAATCCTGCTGAAGATAAAAAAAGAAATTAAACAGTCTTTGACTTTTAAATTACATGAACATAAAAATGCAACAGAGAACTCTAAATGAAGCAGTAAGTGATATTAGAGATTTCAGACTGACGCTGATTTAATGTAGATTTCTGGGTGTAATGGTGAGTATCAGTCATGGATCAGATCTCAGTGTTCTTTTTCTTCGTTGCATCAGTGTTTAAAGGTGTGGTGGATCTGAGTTCAGAACATGTACATGTTCAGAGTTTAATATTAATCAAGTTACTATAGAAATATTACATTAAACCTTTTTATCCTTTAGGGATCATTGATCCTTTTCTGTAGATGTAGCCAGTAACCGATCGCAGCAAACTTCTCAAACTTTCTCCATCAGACGAACCTCGAACTGTTACTGTGAGCATTCGTCCATCTGCTGCAGTTCTGGAGGGAGGTTCAGTGACTCTGAGCTGCAGCGCTGACTCCAATCCTAGAGCAGAACTCCTCTGGTTTAAAGACGAAACACATCTGAGATCTGGTTCCACTCACAGCTTCACTAACATCACTTCTGAGGCCAGTGGAAGCTATCACTGCTCTGCTAGAAACAGACATGGATCTCAGGACTCTGTTCCTGTGACTCTGGATGTGATGTGTAAGTCTGCCTTTAGGTTCAGTCTTCTGATATTAGTTCTTCATCTGTTTCTTCATCATGCTTCTTCAGACCCTCCAAAGAGCGTCTCGGTGTCTCTCAGCGGATCTGCTGCAGTTCTGGAGGGAGGTTCAGTGACTCTGAACTGCAGCGCTGACTCCAATCCTCCTGTTCTCAGCTATACTTGGCTCAAAGAAGCTTTGAAGAACAAGAAGAACATCAGTGAGATTGTTGGATCAGGACAGAGCTTGATCATCTCCAGCTTTAGCTCCAGTCACAGTGGAGGATACTCCTGTGAGGCGCAGAACAAACACGGCTCTGGGAGATCAGCGTCTGTTTCCGTCTCTCTGAAAGGTATCTTCTCTGAACAAACTCTCGTTCTTTCTCTGGTGTGAGTGATGCAGGAAGCTCTGCTTTCAGGGCTTCAGGGAGCAGCTCTGCTCACGGTGGCTGGAGTCGTGGGGGGTTGTGGAGGACTGGTCGCTCTCCTCGTTCTAGCTGTGTTTATTAAGTGAGTGGAGCTTCTGGACTGAAGGTCAATCTGAAATGAACTTTTATAATGAAGATGCTTCAATGTTCTTCCCCCTCAGGAGGAGAGCGACTCCATCAGCAGAGATATCTCTCAGAGGACCTGGAGCTCACAGGCAGATGGTATGTAAAGCTCCCGGAGTCTCTTCTGGTGTGTGATCTGTGAGTTCTGAAGAGAGAGCTGAATTACTCTCTCCTCAATCTCAGGTGGAGGCTCCTGAAAGAACCTACATGGCTCTCGACCCTCGATCTGTGGACTCTGAATACGACGCTCTGAACGTGAGTGAGTCTCTGTTTAGCATCTGGAATTGTGAAATGAAATTATGTTAAGTGTTTATCTCTGTAGAATCTGAGGAGATCTGCTGCTGCTGCAGACGACAATGAAAATCCGGATCCAGTCTACGAAAATCTTGAGGGCTGTTTTTAGGAAATGTTGGTATATTTTTTACTTCAAGTATCTATAATGATTTTATCGTTGCAGATATTATAATTGTAAGCCTCAGCTTCTAAATGAGAGAGTTTGATGATTGATCAGTTATTCCTGAAACAGATCAGATGATTCCTCTGTGATTCTCAACCGTAGCTTATCTTCAGCTCCTGCTTCTCTCTCTGATGATTGTTTTATTTTTTCAGAATATAATAAATATTTGTATGTTGCTCAAACAATGCTTTGTGTTACTTATTCAATTAATCGGCTGCTTTATGAAGAAATTGGTTTGATACTAGAGTTTCTGAGAAACAAAAAAGGAACAGGAACTCACATAGTAAGTAAATATATATATATTTAAAGATTAATAGCTTGTAAATGCCAAACATTGATCAGATGATTGAATATAGGTTTATAAGTGTTTAAAAACAGATAAAAAATTTAATATTTGACCCATATACAGTTGGCCCAAAAATGTTTAGTATTCATAAAAAAGCTAAATACAGATACATTTGATTGATAAAAAATGCAATTGTTTACTTTTCTTTTTTTTTACAAATGAATCGGTTTTCAAATTTTAAACGATGGTCAAAGCTAGAAAATTTGACCATCTATAAATTTGACCATCTAATAAAACCATCTCAAAGAAAGTATATTATTGACAAATTGTAAGAACATATGGCTAACATTTGGTTTCAATTGTAGAAAATTAAGACAAGAAGGTATAGAAAAATATAACATATAATAAAGGTAACATAAATAAAAAAAATATTTAGAGTTTTAGCCTTCTAACTAATGTAACGCTTTACAACAATGTGACATGAATCATTATTAAAAGTAGTTCCTTTAGAACTGAAAGCTGCTGCTGTTTTACAGAAACCTTGCCTTGACTCCTCCAACAGGAATATCTTCCGCTCTATCTCTCATCTTCCATTTCATTCTAAACTTCTAAAAAAAACTGTAGATCTCCAGCTCCAGTCCTGTTCATCATCTCAAAACCTGTACAAACTTTTTCAATCTGCCTTCCGCCAAGAGACAGCTCTTCTGAGAGGTACCAATAACCTCCTCACTGCTGCTGATTCTAGTTATCTAGTTATTCTTATTCTTCTTGACCCCTCTGCTGCTTTCAACACCATCTCCCACGATATTATTATCTCAAATCTCTCCAAATTCTTCGCTGGTTACCTGCACAAAACTGGATAGTCTTAAAAATTCTTCTCCTCACCTTTAAAGCTCTTCGTTGTTTTGCTGCTCATCAGATCAGATCAGATCTCATTCACTGCTGCACTCCACCTCACTCTCTTAGATCATCAGACACTGCTTTCCTCCACAGCGCTCTGCTACAAACGAGAATCTTTTGGTGATGGAACATTCAGCATCTCTGCACTCACCATTCAGCTCTTTCAATTTTAATTGATAAATACAGCTATGCAAGATCTGTTTTTTAAATATATGATTTACTAAGATATATGATGTCTCCGTGTCCTCTCATGACTCATGTAAGAACAGTTTATTTTTATGTTTTTTTTCTTAAGCTGTTCTAATGTTTTAGTGAAATTTCAGACCGTCTCCGATCTGGAAGAAACATGCAGCAGTGACTAGACATCATCTAACTTAGACAGGAGTCCAGTTTGCAGCTTGAAATTAGGTCCAGAAGCTGAGATGAAGACATCTAATGTATGATCCTAACCCAATCAAATACTCAGCTTGTTCATGGACAACTGACCAGGAAGGTCATTAGAGACGAGTTTAACCCTTTAATTTCCACACCTTATTCTCACTTTTAGCCAAACTATTTTTGTCTCACCTGTAGCCTATTTGGCCACTAATTAAAAATGGACAAAAGGTAAAATTTGATCAATAATTCAGATGCATCACCCGTCCTAGCAACCGCTGGGGAGGCATTGTACCTCGAAAAAGGAAATTCTGTCACTGATTGGGATGGTACGTGGGACACAACCATTTTGTGTCGATCTGTTTCGATCACTTTACTTTTGTGGGATGTGTGTGCAATCGCAGCGATGAGTGATGATTACTCCACAGTGAACACAAATATGTTTTGTCCTGGATTTAGTTGTTTTTCATCAAATAGAAATGTATTTGTATACACACATTAGCCTCCTTGACTCTATTTATCACTAAATTTGAGAGACCAATTTGCATGAAATAAAAAAAGCACAATCCTTTGCAATTCTACAAACGATTTACAAAACGAATGTTTAATCCTTGGCTGTGAAGCAGCTGTTTCTTCTGTACTTGAGCGTCACTTTATTGAAGCTAGTGTGTTTGATGATCACAAAGAATAAACCATTAATTTTCTTCTCTTAAATAAGAACGGCTGCGTGAGTCTCTTACACAGGAAGAGGTCAGAATCATTATACGAGTGTGAAAACAAGCCATTTTAGACCTGACCTTCAGAGCTTCTGGTCAGTTCTTCTTTTGAGCTCCGCCAGAAAGAGAGAAAGGTAAGAGACCTCCAGATATCATCCCGTTCTTTTACATTTATTTAGTTTATAAGTGCTTGAATTACTTTGATGATGCATTAAAATGTAATATTTTGGAGTTATAAATGATTTACCTTCTCATTGATCACCACACAGACTAGTTTTGAAATTGAAATAGTACAAAACAAATTACACCTTCAATTTATTGGATGTTTTGGGACTTTTGGGACAAATGAAAGTAAGTAATCATTTGTGGGTGGAAATGATACGCAGATATACTCGTGTAAAAGTGAAGTGCAACATTTTTCATGGAAACTTCACTCAAAGGCATTGTATATTTTTTCAAGAAGCTTCATGTAAATGCTGGTGTTACTGTTGTCAGCAGGGCTTGTGATGCTTGTTAAACTCACTAAAAATCTGTTTAAAAAAAGTCTCCTGATCGTGTTTTATATGAGCGCATCCAGAACAACTTGAGTGCGAGCGCTGGTTTTAAGCTGCATAAACTTCAGCTGCCCAGTTTTGCATGAAGAGTCCTGCAGCCAGTTCAGACCCGGAACTACAAGCTTTACTCGCACCTCTTCAACTCTGTGCTCAGACCGTGAAGTCACACCTTTTTAGCTGTGCTTTTATAAGAGTAATTATACTTTTATTGCCTGCTGTTTGAGATTGTGAGGAAATGCCTATGGTCACTTGCGAACAGAGATCGTAGATGTGTGTTGAATTGTTGGTTACCCCAATGAAATCCACAAAAGGCTAAGAGCTGCACACTACTGCATAAAAGTGGAAGTGGATGCCGATCTTATTTTCTGTGATGCGTTGGAGCAGACACGTACCCCCTAGTTTAAGGTAAAGAGACTTACTCACAATTTCAAGGTTGTGGTAAAAGACATACATCCACCTTTTCAGGGAATCTGGGTTACTCAAGTACCCCCCAACATCAGACTAATAACCAACTGAGAACAACGCCTTAAAGCGACGTAACAGATGTCCTTCTGCGTTTCCAGACTCTCACCGTTCAATTCAGTCATCAGAGACTGATGAGATTATAGGGTTTTTTAACAAACAAATGATGAAGTGTATTGATCCTCTTTTAGGGAGCTACACAAGGCCGTACCTGCTATCGCAATGACCCATGGCGTATTAACACCTCATACCTTAAGGGGAGAGGTTGCACCAAGGAGAGAGAACATTGGCTAGTTAAAGGATGGTTTTCATGAAAGCTCACCTCCTGGGGATGCTTATCGGCACAACTCGTCTCTAAACACATCACCGCTCAGGGACCAGTAGTCCCTCAACTCTGTAGGCCAGAGAACTAGATGTGGGACTGCTCAGCTCAGGCTGATACACCTGGCCTTATACAGTAGGACTTCCTCTCTGATAATGTTCTGCAAAGGCTCTCACCTCTGCTGCCTCCTCCTTGTTGCACCTTTGATCAAGTTATCAGAGCTGTTTTGGAAGAAGTGTTCTTCAGTATCGAGCAGCCATTGGGGGCCACAGCTATTGAATACGTCCTTATGCAGAATACTGTCTTAATTCTTATACCTTTCTTACGCAGCGCCCTCAGATCACACAAGCCCTCCACGTACTTCCTGATTGTGAATGCCCCGTTTGGGCATGAAGGCAGAAAGCTGTAACACTGAGGAGATGACTAAGATGCTTTCCCGGGCTGCCAGAGAAACCAGTTAGAGGTGGCCCTGCCCCTCGGTTCTGAGATCTCTTATCTAGATTTATGGTTCATCGGCTTCTGGTGGGACAATGTCTTCTTCCCTGAAGTGTAGCTGGAGCTGGCTAAGACATGTAAGACACACCTGTGAGGGCAGGCAGCTTTCCCTCCCTCGCTCCTTTCTACAGCGCAGCAGCCATAGATTACAAGGTGATTACAGTTGTGCTGCATCTATGCCCCAACAACCCTAGCATGGAACACAGCTCTGTTTGGACCTGACGGTGTGAACCTATGTTGCAGTGGGGCAGGCTATGTCCTGTATGCTATGACTTCCTTCAAGGTGTTAGAGCCAAAGATTTGAAAGAGGTGAAGGAGGGTATTTATGCCAAGGGTCTGACTTGAGACCTGCAAGCCACTGATTTTTTGCTTAAGGTGATTAAAGTGCAGCAAGTTTGTTAGCTCAGATGGCTCCTAAAGTCTTACTGTGGGTGACCTCATGTCCAGAGATGTATCTGCTTGGTTTCGGACTGTTTAAGTGTCAGGTAAAAACTTTCCTTCAGGACCAACTGCAGGGAAACGTTAGCGGTCACGTACATACGTCTCATAAAGCATTCGACGAGCGTTTCAAAGCTTTTGGAATAAATTTTTTTATAAACTTCAACACATTGTAATGGTATCATATTACAACTCTTTGGTATTTGGACCTAATATCTATTAAAATAATAAATAATTAGCCCATGAAACAGTTGGTTTCAGATAAAATTTTACACGCGTACATTAAAAAATATAACAACTTGGAGAGGATTTATTCCTTATAATTCTCTATCTAGGCTGCTGACTTTTATTGAGTTTAGATATTTATAATGGTTTAAACATCTTGAAAGTACCAAAACAGTGCAGGAGACACTTGAAACAACTCAGTTTCAAGTAGCAGCACTGGAAAGCACCATAGTTGCTCTTAATAGAAGCACACCTTCAAACTTAGTGTGACAGTCTTGAGTGTGTTTTCAGGAAGCCACGGTCCTTCTACTCTGTCTTTCTCTTTATTTCTGTGTGAAGCACACGACACCTTGAATGTGAAACACGAAATGATATCTGAGTTTAGTTCTTTTAGCAACACAAACATATAACTCAGATTTTCCTCTTCAGTTTGTAGATTAAGTTGATCTTGTGATTGTAGAAGTGAGAATGCTGCTCTCTCTCCGATCGGCTCTTGCTCTGATCTTTCTGATCTCGACGGGTGAGTGTTGCTTCTGTTGAGATCATTAAACTCCTGAAGAGCTCTTCTCCTCGAGCTGCTCTGAGTTTCAGATGCTCCTCAGAACCTCCTTCATCTCCTCTCTGTGTTTCAGGGGCCGATGCTCAGAGATGGGGAGTGAAGTACAGCCCCTCGTCTGTTTGTGCAGTAAAGGGTTCAACGGTTCAGATCTCCTGTGATTTAGAGTATCCTCCGGATCACGAGCTCCAAACAGCCTTCTGGAGCAAACAACCGTTCAGAGAGCGATCAGAGCTGTGTCCAGATCCTGAGAGAAGGGTTCAGTGTGAGAGTGAAGCTAGAGACAGATCCAGCATCACCCTGAGAGACGTGAGAGAAGCAGATACACACATCTACTACTGCAGATTCACTGCTGATGCTGAGAAATACACCGGGACTCCTGGAGCTCGACTCCACGTCACAGGTGAACCACTTCAGCTCACACTTCCTTCATTCTTCTCAACACAAGCAGAAAGAGTTTCCCCTCTGATAATAAAAAACTGGATATTAAGACATTGAATATTTATGAAGATTTAGAGTATTATACAGTATTCACCTTGTGGTTTAAATTGTGTTTATTGTTAAGGTGGTGAGAAAAATCTGAGGTGTAGTTTGTCTGTCAGACCTGCAGGTGGAGACAAAGCAGAGTGTGAACAGAGGAGATCCAGTGAGGATGAGCTGTAGCAGCAGCTGCTCTCTGCCTCCAGAAACTAGATTCATCTGGTTCAGAGATGATCAGAGATTACCTGAACAAACCCAGAAGCAGCTTCAGCTCCAGGCAGCGCGATCGCTCTGATACTGGTTTCTATCAGTGTGCTGTTGAAGGAAACCAACATCTGAGATCTAATCCTGTGTTTCTCTTAGTAGAAAGTGAGTTATAACTCATATAAAAAACATCAGATCAATATTTCACTCAGTGAATATCTGATCCTGACTGAGATTGTCAATCTAATCTAGCTTTAAACTGAATCACTGAGGAATCATCTGTGGAGAGATGAACTCTTTCTGTGCTGCAGAAAGCTCTCTCAGTCGTGTTCCTCGGTTCTGTGTTTCAGGGGTTGATGGTCTGTGGAGAGATGCAGTGAGGTACAGCCCTTCAGAAGTGTGTGCTCTCAAAGGATCAAGAGTCACAATATCCTGCAGTTTAAAACACTCAATATATACATTTCTAAAATCAGTCTCGACGAAACCTGCTGCTGCTGGAGAAGAATATCCAGACCTGTGTTCAGATCCGGAGAGAAGAGGAATCCAGTGCATCAGTGAAACAAAGAATAATTTCAGTTTCTCTTTTCCTGCTGTAACAGAAGCTGATAAACACATCTACTACTGCCGTTTCACTGATCCTCAGAATAAAAGATGGACGGGGGTTCCTGGAGCTCGTCTCCATGTTACAGGTAGAGCAAACCTTTCTCTAGATCAGTGATTCTGAACCATTCTTGAGCAGCAAAATCAGAATACCAGGAAAGTAAGCCTTCACGCTGTTGAGATCTTGTGTGTTTGTTATAAATAGTATTTTTGTCACTTTATTTTGTTGTATTTTCCTTCCGTTTACTCTGAGCTAGAACCATTTACTTCTGCTCCTCCCACTCTTGCATTTCAGCTATTTTATTACAGCTAATGTATTCAGTTTTTTTTGTATTAGATTTAAGCAAATGTTTCTGTGAATATTTTTAGCATTCTGCTTTCGCACACACGTCTCACTGGAAATGCCCCTCATCTAGTTATTATTCTTCTTATCAAAATTTCCTGGGTTAATTTAGCTCATGAGTTTGATGTTCAGAATAGTTTAAGAGAATTTTGGCAGGGATTACATCTCCTCATTCTGGTTTCACTTGGGTCTAGAGGTGGAAACGTTGTCATTGAATTAAAATTGCCATTGAAAATGAATAGAGAGGAAATCCCATTCAATTCTAATGGGTCAAGAGAATGCCTTTAATGGGCTTCCATTGTAAAACACCAACTGCTTACCGTTTGGTTATCACGGGAGAGTCTTAGAGATATTTGGGACAGCTCCGTGGACTTAACCAGCCAATCATATTTGGGAATCATCAGAAGTTAAGTCATACCCATTGTAGAATCCCCCGAAGGACTTTTTTTTTGCCGTTTTATTTTTCTTACAAACTCCTTACTTAGTTTACAAAAGTCACCACCGTAAGAGCTGTGTGCTAGCTCGGCGGGTGCTAACCGTTCTGAAGTTAAAACAATCACAGTCCTTATATGGGTGCACCTTTCCATCCATCACCAGAGTGAACCTTCAAAATAAGAGTCCCTATTGTTCTTGTCAAGAGAAGAAAAAACCACTTATTACGTGAGTATTTACCAGTTACCAGTGTTAGGCATTAGCTAATACTCTAATACAGAACTTTTTAAATAAACTAACTGAGTTTTAGTTACTATCTGCTAAGTTAGTGCTTTACTTTATGTTTTTATTCCTTTTTCCAAATTCTTCCCGTTGCGTGTTGTTGATCTCCACTTGAAGAAGAAAGCTCGTTCAGTGATTGGTGTACGTCGCCGGTAATCGACATAGAAGAAAGGGTGTTGTGTGATTGGTGGTTGTTACTCGCGTGAGCCTGGGTTAAAGGATTAACACTTTATTTTACCGAAGTGGAGATTAAGGGATAAAAACATCTCAGTAAGATGTGAGCTCTGTCTGTCTGCTCGAATCTACCTTTGACGGCAAAAAAACAACTTATTTAAAAAAAAAAAAAATAGCTACTAGATTTGTGTCATTTCAAATATTATTTAATAGGAATATTTGTCCACATAAAATGTTAATAATTTATTTAAATTATTTGTTTTTTGGTTTTGTGTTTATGTATATATATATGCAAAAAAAGTCAGAATGCAAATAAATAAAAAATATTAAACTAATCACCAGAGTAGTGTTTTCCATGCGGCACCGATTTTATTAAAATAAAAGAGCATTAATGGTAGTGTGTATTTTATAACTAATCAGTTACTTTTAACAGTAACTCATTACTTTTTGAGTCAACTAACTAGTAATTTTAACTTGTTACTATTGTTTATAAACCAGCACAACACTGCTTGTTACATATAATGTACAGATGTGATGGTTGTTTTATCTTAACTCTTGTGAAGAGTGGATTTTAACATGTCAACATTGCATAATTACTTAAGCCACGGCCACTTTCCTGAACTCTCTGTAAAATATAATATGTAGTGGAAGGGGCTTGCTTTAACCCGGTTAGCAACTTGATAATCCACGATGGCATCCTGGTAATCATTTGGTAATTGCGTCTATCGTCTTGCTAATTTTCCAAACTCTTACCTTTTAAACTTCAAACATACTGGCATAAGCTTTAGAAAACTTCTAATTAAAAGATTTGCTTTCCCAAATCATAAAGTTTGGGTCGCCAATCTAGTTTATTGTAATTTCTCTGTCAGACCTGCAGGTGGAGACAGAGCAGTGTGAGAGAGAGAGATCCAGTGAGGATGAGCTGTAGCAGCAGCTGCTCTCTGCCTCCAGAAACTAGATTCATCTGGTTCAGAGATGATCAGAGATTACCTGAACAAACCCAGAAGCAGCTTCAGCTCCAGGCAGCGGATCGCTCTGATACTGGTGTCTATCAGTGTGCTGTTGAAGGAAACCAACATCTGAGATCTAATCCTGTGTTTCTCTCAGTAGAATGTGAGTATCTCTTTTTTTCGACAAATAATAACAAGCCAGTAACCGATAGCAGCACTCAAATTTAACATTTAGTAATCCTCTCAAAATTTCTCCATCAGACAAACCTCGAGATGTTACTGTGAGCATTCGTCCATCTGCTGCAGTTCTGGAGGGAGGTTCAGTAACTCTGAGATGCAGAGCTGACTCCAAACCTAGAGCAGAACTCCTCTGGTTTAAGGAGAAAACACCTCTTGGTTCTGGTTCCACTCACAGCTTCACTAACATCTCTTCTGAGGCCAGTGGAAGCTATCACTGCTCTGCTAGAAACAGACATGGATCTCAGGACTCTGCTCCTGTGACTCTGGATGTGATGTGTAAGTCTGCCTTCAGGTTCAGTCTTCTGATATTAGTTCTTCATCTGTTTCTTCATCATGCTTCTTCAGACCCTCCAAAGAGCGTCTCGGTGTCTCTCAGCGGATCTGCTGCAGTTCTGGAGGGAGGTTCAGTGACTCTGAGCTGCAGCGCTGACTCCAATCCTCCTGTTCTCAGCTATACTTGGCTCAGAGAAGCTTTGAAGAACCAGGAGAACATCAGTGAGATTGTTGGATCAGGACAGAGCTTGATCATCTCCAGCTTTAGCTCCAGTCACAGTGGAGGATACTCCTGTGAGGTGCAGAACAAACACGGCTCTGGGAGATCAGCGTCTGTTTCCGTCTCTCTGAAAGGTATCTTCTCTGAACAAACTCTCGTTCTTTCTCTGGTGTGAGTGATGCAGGAAGCTCTGCTTTCAGGGCTTCAGGGAGCAGCTCTGCTCACGGTGGCTGGAGTCGTGGGGGGGTGTGGAGGACTGGTCGCTCTCCTCGTTCTAGCTGTGTTTATTAAGTGAGTGGAGCTTCTGGACTGAAGGTCAATCTGAAATGAACTTTTATATTGAAGATGCTTCAATGTTCCTCACCCTCAGGAGGAGAGCGACTCCATCAGCAGAGATATCTCTCAGAGGACCTGGAGCTCACAGGCAGATGGTATGTAAAGCTCCCGGAGTCTCTTCTGGTGAGTGATCTGTGAGTTCTGAAGAGAGAGCTAAATTACTCTCTCCTCAATCTCAGGTGGAGGCTCCTGGAAGAACCTACATGGCTCTCGACCCTCGATCTGTGGACTCTGAGAGCAACACTCCACATGTGAGTTAATCTTTGTTTACCATTTAGAGTGAGGACATAAAATTATGTATCTCTGCATTTCTTTGAGCATTAAATTGCAAGTGTTCATCATTTTGTAGAATCTGAAAAGCTTTGCTGCAGCTGAAAATGACTTTGAAGATCCTGATCCAGTCTATGAAGATCCCGAGGACTTTTAGAAAGACAGCTGCGATGCTTCAATTTCATTTTTTAAGGAAGTATGCAATATTTGGATGATTGATTTGTTTTTTAAATATAGATTTTTTTTAGCAGATCAGATGTGACTTACATCAGGCTCATGTTCCAATATAACCTAAACGCTTTTTTCTTTCTGAGAATATCGCTTAAGAGTTTATAGTTTTAATGCTTTGTGAGTTTATTAATCGATTTTTTAAATGAAATTGTTTCGATGAGTATTTGAGAAACTAGAAAGTAACGCTCAATGTAAAATCTCATTTATGTACTTTTAATTAAAAACATGTTTTTCTCTGGCTCGTTATGTATTTGTGGTGTCTGTACATTGAAACCTAATTCTTATGCAGAATAAAAACGGTTCCCTTAATGTAACGAGTCGATAGAGATCTCACAAACGACAGTGAATCTCAATCAGCAGTTTCTTGAAGACAGCAAAAAAAGTTAATAAACATACTGTCTTCAGTTCCTGCAGCACAGACACATCCAGAGAGGTGCGCTTACTTATAATATATAATCAAATATTAACAAATAAACACATACACAATATCAGGAACATATACTAACAGAGGAAACAGTGCCCACTAGTGGTGGAATAAAACCATTTCTAATTACGTTCAATAGTTTGTCTTTCATAAAATAAACATACCTGCAGACAAACTTCAGTTACTGCACCCCAGATCATTCTGCAGAAAACCCACGAGATTAACAAACTCAAATACTGAAAAGAACACCATACATGAACGATGACGATGGACATGCGATTTCGCGCAACATAAACATGACCTAAAACTGTATAAAACTCCACACAAATCTGACAACAAAAAAATTACTGACTTGTCGACACACTCATTTCTTACAGCTTACAAATACCAACATTTAACATGACACCTGAGTAAAAATAACAGTTAAACAACAAATAAAAACAGAGACTTTCTCTGCACGTCTTACCCCCAGAGAGGTTAGCAGAGAAAGGCGGGAAAGCGCTAAACAAGAGGAAATACAGAGAGCGGTGCTGCATTGTCAAAATAAAAGTCTCTTGGAACTCAATAAGATGAATTTCATGAATACACGATGTAAACTTAATATTAATTGAATGAATAAGTGAAAAATATTTATATCCATCCATCCTCTTATTGGCTTTCTTTCCTTTCGGGGGCGCCACAGCGGAATGAACAACCAACTCTTCTGGCATATGTGTTACGCAGCAGATGCCCTTCCAGCCGCAACCCATTCATGCTCATACTCTATGTACAATTGTTTTTTCTCAATTTACTTCTGTCGCATGTCTTTGTTCTTGTAGGGGGAAACCAGATTATGAGGAGAACATGAGTGCTCCACACAGAGATACAAACTGACCCAGCCGAGGCTCGAACCAGCGACCTTCTGTCTGCGTGATGACCCTGCTACTCACTGCGCCACCCTCAATATTTTTATATATAAGAGTTGATTGTTACCTCCGTTACATTAAAATACTTATACATTTAGCCATTTAGTTTTTATCTGATTTAGTTAACTCTCTAAAAAATAAAGATGTTAGTTCAGAATTACTAAACACTTCACAAATATACATTTAACAGGCGTTACGCAATTTTATTTCGGTATTTTATTGCTGAGGTAAATTTTTTAAGCGGGTCGCTTTTTTATGACCTCACCCCACTGCGCTTTGAAAAATACGCGCGAGAAGGAAGTGACTGGAGAGCCGTTGTCTGTTTTGTTTTGTTTGATCAACAAATTACTAAACACTTCACAAATATACATTTAACAGGCGTTTCGCAATTTTATTTCGGTATTTTATTGCTGAGGTAATTTTTTTAAGCGGGTCGCTTTTTTATGACGTCACCCCACTGCTCTTTGAAAAATACGCGCGAGAAGGAAGTGAGTGGAGAGCCCTTGTCTGTTTTGTTTTGTTTTATTTGATCAACAAATAAAGGCGTAAACGGGTTTTATTCGTCTCGGGGGTGCTGGATCAGTGATGGCGCTGCTGACGCCCTTCAGTAAAGCTCCGGAGCTGAACACAGCGACCCTCCTCGTGAGTAGCGCCGTTGTTTCGTGACACTTCGCTTCCGTGACGCTCGTGTCCGCGTTATTTAGTTGTTTATTTGTTTTTGATAACAGCTTGTTGAGAACGAAGAGGAGCTGCAGTACAAACTGGCCAACGCTATTGTGGAACAAGAGAAAGACTTCAACGTTAATGTGTGAGTGATGAAGAAAGCGTTTTAATGTTATTGTTAAAGTATTGATTCGTTTTTAAGTTAGCGTCAGTGAGTCAATTATTTTAGCATGAAATAATGGATAAGAATAGATTAAAAAAATCTCAACTGATATAAGGTTGTATTTATTTATATATATAATTTATATAATGTTAAGTTTGAGTGTACAGATCAAATTTTTTAGATTTTCTGTAATAAAAGAAGGGTTTTGATTTAATGAAAAGCTTCGAAGACCCGTTTAATGAATCAAGATGTGCGGTTTCGAGCTCATACTGTATCACTGACGTTTAGAGTTATTTTCTATATACACAATAGTCGGTAAATATAATTTGTTTATCAAGCACTAATCAGAATTTAATATATTTATTGTTTTTAACAAGTTATAGTTTAACAAATGTTACAGTTTATTAGATCACAATAATCTGTGTTTTGTAGATTTTTTTATTTTTTAATTTCATGTATTATTATAAACCTAAGAACATAATTAAATGTAAAAAAAAATATTTTCATTGTACATGGGTTTTCAATGTTTCATATTTTGAGTTGTTTAAAAAAAGTCTCTTTTACTTGAGTAAAGATTTTAATTAAAGTGAAGTACTTTTTTACATTTGACATTAAGTATTTACTTGAGTAAAAAATATGTGTGTGTGTATGTATATATATATATATATATATATATATATATATATATATATATATATATATATATATGATATATATATATTATGTTATATAAATTCTGTACAAGTATGTGTATAGGTGTATAAGTATAAATGAAAAGTGTGAAGTGTTAAACAGTCCTATATTGAATATAGTGCTAGTTAAAATGGTTTTTATATACATATATATTTAAGGATATTATTCAAATAGTAGAAATTGTATATGATTGTATATAACATAAGTAGTGATAAAGATGAAGTTAGTTTCTAAAATGCTGGAGCGTAGTCCGCTGTGATGTATGAGCGCTGGCGAGAGCTTTGGGTGGAGGAGACCTCTGACCTCTGACCTCTGCTGTGGATCTCGTCAGGCGTCTGGCCAAACAGCTTCCTCTTCCGCTGGAGAACAAGGAGGCCCGGCCTCGGATCGATCTCATCGTTTTCATCGTGCACCTGCTGTCCGAGCGCAGGTGAGAGGATCCTTTCATAAAGACAGCTTTCAGTGTCTCAGACGAACAGCTTTAGTGAAGCCTCCCATATTGACTTTAATATATTTAAAGTAATCGAAGCGTCGGTCTCTGATGAACCGTGCCTCTCCTCGTTCTCTTCTCAGCCTTCAGTCAATGGAGAGCTCTCTCGCTCATCTGCACGCAGACTGCTTTTTGGGGAAAGTGTGTTTCCTGGTGACTGATGGTGAGTGTGCTCAGGACAATTCTGGAAGAGAAGACTTTTATATGATGGCAAGTCCATGACCATTATTCGAGCGTGTATTTTGGATAATCATGCGCAAGCGATATTGAAATTTTTGCAAACAAAAAAAAAGATCAGCGCACACAAAAACACAAACCACAAGCTTTTTTTCAACCCGCACTCGTCACTGAAACTGAGAGCAAAACACGTGCTCGCTCTCAATCTTAACCTGTACTCACGCGAGATTGATTTTTGTTCAAGATGGGGCGGGACCCTCATTTCCAAGAAGTCAGCTGTGATTGGACGCCTCTCTGTCAGTCAGTTCTGTTCCTTCAGTCAAGTCTCCACCAAAAAAAGACATTAACCTACTTAGAAAAATTACTCTTTAATCAAACAACAACGCCAAAGAGATTAACAAACATTACAATAAAAACAATAAAGATGACTACAAGAAGCTGTTGAAGTAATATTCAGTTATATTGCGCACGCGGTTTGAAGAAAAGCTTGCGTTTTGTGTTTTTACGCTTGCAGATCTGTTTTTGCTTCCGCAGATTTTAATATCGCGTGCGCGTAATTATTAAAAACAAATGCTTGATTAATGGCATGGATTTGCCGCCATACTTTACAGAGAGAGATTGATATTTACCTGTCTGGTGTGTGTGTGCGCGCGCGTGTGTGCGTATGTGTGTGTGTGTGTGTGTGTGTGCGTCAGCTCGCTGCGGCGCGCTCTCTCAGGAGCGTTTGGGGAGCGTCAGGAAGCTGGCCGCCTCGCATCACTGCCCCGTCCTCTGCGCTGAACACAGGGTGCGTTTACTTTTGCTCTCACCTCTGGGGTCAAATGTGACCTTTGTCTTCTCTCATCTCTCTCTGTTTAGTGCTTTTATAATGTCTCTCGCCCTCTCTGTCTGCTCAATCTCTCTTTTCTCCTCTCTCTCTATTTCTCAACTCTCTCTCATGTCTTCTCTCTTCCCTGTCTGTCCCTCGTCCACTCTCTAAATCCATTTTTCTCTTTTTCTGTCTTTCTTTTTCACTCTCTATTTTTTCCTCCACTCTCTCATCCCCCCGCTCTGCTTTTTCTCCTTTCTCACTCTCCTCTCATCTCACTCCCTTTCTCTCTTCATTCTTTTTTTCTATCACTCATCTCTTGTTGTCTCTCTCTCCTTCTCTTCTCTCTTTTCTCATCTCCCAAACTCTCTCTCTCTCTCTCATCTCTCCTCACAATTCTTTCTCTCTCACTCTCTCTCACCTCTCTCTCTCTCTCACCTCTCTCTCTCTCTCTCAGACGGCGGATGGAGTGCGGGCCTCGGTCGGCCGTCTCCTGGCGCTGCTGAAGGTCTCTGCAGGGATGTCTCCTCTCTCCACCACCGCTCTCTTCCTCTCCTCGCTGACCCGCTGCTCCATGACCTCTGACCTCGAGGAGGACTTCCTGCAGTAGCAGAAGGAGGTCACTAGAGGGGGTTAGTTATCATTACAGCTCAGCGCGTTCTCAAGCTGAGTGAGATCCTCTGAAGGAGCAGCAGGGGGCGCCATAGGGTTGGGAATGGGTCTGGTTCACAGCTGGGACTGCTCTTAGAGTTTAACTGATAGATATATATATATATATATATATATATATATATATATATATATATATCTATCAGTTAAACTCTAAGAGCAGTCCCAGCTGTGAGCCAGACCTATGTAATCAAAAAATGTTATTAGTATTATATGTGTCTGAGCTTTGCAGATGATGTTTTAGACTTTGTATTATAAATAAAATAATTTTATATTTAATGAAACTCCAGGAAGAGCTGTTTAATGAACCAGGAAACACTTGTACAGAAACTCACAGTGACCGAGTTAAACCAAACACATATTGAAGATTGTGTTATGTGAAGAAAGAACTCAGATTCAGGGTTCACAGGGTTCACGTTGTCTCTTGAAATGTGGCATTTTTTTTGTTCACTTCGATCTGATTCATGTTATTTTCATTATCAAATCAATCAAACACTAAAATGAACACTTTCTGACCCAAAATATATTAAAAGTTTCAGAAAATTAAAAGTAAATTTTTCCTGTAGTGTTAGGTTTCAACAGATGTCAAGTAAAAAAAAAATGCCCTTATTTCTTCCTTTGTCTGTTTATTAGATGTTACTCTGAATGTGAAAGCGCTGAAAGTGAAGAACGAAATACGCCTTTGTATCGTTGTTTGGTGATGTTAATATCTTTAAAAAAAATGAAAAGAAATCAAATACATTCGTTTTTCAATTTAATCAATCTTACCAACCTTACCAACATAATAAAAATTGGATATGTCCTGAGCATAGACTGTATATCACATGGACGGAGGTTTCGTGTGATCAGTGAAACAAGTTAAAATGGGCGTAGCCAACCATCGCATCACTTCAGGGTGACAAAATATGGGTCCAGAGAGGCGGGTCATAGGCGTAGCACAGATGTCTGATTGGCTGAAGGTTTACATTTTATTTATCTTAAAAAAAATATTCAACCCCTCTCAGAGTGTTCATGGGGATTAAAACTAACGATCTAAATAAAAAAAACATTGCAGCACCAGGGCATTTTTAACATTGAAGTGAATGAGAACCTGCTCTGACTCCACCCCCTTGCGGCCAGTCGAGGTATTACAGTTCAGTCACTTCCTGTTGCGCTGGAGCAGGGAGAGCGGGGGTTGAGCATTACCTGTTTATAACATGGACGGAGTGGTTGTGATGTCACCCATAGGTTTCTGGTGAAGTTAAAAGCAGCTCAGAGAGGGTGGAGCCAGTAATCGAAAAGGCGTGACATGGGTCGTGGCGAAGGCTTCTGATTGGCTGAATGTTTAAGCCTTAATATATCATAAAAATACAAATTTAAACATGTAAATTAAAATGAATCAGAGACCCTCCCCCTAACTCAGAGTGCCCATGAAGATCTAAACTAGAGATCTGAATCAACAAACCTGATGGAGCCAGGGGTGAAACATGGGAGTAAATGAGAACCTTCTGGAGTCATCCTCTAGAGGCCGCTCGAAGAGCTTTGAGAGGAGTGAGAGAAATATGAAGCGAGTAAAGTAAACTCTTTAAAAAATAATCTCCATCGAAGCAAGTTAAAACTTCATCTGATCAGTGTGAGATATTTGTGTGAATGAACACAGGCGAAGGCAAATGTGAGGCTCCTTGATTTCTTTTAATGTGGAATTATGGAAAAAAAGTGTACAGTGCGTCCCTCCAAGCTCTCCGCTGGCGTCTGTTCTCTGTCTCCGTGCAGACAGCAGCTGAAGGGTCTCTTGGGTTTAGTTCAGCAGAGCTCCTCATGTGACGGTTGGTGTAAAAATCGATTGCACAACTTAAATAATAGTCGCTAAAACAATCCAAGTGGAGCAAATCTATGAACTGTGTTCTCTAGCGCCCTCACATGGACAAATCAATGCATGCAATGGTTCCTAAAGTCGTGCAAGGGTACGGAGAGGGATTCGACCGAGCAGGACTTCCTGTAGATATATTGAGAATTATTCAACACCTGCCAGCCAATCAGAATCGAGTATTCAAGCAGACCGCGGCGTAATTCTGTGTTAATGTTTGTGTGTTGCAGAGCAGCTCCCGCACTTTCTTGTTGTGTTTTTTTTATTTGTGTGCAGCACTTTTATTGAAATAGCTAACAAAATTAACCAAAGCTGTGTTGTGTTGCTCGGCTGGAGATGAGCAGAACCAAACCGTCGTGTAGCTGTACTCCGTCCCACAAAGGCAGAAGATCTCTCTCCAGAAGCTTCTCTCTCACTGTCCCTGGCTGCTGGAGCAAACTCCTGATGCAGTCAGGAGAGCAACAACACTAACAGCTTTCAAGAAAGCTACTGAAAACTCCTCTCTTCTGGGAACACCTACTATACACCTACTTTTTTTCCTCCTCTGTCTTTATCTTCCTTTATTTCTTCCCTGCTTTGGTTTATTGATCAGTTGATACAACTTCTATTATGAGAAGCTGAGAGAGACTCAGATCTCAGATTGTCTCTCCTCTAATGTAAGTGGCTTTGGACAAAAGTGTCTGCTAAATGCGTAAATGTAAATGTAATAGCTGAGCCGGAGGAGTGTTTGAGGAACACAGAGGAGCCTGTTCCCTGCCCTCCGTGGACCTCCCCTCCTCCTCTCTCCCGGGTTTCCATGGCGACGCCACCTGTCTGAAACCAATCCTGTCGGGGCCCGGGGCCTTGATAAAGGAGGTTTCTGTGATGGAGAGTCCTCCCGGTGTGTTTGAGGGCTCCTCGTGACTCGATCACCCGAAGCGTCCGGGCGTTGGGCGCTGCAGCAGTGTTAGCGCCGGCTCTTCTGAGAAGCTCCTCGTGGATGTTCTGAGGAGCGGGTGCTTCTGCTAAAGCGCAGTTATTTCCCTCGCTCGCTATTTAAATGTCTTACTAACTATGATTAAATAAATAGAGGAAAACACAAAAATGCTAAATCTCTTTTTTTGGCTGCATTTAAGGAGAAATGCAGGTAATTTTCTTGTTTGTAACAGTCAGTAACTAATAAAAAAGGGCTATAAAAATGTAATGAACAGATTATTGTTGCTCACATTATTTACACATTATGACTACAAACTTTCTTAAATCCAGTCTGCAGTTCGATACAAGATTTTCTTTAACTATCACAGGAGCACAAATGCAAATCTGGATCTAAACATCTAACTTCCGTCTCTCAAATGAATAAAACCGTGTGTTCTGGGAGGTTTCTCTCTCGTCCCCAGGGTTACTAATCTAGTCACAAATTATACATATTTTTTTCTTCGTTGGGTCACTGGTTTAGAGTTAAACCGTACCGTTTTTGTTTTAAGCTTTGACAAATAAAAAGCCTCGTATCTTGATATTTTATTCCGATAAAATGAACCCTTCAGCTGCACGCCAAACGAATTCATATATGAGTTGGTGTATTTTACATTTATGCATTTGGCGGACGCTTTTGACCAAAGCGACTTACATTAAGGGAGAGAGTTGTTACACATTGTTTTACACTTGTTACACATACTTAAATGATAAATGCATTAACAGCTAGAGAGAATGTTTGGATCTCTAGCAGTTATAACTTTTCAACAGCAAAAAAAAAAGCTATAAAAAAAGAATTTTTTGAAGAAGAAAAAAATGACGATGTGGAATGGAAATATTTCGTGCCTCTCTGCAAGCGTTTCAATCTATTTGATTATTTGAAGATGATGCTGTAAACTCATTATAATTACTGTTTTTCAGGACAGGATAAAAATCAAAGTAAAGGAAAGTTTTCTCTGTCAAAATAAAAGCTGAAATATTTTAAGTAACACCTCTATTCGTAAAGATTCAGAGTAAGACTTTTATTAAATAATCTTTCAAACTTTTTGGGGGGGTTTTCATATACTTTTAAGGTTCTTTCACCATGAACAGCTGCACCAAAGCATTTAGTAGTGGTTTATGCTTTAAAAGTGATGCGACGTGGAAAAGAAATAACAATTTAAGTGATATTAGGAGCTAAGAAATACAAAAATACATATTTTTTCTCCGTCTGGCAGTTACAGGGTTAATTAAATGAAATGCATCTTAAAAATGTGAAAATTGTAAATATAACAATACCACATGATCTATTTTCCCATCGTTTTGATTAAAGCATGTTTGACAAACAAAACTTTTTCACCCAAAAAGAAAAACTTTTTTTAGGATTTGATCAAATTAAATTAATCCAAACTCAATTAGATTAAAGTAAATGGATGCATTTTATTTTAGTTTGAGCTTATTTTATTTTTTTATGACTGATATTCTGCCCTCAGTTTTATTGACTATCATCATCATCACCAATTTCTTTTCAGTGCAGGACGTTCTTGGGGTAGGCCACACCCCTGTGATTATTCTCTTAAAGTATGATTAACGCCCGCATGTTTCACAACCGATGAACCCCTTTCGGTTCCTCTCGAGCTGCTGGCAGCGTCTGCAGAGCTCATGTGATCTCCTGCGCTGCTCTGGTGTGGATTCCAGCGCTGCACAATCGCCCCAGCTCAGGCGCTCCCCAGAGAGCTGTCCTGCTCCCGCTCCTGTTCTCCTCACGAATAAAGCTCGAGTGTGCAGAGATTGGCAGGCGACGCGTTGCTCCGAGCACGTACTCACTCCCTCCCTTCACGCTGCAGCTCAATCTCCAGCTTCTTATTCGTTAAGATCTTCCTGGAATGCCTGGAAGCTACCAGCCTGAGGTGAAACCCGAGCAGAAACTGTGCTAAGCTCTTTATAAAGCGGCGTTTGAACACTAGCCAAATAACACCAGCCGAATAATCGGTTTGTTCATGTGTTATTGGTTTAGTTGGTTGGAGCAATAGTTGAAGGAATATCTTAAAGGCGCAGCATGAAACATCTCTGATCTCTGGAGAGAAAGCTCCTCTGCTAACCGGACAGGAGCGAGGTCTCCGCCGTGGGATCAGACGGACGGACGCTCCTCAGATCTGCCTCTGACATCACTCTCTAGAGAACTCAGGATATCTCTCCTCTTCTTCTCTCTCTCTTTCACTCTCACTTTTGCTGAGAAGAAAGCGTCCTCAGAAACCAGATGCTCTTTCACCACAATGTAGCCTTTGAGCGAGAGCAGATTGAGATCGCTTTTAGAGCGCTCGAGGGATTGTTCGGATTGCTAAAGAAGTACCGAAATCTTCTCTCAAACTCCAAACGGTACAGAGAGAGAGAGAGAGCGATAATGAGTGTCTTTCATGCTCTGCACTTCACGAGGCTCTCAGAAGAGAGGATGAATAAAACGTGAGATTCTGAGCTAGAGAAAAATGGGAATGATGTTTAAGTACATCAAAAGGTTGCGTGTAAAGATTGCACGCAAGGCATTGTTTATCTAGCGAACACCAACAAGATGAGCTGCTCAACGTCCATATTTCCTTCTTTCTCTCCTGCTGCGGTTTCTTTTGCGCTTTCTCTTTTACTTTGACTTCTTTTTCCCCTCATTTTCAACTTCTCTTCTTCAATTTCTTCTCCTTTTCTTCTGCATCTTCGACTCTTCTCCTGCGTCTTTAACTCTTCTTCTGCGTCTCCTCTGCCCTTCTTCGTCTTTTGAGTCAGCTAAGCCATTCTATTTCTTCTATTCTTCTTTTGCATCTTTGCTCCTTCTTCATCTTCGACTCTTCATCTACGTCTTCTTTCTGTCTTCTTCAGTTTCTCTAATCTTCTGCTTCTACTCTTCTTCCGCATCTTATTTTTGTTTTCTGCGTCTTCTAATCTTCTGCTTTCTCTTCCCATCTTCCTCTCTACTTCTGCACTTTTTTTTCTTTCTCCATGTTTTTTTCTTCTCTTCTTCCACGTCTTCCTCTCTGTGTCTGTGTCTGATTTATTTATGAAGCCAAATCACAAACGAAGCTTCGCTCCTAAAATTCATTTTGATCTCTGTGTCTCTTAATTGTGTGTCTCTTAAATGTTTTTAGCTGAAGTCTTCCTGAACTCTGATTAAGGACTGGATGAGGAGTTGTTTGAACATATTCTCCAGGCTAAAGCATTGCTTTGCTCAATGTTATAGCTCATGTAAATTAATGTGATTATTTAATGACTCTTCTATCGTTTTCTGTGTTCGATTTCATTCTTTCTGCAGCTTTAGAATGCAGCATAAGTTCTCTTGTGTCTTACTGTTGCTCCCAAACAACATCTACACCTTATTTGGACAGTTGTTTGGCAGTATTTATTTATTTATTTTATAAGGAACTAGAAGTAAATAAGAGTCCCCTCTGAGAGGTGGATGCAGGAGGGGCATGTGACCTCACAAATAGCATGGAGCTGATTGGTCAGGCATTAACCATCTTGCTGAATTGCAGCCTAGTTGTGCATGAACATAAACGTCCTTCACTGAGACATTACGTTTCATTAAATATCGTAATGTGATAAAACAAGGGAGCGCTTGTAGAGGTGCGGCTCCGGCTCACTCAGGCGGGACGTGTCTCTGTGCAAGCGTCCGCTGTGAGGAAATAGCCTGATATCAGAGTTCACTCGAGATAAACCCGACCGCGGAGCGCCAGACCCTCGAACACGGCTACGTGTCGACAGAACCAAAGAGTCCTAACAGAACCAAGTGTGTGATGAGAACACCGGGTCATTGAGGCGATCCTCTCCTCATTCACTTTGAAGAACGATGCTTGGTTCCCTTCAGAGCTAAAAAAGAGAGAGAGGAAGAGGAGTGAGTGAGAGGAGAGATAGAAAAAGAAGGGGATAGAAACAGAGATAGGGAGATTAGAAATGGAGAGATCGGTAGAGGGGTGAGGAGAGAAACAAGAAGATACAGAGAGGAGAAAAGGTGAGAGATAGCTGGAGAGGGAGAGAGATGGATAAGGAGCGGGAGAGATAGAAAAAGTGAGAGAGAGATGGATGGAGAGCGAGAGAGATGGAAAAAGTGGGAAAGAGATGGATGGAGAGCGAGAGGGGAGAGATAAAAAAGAAGGGAGAGAGAGAGAAAGATGAGAGAGAAGAGGTAGGGTGGAGAGGAGAAATGTAGAGATAAGTAGAGGGGTGAGGAGAGAAACAAGGCGATACAGAGAGGAGAAAAGGTGAGAGATGGCTGGAGAGGGAGAGAGATGAAGGGGAGAAAGAAGAGAGATAAAAAAAGATGGGAGAGAGAAAGATTGGGAGGTGTAAAAGAGTAAGAGAGAGAGAGGGAGGGAGAGAGAGAGAAGAAGAGGCGAGAGGAGAAACTGAGAGAGAGGACAGAGCGATAAAGGTGGAAAGAGAATGGAGGAGAAAAGGAGGAAGTGAGAGAGAATGTGGGAGAGACTGGATGGAGGAAGAGGGGAAGAGAGATATTGAGAGATAGAGAGAGTGAGTTGTCAGGATGTGTTATTTTCTCTGGTCTTTTCTCAACAAGCAGAGACAGAGAGAGAGCGAGAGAGAGAGGGACTGTGTGAATCGATTAGGAAATCTAGAGATGCTGAATACAGCTGGAAGAACATGAGAGAGAGAAAGAGAGAAAGTGTGAATGGAGAAGACGAGAGAGGTGTAGCATGACTTCATCACCATCAGCGCTGAAGTGAATGGAGCTCGCTCTCCCTCCACCTCCCGTCAGAAGCGCACGCCGGGCCCTCTGTGGCTCCAGTCACGTCCACGGCGGTCCAGGAATGAGGTTTGAGTGGCCCCTGGCCTTCTGGTTCGTGAGGATCAGACCTTCTCTGGAGATTGAGACGCAGGGGTCACGATGTCATGGATAAATCTCATTCCAGAGCCGGATCAGGGCCGAATGACTCCACATGTGATCAGGAGCTAGCGGAGCGCGCAAACACACACATGTGACCCCCCGAGATCACAAACAGCCCCCCCCCCCCGGGCATGCGGATGCCTTCGTGCTGGAGTAAACAAGGAAAACGGGCTCCAAAAGCTGTGGAACCGATGCGTTGAGGGTTATTGTGTAACACTCATGAGCCCGAGTGTATCTGCTAGCTGAGTTACTGTAACGCTCTTAATAACACTTTAACTCAGTGTTTACTGTAGATCTGCTGAATGATCAATCAACATTTTAGAGGATTCAGTGATTGTGTGCTTTAAAAACTCTTGCTTTAAAAAGTCACTGCAGCGAGCGACTATTTAAACCTCTTCTTCTTCTAGATGCAAAGGTTTCTATGATGTATCTGCGTGTAGAGCGCTCTCTGCTGCTCTGCTCCATTGAGGTTTATTTGGTGGTCAGTTGTTGTAACTGCAAGTAAATTATCTCTGACTCCATGATGGCTGCATCTAAATTTAAAAATGTGTGAATTTTTTTTTTAAAGCGTAAAGACATTTTTGTTCATGAATTTACCAAAAAAAGTTTAATTGACATTTATAATATGTTTGTACTGTTTTATGGTGTGCTCATGTAGTCCCCTAGATTGAACCATGTCTGCAACTTCCTGAAATAATTATATTCTCTTTTTTGAACACTGCTTTCATTATTTTGGTTCATGCACTAAGAACAATAAAAACACTTTGTTTTAAATGCATGCCTTAAAGGGATTTGAAACTCAATATAAAATGCAGGAACTTAATTCAGGGAACACAAAGAAAAGTAATAAAAAGTGACTGAGGGATGGAAGAGAGAGACAGAGACACAGAGAGAGAGAGAGAGAGAG
The DNA here is from genome assembly GCA_900490495.1 of Danionella dracula. Taxonomy (NCBI): domain Eukaryota; kingdom Metazoa; phylum Chordata; class Actinopteri; order Cypriniformes; family Danionidae; genus Danionella; species Danionella dracula. The sequence goes on along the minus strand of UELW01000850.1, from coordinate 25,417 downwards.
AGGGCTAAAAACAACAATGGAAGGTCTTATCTAATACAAGCTCGTAAACCTCACAAGCAGAGATGCATCTAAGAACCAATCAAGATTTACTGCTTCCTCTCCCAGCGCTTCAATCCCTGAAACACGACCAAAGTTTCACGTGAAATACAGATGAATCTGGCAGCGTTCGGCCAATGAGCCGCACAGGTCTGGACTCTCTCATCTATCCCAAAAAAATATCCATAATTATATAATATATATATATAATAATATACATATGCATCTGATTTACATACGATTAATCTCAAACTCTGCAGACGGCGTTAGGAAAGACAATCTTAGAACAGAGTTATTATTCTGACTCCAAAACATCTTCAAAAAATCAGCTTTATCCTTTCATTTTGTTCACTTGCTTAAACTGCTGCAGCGTCACGGTGGCGCAGTGGGTAGCACGGTCGTCTCACAGCAAGAAGGTCGCTGGTTCTAGGCTCGGCTGGGACAGGTGGCATTTCTGAGTGGAGTTCTCATGTTCTCCCCGTGATCGCGTGGGTTTACTCCGGGTGCTCCGGTTTCCTCCACGAGAACAAAGACATGCGGAATAAGTGAATTGAATAAGAACAATTTCCCATAGTGTGAATGTGTGTGTGAATGTTTCCCAGCGATGGGTTGCAGCAGGGAAGGGCATCCGCCGCATAAAACATATGCCAGTGAGTTGGCGGTTCATTCCGCTGTGGCGACCCCGAAAGGGAATAAAGCCGACATGAAGATGAATGGATGGATGCTTAAACTGCTTTGTGTCAGAAATTGATTTTCTCAATTCTTTTAAAATCAGTTAATCCACCTCAGCACTGAACAGAGCTACCAAATGTGTTTTGACTGTTTAATTGCTAAATTTATAAATGACGTCACTGATTTAGGAGAAAAACACAAAACGACATATTTTTGATATAAAAGGTTGTTGTCACCTTTATCGTGTTTGTGCGCATGTGAAAGATTAGCAACACTGACTCATTTTTAGTTCTTTTTCAGCATCGGATCGAAATCTTTTCTTGGGTATTGCTAGAGCTCCCTTGAACTCCATTATAACCTTATAAAGGAATCGGGGGCTCGTCCGGGATTTGAGCCCGGTACTTCTCGCACCCTAAGCAAGAACCAAACACTTTTTTTTTTTACTTTTAAACTCTACTTCAGGCCATATACTCATGCATTCTCTATTTCTTGTTGTGTATTTTTGGTTGGAACAGGAAACCCTTCCGTGTCATTTGGCAGCATCTACCCTTTAGATGGGCCTCGATATTTACTCAATTTAGTTCTGAGAGCGGAGGTTTTTATTTCAAGTTGATGAAATTGTGTCTTACACGCATCACGCATTGTTACGCTACATCGAACTCCAGGTGAAGCTAGAAACTAAGCTTTTTTTCTCAAAGGCCAATCTAAAGAGTTGATGGTGCCAGCGCATGTTCTCATGTACTCAGACTAACAGGATAAAATAGAAACACCATAATATACATTATTTAATACTTCATCAATTAATAATTGTCATTGAATACACTAAAACATACTATTTTTTAATTACACAGTTGATAAAGAATTTGTCATGTGCGGAACAAATAGGACGTGCTCTTATTGAGCTACAACCAATCAACAGCTTCTTGCTTAGGAGTGTTTAAATAGTTCAAAGTCATGTTTTAATGAAGTATGGACCCTTTCGTGTGATTGAATCTCTTCTTTTTCCGCAGATTTTCCAACAAAGATTTTATATAATTATAATTATTACTATTATTATTGTTGTTGTTATAATTAAATATTAAGAAAACTCTATTTTAAAGTTTGGACTGCAAATTTCATGTTGCCATGGAAAGTTTAAAATCATGTTTTTTTAATATTTAAAAATATAATGATAACATGAAAATAGATAGCTTTGTTGGACCAGTTCTAAAAATTGCTATTTAAAGTTAGAAGCAGTGTAAGTGTTTAAACAGTTTTGATACTTTAAGAAGAAATAACTCCATAGGGAGAAATAAACATTTTTATTAGCATGAGATCTTCGAAAGTGGTTGCTAGGGTAAACAGTCTGATTGTGACATCATATAATCCTCTTATCAATATGAGTCATGTAAACCAACCCTCTTCTGATAACCAATTACTAAGCTGAAATTTAGGATAAACAGTCTAGTTCAAGGGTCTCAAAACAAGGTCCTGGAGTGCTGGGTTGCAACTAAAATAAGCAGAGCTGCGGCCGTCCAGAACCAGGTTTGGGGAACCCTGATCTAGGATATTATGGAGGTGATGGCGACTACCTTAGCACCATGAGTAGCAAAAACCAACCTCTGAGTCTCTAGCTTGCTTCGCATTTGAGATATTGTGTGACCCATTTCCATTCATTTTCAATGGCAATGTTAAGTCAATGGTGAAGTTTGATCCCTTTAGAGCCCAGGGAGCTCAAAAACTTTTACACCTTGCTCAGCATGATATTGCTCAGACTGATAAGTTAGTAAAGTATTGTGAGTGTGAAGTTTGTACAAGATTCTCCAATTGAGATACAGCTGATCAGTTTGGCCACATTTTAAGTCAATAGAGACATTTCCCAGCATTCTTAGCGATTTCCCATAATCCTTTAGTGGAAGCAATTTGAGAACATATAGCAGCCACCTGAGTCAGACCATTTTGAAATGTTTGAAAAAGATTTGAAGTCAATAACTACAAGCATCTAGGAGGAGTAACGGTCAGAACTTTTGGTCACAAGAATACAAATATTGAGTTAAAAAAAACAAGCAGGTTAACTGAGTTTTTATTGATCAGCCCAGCAGTACAGAGTGATTCACAAAGCAAGCATCGAGTACAGACGTTCAATCGAAGCCTCCTCACAGCACCATCAGAACTAAGATCTCTCAGCTGCAACAGTTACTCCCAAACAATGTGCCTTCCAAAAGAACCCTCCTGAGACCCTAACACACCGCTCTGCTTGTTCAAGTTTAGGCACTTTAAATCATGTGATTTTCTGCGTTAAATATTCTCTCAGTAGCGTTTGATCCATTAGCTGCATGATAAAATCTATCCGCTAAAACAAGCGACTATTCGTCTAAATACGTGGCTCGTTCAACCAGCGAAGCCGATCTCCTTGTAGTATCCATCAATGTCTCCGATCACCGCGTCCATGACCCTCCGGAAAGCGTCCTGTCCGGAGCCGTCCAGTCCTGCCTTCTCCGCCATCACCTTGACCAGCACGTCCGTGATTAGCTGCTCACACACACAGGGCAGGAGTTAATTTAGGTAAATTGTATATTTTTTTGGGTTGCTTTGCCCTTCTTGGAATGAAAGGAAATGGCAACAAAATCTTTGCTGCAGTATTCTCGTTGTTGTTTAGAACTGGAATGTGGTGGATAGGTTTCTGTTCGTATGCAAGACTAAATCGTTTTCTATCAAGTCAGAGAGGAGTGCCAAGAATGTGGTAAACCTGCAGACATCTGCTCCAGAGGAGAGACTCCCTGACTGCTCCTGTCTCTCCTCCTTTGTGGAGTGAGTATCTTGTTCTGAGACATAGGTTCGTGCTCACTGAGGTTTATCTTGTAAATGCAGTGATACAAAAATATTGTTTTGATTCCCTTGCGATGGGTGTGTGCACAGGGCGTTGGTTCACTTACTCTTCTTGCAGCTGTGGATGGCTCAACTAAGAAGATGAGCAGTGCTCATGCATGGTAGCGCCTCTTTTTAGGCAAGGCCCTGGCCCTGTGGTGTCTCATTAAGTCATGGCTGACCACACCCTTTTCCCCTCGGATTTTCAAGACCGAGGCATGAAGGTAGTCTGCTGTAAAAGGGGGATTTTTGTGGCAGTTGATCCTAACCCCAAAGTTGTATCTGTCAATCAGAGGCTTGCAAACCTCTGGAATTAGAACCTGGCTTTAAGGGGCCAGCCATGCTTGCCAATCAGCGGATGGTCCAAACTTTTAAGGGTGCAAAATGCAAATTAGTGTCCTGAACTGTATTATAACAACAATGTATCCAAAAGGTGCTCGATCAATAAACACCCAACTGGTTGATATTACCCATAATCCGCCACTATACTGTGCCAGGAGAACTTTTATTGTGGATCCAGACAAGTTAACGCTAATGGCTATAACAGAAATGGTGGTCAGCTGAGAAGCCTTTTCAGCATGTAATACGACTCATTTTTTTAAGAAGAAGCACAGAAACGAATAAGTCATATAGAGAGTCTTGTAGATATTGTTGTAATATTTACATGTGGAATGAATAGAAAAGAAAGGTTTAAGTTCTTGCACAAGGTGTGCATAATTAAGTAGTGAAAAACACTTGCATTACACGATCCCTTAGTGTGTCTCAGACCGTGCACTCTGACATCTTGCATACTAAAATCTATGTATATTTTCTTCAAAAAATTTGTATCTACTTTAAGGGTGTACCGTAGATGTTCAGATCTCTAGCACCTCTCAGACATGGCATAGTTTGGTCTGCAACCTTTCTTTACCTACTACCAATGTACGTTTATGTAAGTGATTTGTGAGTGATTTACATTTTAATTAAGTGAGAAGGCGGCATGTGAAATCTTAAGTAAGCCAGATCGGGTATTGAACGTTCTGCGGTTTTAGGTTTGACCTTCATTGGAGTTCTCAATATTCGCAGTGGAAAAAGATATATTTTTAAGCATTTATCAAAAAATATTCTGCTTGTTTGTCCACTCTTTGTGTGGACATGAATTAAGAGAGAGGATTCACTCATCGTTTACCCTGAAGTTGTTGAGAGCGATCTTATGGATGTTGGCGTGAGAGGTGGCCAAGGGTTTGAGGAGGCCAGCGTGGTCTCCTCGTGCTTTCAGCAGCTCTCCTAGCTTCTTCAGGACGGTCGCACCGTGGGCCGAAACCATGGGGTTCCCGACAAGATCACCCGGAGCGATGTCTGTGAACTTAGGGAAGAGCTTCAGGGTCTCCGGGTGCTCCTGAAACAGACTGAGGAGAGAGCGGAGCATTAGATGGCCTCATTTCTGTATCTACTACAGTAGCTGAATAATTTAAATTAAGATAGTTTCGGAGGAACTAACCGGTTGAGGACTAATCCTCCATTTCCAACGTAGTCGGCCTCGATTGGTCCCCAGCATTTCAGAACTAGTTCTTGATCGGCCATTTCTGAAAAAGAACACAGATCTGTTTGGAACTTTTTAGGACCTTTGCGGTCTTATCTGTCCGTGTATAGTAAAATTTTTGTTTGGAGTGCTTTCTTGTAGGAGATGTATTCCTCTCACTGTCTCGGTCGCACACTTTCAGTTCCACAATCACACCAGCTGTCTACCACCCTTTACATAAGCCTACAACATCCTTCACATCAGCTTCCATGCTTACCAGTCTGTGCTCTGTTGAAAACTATATCCGTGATAAATCTTCTGTTTGTTTGCCATTCCTTGCTATCTTGACTCTGAGATTGCTTTGGTCGTATCTGTTTTGGATGTTGATTGTAAATAGTTGTGTATATTTGATAAAGTGTGAGTCTGGAATGGCTTTTCTCCTTTTTTTTGTTAAGTTTTTCCAACAGACTCCTGAGGTTTAAGTGTTGTTGTTATATTTCCTTGATTGCTGATTGTAATAAATAACTCAAAATGTAGTTCGTTTCTGTTGCCTGTTTACAAGTTTTTGTGTAACCTGAGTTTGGGGGCTCATCCGGGATTGGAGCCCGGTGCCTTTCGCCCCCCAAGAACCAAACCCTTTTTTTTTCTTTTAAATTCTGCTTCAGTCCATTCATTAAACTATTCGTAATAGAGGTGGAAGCAATGGATGAAGTGTTGCTTCAGGAAGCAGATTTTCCACCGTTTTTCAGCTGTGTTCTTCTCACCCTTCTGAGTTCTGTGGTCACTTTCGTGATGCTTTCTTTCACGCTGTACGGTTGTTCATGGTGTTGCTTCACTGAGGGTGGAAACAGGATTTCAGAAAGTGTTTTGTTCCACCTGTCCTTGTGTTTGTGGATCCCAAACTGTTTGTTACACAACAAACAATCAGCGGAAACTCCCAAAACAGTCATGCAAGTGAAAATCATCTTAAGACAAGGCCAGAACCTCTCCGTGCCTGCTCTTCACAATGCTAGCAAAGTTTATTTTCATTGGGTTGAAATATTGGTTTTGTGGTGGTGTTCTAGCATGGCTCCAAATCCTTTATTTACCGTCTATTAAGGGAGAAAGTTGTGTTGTGTTGGGTATCAAACGTCAGGTGTTATGGGCTTGGATGGAGAAGTCAGTTTCAACCACAACTCCTCACATCTCTAAAAGCTGCTTTATTTGCCAGGAATTCAAACAATAGCTTCTCTTCATCAATGTAATGTATATTTGGGAAAGCTGCTAAACCGCTTTAATTTCTTCAGGTGATTGACCCCACTCTCTCTCTCTCTCTCTCCCTCTTTTTCTCACTCTCTCTCTCTCTCTCTTCAGATGGATCAGCTGGCTTTGAATTCAGTCGGCTGATAAACCAGATGCTAATCTCAAGTTTAAAGAATTCTGTGCTTATTTTTCTCCTTTCATTGAGCTCTTTCATCGTTTCGCTATCTGAAATCACTCCTTTTCCTTTATTTTTTTCTACTTTTCCTAAATGAGTGATACGTGTTCTAGGTTTTCATATTTAATTTAAAATTTAAAGCTGGTTTTCTCACTTCTCAACTGTTATTAGTTCAGTATTATAAATAAAACAAAAATTTATTTAGTTTCTACTTTTCAAGCTTTTCTATTAGACAGTTTTTTTGAAGTTGTCTTCAAAATTGTAACAAACATTTGCACAAATATTTTGTAACTTTTACCAATAGTCATAAAAAAGTTTTTGCAAATTTTTCAATCAAACTGTTTTAAAAAAAACAATGAGGTTCAATGCTCCTCTCTAAGCTCTCCTCATCATTTATCTCTCCTCCTGCAGCTGATGCTGATCACCTGTTTGTTGTCTGTGTTACAGTTTTCTAACCGTTGTTTCTTCATTTGTTAGTTTCTGTTTTGTCTTTGTTTGTTTTGTTGTGTTTTTTCAGGTTCTCTCCGGCGAACCGTTCGTCGATGGATCTTGAGTTTGTATGTTCTTTATGCTGGGGAGGTGATTAGCACCTGCCTCAGTCAGCGAGGCTCCCAGGGGCCTCACAGAGGAACTCCTCTCTACTCTACCTGATCCTCACGAGGACTTTGTGAAGCTGCTTTGAAAGCAACTGCTAAAGAAGCGCTAGATTAAAACTTGATTGATTGAATTAACATTTTTACAATAAATACACTCAGACACTCAGCAATCCAATTAGAGAGTCAACAAATAATTAAAAAAGAAAAAAAAACTGAAAACGGATTTTTTTTTCTTCATCATCTCTCTCTAGAAAAAGTTTAGAAAACTTAAGAAAACACCACAAACTTAAGTTTTCTGTTTAAACAAAAACTATTTTCAATAAATTTTAAGCTTTAGAATTGAAAATGACCAACATGAAATCCAAAAGAAAGGAATTAATTTATTATTAACAGAAAATAATAATTTTAAACTCAAAACCATCGGAAAAGTGTAGTTAACCTTTTAAATAATAAAACCAACAACCCCAGACTTAAAAGGTATTGGAACTGTTAATAAATATAACTTTTTTTAACAAAAAATAACATTAAGTTGGCCAAGTTTTTGACTTTTTATATTGAAATTTACAAACATCAATCAAAGAATTAAAATTATGATAAAAAAAATTGTCAAAACATGAATCTCAGATGATTCTGCTCACATATTAACATAGCCTTATTGTAAATCTTGGACCACCTCTACGTGGAAGAAGTTTAGTTAAACTCTTAAATAATCAACAATCGCTGATTTCACAAACTTTACAAAATAAATAAATCTCTTGAAAGAACCCCACAGACGACAGCAATCTTTGATATTAAAAGATTTCACTCCTAAAATACATATGTCCTGTGTAAAAACAAGACCTAAATAAAAGTCCTATAAAGAGTTAAGCTCTCCGGTGATGGCTCTTACCGCGGTGGTGGTGTTGATGGAGGTGGTGCTGGTGCTGCTGCTGGAGCTGGTGTGTTCCTGCAGAGAGCGAGAGCGACTCCGGTGTTTTCTGGGACCTCCGAGAGAGAGTGGAGATGCTGAGTTCAGCCTCCTCTCTGTCCTCTTATACCCTGAACCCTGGGACCTCAGCAGCCCGAGCCTCTCCTCGTGGAGCAGCTGGCCACACCTCTGGGCTCGATCCGTGCTGCGGAGCACGCTCACACGCACACCTCGGCCCAGCTCTGCGAGACGCTGGGACTCCTGTGTGTTCAGGATGTCTCCGCTGGAGCCTCGCAGCAGTGCATTTGATGCCGCTTAAGAGGTTTTGTGCACATGCTCTGCAAAGAAATTCAGTTTGATGCACGTAAATCTGTGTTGTTTGTAAATAATGAGATATTTTTGGGTGTACACAGGTCTCTGGTAGGTTTTCTGTCATTGGCCTTTTGTTACTGTTAGTGCGTGCGTCCGGTTCTACCAAACACTTTTTCAGTCAGAGCATCCGAAGAGCATTTTCAGTCAGATGTTCGGCTTGTAGAAAAAAATGTCGCTTCGTTAGCTTTAACCTCTTCGGACTCGGCGTCCTTTAAAGCATTTGATTCATCCGATTGTTTTCACAACGATGGTTGCTTCCTAAAAAGCTCACTGAAATTAAAACTTCGGGTTTATTTCGTGTTTTTATTGATGCAGTGGAATGCTGATATAGCTCCTTTAATAAGTACACTCGATTAATGAGGCTCTAATATATTTGAGAGTTGCATCTCTAGTCTTTAAGTAATCATTATATTTTAAACAGTTTGTGTTATTGACAATTCTGGAGCTGTTTGTTTGTTTAATTAATTAGAACTAAACTAAATGTGTTAAAAAGCACACTTTTGCTCTTGATTCCTGAGAAATGGAGCAAACAGAAAATACATTTGGAAAAAGACTACTTAAAAGACATTTGTTAGTAACTTTTACATTTAATTTGGTAAAATTTTGTTAGTGTTTTTTTTTAAGTAAAAACTGAAACGCTTCTGTTCACCATTAAACCGCATTTTATATTTAGAAAATCTTTTATTAAACTGTTAAATAATCAAACCAATAACACAGACTTAAGAAGTTATCTCTGTAATTAATAATTATTTGTAAAAACAAATGTACAATTAGTTTTCAAAACGTTTTGTTGACCAATTTTCTTTTTCAACTTTCTTTTTTATTTAAACTTAGAAACATGGAATCGAATAAATAATTGAAGTAATTATTTGTAAGTCATAATTTTTTACTTTTAATAAATGTAATTTTCATTCTCTCTTTGATTTCATGTTTCTAATTTTTTGTTGAAAAAAGTAAAAACTGAAATGTATTGCAAATGAACCACTTTATTTTGTAAAATAAAACATTTCTGGAGATAACTTCTTAAGCTTAAGTTGGTTTTATATTTTAACAGATTCACTTTTTCCAGGTAGAGTTGTTGTAGATGAAAACACATATTTTAGTTTTTAGCTTCAAAAACAAAACAAAACCATTTTTCTCAGTGTTCTCACACTTTGCTCATGATCCGTTATGAATGAACCAAACAAAAAACTACATTAAGAGAGTTTAGATTCCATATAAAAGAAGATTCCATAATGTTTCATCTCCTTTGTGTGAGCTTTAAGAACAAGAACATTTTATTTAACATGTCTCCTAGTTAGTTTTCTGCAGGGTTCAGGGTCATGAACAGATTTTATTCAGCCTGGTCCAGTTCTAGAGATGTACCAACATTTACATCAAAACAAATATATCTTTGGATTCTACCTGAAATAACAGCATTTGCCGCTCTCAGTATTTTTTGCTCTTTCATTGCTGTGGAAGCTCACGCAGTTCCTCAGCAGAAGAATGAGGTAAGCCTGATCCTCTGCTGCTCTGATCTTCAGGATCGGCTCAGCTGGAGGAGAGCGGGAGCTTGTGTGAGCTTCCTCTGAAAGCCGGAACGTGAAGCCTCAGCCTTAACTTATCCCCAATTCTTGAAGGAACTTTCATCACCAATCCTCGAAAGACTGCGAACCTTGTTTTATTCCACCCTTCTCTCTCTCTCTCTTGTGAGCATCCAGAGTCTGTAGCAAGACCTTCTGTGGCTCACCCTCCTCATTAAGGGTGTCACTGAGTGTCTTCTGTGGAACCCTCAGATTATTTGTAGTTCCTGTTGTGGTACGATCCAGTGAACAGAGCGCTCTCTGGAGATCTCTGGAGATCTTGGTTAGGGAGAAGGAAGCAAAGGCTCCTGAAGAAATGTGGTTTTCTTCTACTGCTGCTGAAGTAAAGGATCTGCTCTTCTTCCTATTATTAAAAAATGCTCAAATTTGGCTCACATGTAGACCAGAGACTGAACTACAAATTACCCAATCTTGTGGTCTCTAACTTCAACCCTCTAGTGCCACCACTCTGTTAAATGTACTCTTTATTTGTGCTAATAATTTCTGAACCGAATGCCAAAAAAACTCGGTTATTTTTTCCTCAGATTCCTTGGCTCATGCTGTTGTGATTTCACTCTTTACATAATTTTTGTTACGATAGCTTTCAGGTAATTTAAACTCCTCCCAGACATTTGTTTAATTTTCACGACATTCAAAGCAGATCATCTGCAGGCGATGCTGAAGTGCATACGCTTTTACAAAATCAGATTACCAGAACCTTCGTAGATATTGCAACTAAACCTGCTACGATATTCTAAGTGTGTTCAGAAACTGTATTCAGAGTTATGCCACACTGCCCCCAAGTGGTTGGAAGATTTTCTAATAAAACAATAATTCTAAATAAAACATAAAATAGTCCAGTCTGTGTGCCTTTAATGTGTTTGAATAGAAACTTTAAGAGCGTAGATGATGAGATGAGATGAGCGTTTTATTCTCAGCTGAGACTGAGATTGTTACTCACATGCTAACTGATCCGCTAGCCACGGTGAGAAGAGACAAGGTGAAAATAAACACACAAGCAAATAGAGAGTTAGCTGGACTGTTTAGCTTTATCTTTATGTCAAAATGGGCATTTAGTTTTATTTTAAAACTGGATAATTCGGTGATTTTAGGGTTACCCTAACCCTAACCCATTTTCAAGTTTTTAGAAAAATGCAAAAGATGCCAAGATCTGAGAAAAATCTGTCCGCTGTTTGACGAAAAATCTCCAAAGCTGAATCTTATTTCTATAAAACAGTTAAATTGCTTTTTTTTTTACATTATTAAGTTTTACATTTTACGTGATATTTTTAAATTTTGAAGCTTTGATCTCTCTGTTTCACACACAATATGAAGAAAAAACATCAATGATCGTGAATAAATAAACTGAAAACCTTTCCTCTATAATTGGTGTGCTGTGCTTCTGTTTAGAGATGTGAAATTCCATCAGAGTGCATCAAACGGTCTCTCACTGCCATTTCATTGGACGAAAAACCTTAAATGTAAAGAAGGATGTGCTTCAATTGGAGCGAAAGTCCGTGGAATTTAAACAGATTAAATGAACAGATATGTCTGTGTTTTATTACGTTAACAATCAAATCAGCAAGCTGTTTAATCCGCAGACTATCCCAGAATGCAATGCGAGTTACAAAATATGGATAAAACCCTGTAAATCATGAAACAGGACTTTTTATTTTCTTTACAGTGCACAACGTTAGCTGAGATAGAACCAGTTTATTCTGCTGTAACATACAGGGAAACTCGTATAGTGTTCAGCAGAACTGTTAGCAGAGCATCTCAGGATCCTCACAATAACAGACGAGGAACTTTGAGAGTTTTAATGGGAAGAGAAACATCAGCAGACGCGTGCGCAAACGAACCCAGGAGCTGGAGATCTGAAGAGTAGAGCAGAGCGTTAGAGCTCAGCTCCGGGGTGTGAGTGTGTGTGTCCGTGGCGTGCTGGTGCTCTGTCACCAGATCGCTGTATTGATAGGCTCTGGAGAGCTGCGTGCCGGAGCCCTCGGAGCAGGCCTGAGGAGGGGCAGGACCGGTGACCCCTCGACACAAATAATAGAGTCAAATTAAACTTATAAAAAACTGCTTCCATCATTCGCACTGCAGCGTGGAGACCACCATTGTTTTTATTTTCTCATTCAAACATGGTGAAAATTTTATATATATATATATATATATATATATATATATATATATATATATATATATATATATATATATATATAAATAATGTATACTTATAAAACAGAGCTCACTCACTCAGGTCGCAGCGCTTATATTATTCAAGATCTTACATTTCCAAACACACATCATGTTTTGTTGATTTGCTGGATTCTAGCGCCCTCTGGAGGATGAATTGAACTGTTTCTCAGAATCACATCCATTAAGTGAAAGTGAGCAGTGGTCCTGATCTGTAGTGACCCATACCTGGAATTTGTGCTCTGCATGTAACCCATCCCAGAGTACACACACACACACACACACACACATCAGAGAAACACACCGTGAGCACTCACCCGGAGCAGTGGGGGCCATGGCTGGGGGCCCGGGGAGCAGTCGGGGAACTGGAGCTCCTCGAGGGCTCCACAGCTGTGGTTGCTGAAGATGGAGAGCAAGTGTTTCATCACTCACTCCACCTTCAACTCGGAGGATCTGGGGATCGAACCTGCGACCTTCTGATCACAAGTCCTTCTGATCACAAGTCCATCTCCTTATCGTCCAGAACACAACTGGCCAGACCACAATAAAAAATTGAAACATCCTTAATAATATTAATAGTAAACTTTATTTTATAAAGTTCCTTTCGAGCTGGCTTCTCAAAGCGCTGAAAAGAGAACAAGAGGAAAACAGTACAAAAAGTACACGAGCAGGCAAAGCAGCAGACATAAAATTAATAAAATAAAAATAAAAACAGAATACTTTGTCAAGCAAGGAAATTAAAATCCAGGCGTAAAGTTAAAAACTTTAAATGTTTAAATATAAGATTAATAGAAAATATTAACGTCAACAGTCATAAGTCAGTAAAAAAACGGCTTTTAAGATGAGATTTAAAATGGTGAAGCTTTGTGCATCCCTGAGCTCACCAAATAATAGTTTGATTATTTTTGCACTGTAAATCATTTACATTTACATTTATGCATTTGGCAGACGCTTTTGTCCAAAGCGACTTACATTAGGGGAGAGACAATATGAGATCTGTTACACCGTCAAAGTCTATCTCAGCTTCTCATAATAGAAATTGTATCAACTGATCAATAAACCAAAGCAGTGAGGAAATAAAGGAAGAAGATAAAGACAGAGGAGGAAAAAAAGAATGTATTTTTTTTAATAGTAGGTGTTCGCTGAAGAGAAGAGTTTTCAGTTGCTTTGTGAAGGCTCTCAGTGTTGCTGCTCCTGACTGCATCAGGAGTTTGTTCCAGCATCCAGAGACAGTGAGAGAGAAGGTTCTGCTGAGAGATCTTCTGCCCTTGTGGGACATAACCACGAGTCCCTGTTCCTTCTCTGAGCGCAGGCTTCTGGAGGACATGTAGGAGTGTAGGAGCTTCTGGAGGGCATGTAGGAGTGTAGGAGCTCATGGAGGGCATGTAGGAGTGTAGGAGCTTCTGGAGGGCATGTAGGAGTGTAGGAGCTCATGGAGGGCATGTAGGAGTGTAGGAGCTTCTGGAGGGCATGTAGGAGTGTAGGAGCTTCTGGAGGGCATGTAGGAGTGTAGGAGCTCATGGAGGGCATGTAGGAGTGTAGGAGCTCATGGAGGGCATGTAGGAGTGGAGGAGCTTCTGGAGGACATGTAGGAGTGGAGGAGCTTCTGGAGGACATGTAGGAGTGTAGGAGGGCATGTAGGAGTGTAGGAGCTTCTGGAGGGCATGTAGGAGTGTAGGAGCTCATGGAGGGCATGTAGGAGTGTAGGAGCTCATGGAGGGCATGTAGGAGTGGAGGAGCTTCTGGAGGACATGTAGGAGTGGAGGAGCTTCTGGAGGACATGTAGGAGTCGAGGAGCTTCTGGAGGACATGTAGGAGTGGAGGAGCTTCTGGAGGACATGTAGGAGTGTAGGAGGGCATGTAGGAGTGTAGGAGCTTCTGGGGGGCATGTAGGAGTGTAGGAGCTCATGGAGGGCATGTAGGAGTGTAGGAGCTCATGGAGGGCATGTGGGAGTGGAGGAGCTTCTGGAGGACATGTAGGAGTGGAGGAGCTTCTGGAGGACATGTAGGAGTCGAGGAGCTTCTGGAGGACATGTAGGAGTGTAGGAGCTTCTGGAGGGCGTGTAGGAGTGTAGGAGCTTCTGGAAGCCATGTAGGAGTGTAGGAGCTTCTGGAGGACATGTAGGAGTGGAGGAGCTTCTGGAGGGCATGTAGGAGTGGAGAAGCTCATGGAGGTAAACAGGGGTATCAAAATGTATAAATAAAACTTACAAACAAACATGCTTACTAAAGCAGTTTTTCACAAAAGCTCTAGAATTTCCTACAAAAGCAATCTCTGATATAAACACGCTTACATTTACATTCATGCAGATGCTCCTGTCCATTCACAGTAGAGAGAGACTACTCGCTCGTAGAAGTATCAGCTGATCAATCAACCATAGCAGGAAGAAAATAGATTGTTTAAATAAATGCTTAAATGATCAAATTAGTGTGAAAGATATACACTCTGAGCAATAAGATCTGTATTTTTGGAAAGCGCACACTTAAGAAAGATTTCCTCTCTTTAAGAGAGTAATGTATGTTCGGTAGCTGATTTTGGACTTTCTGAGTGTTGAGTTCGATTTGTTTGGTTCCGTTTCCGTTTCTGTTTCCGTTCTCCGAGTCCGGTCCGGGTTTTTGTTCATCCTATTGGTTTATGTTTTGGTCAGCTTCCGTGTGTTCTCTGTTGTAATAGATCAGTGTTTCTCAATTATTTATTATATCTCGCGCCGCCGCTCTGCATTAAACAGTATTTTTTGTCTTTGAATTTGTTATAAAAACACCTCTGCATAACACAGTATCCTTATTAATGTATAAGAGAGAAAAGAAAGAAATATGGACCAACTTACAGCAAAGAATAGCTTTATTAACTGTAGCAGAAAAGATTTAAGGAGCATCTGAAATGTAAAAAACATTAAATCCTTAATAAAACTATAAACATTGTTTGACTGATCGTGATTGCTGCCAATATTCGACACGTTTTCGCTGAAAAATCTCAAGCAGTTTATCAGCGTGATTGAAGTGTAACATCTTTAAGTGACGCCTTCATTTATTTGACTTCATGCTGTCCGCTGCAACATTTGTAGACTCAGTAAGCACACCTGTCTCCCACCGCAGTTACAGTGAAGCAAGCACAGTGAAGGGGGGAGCATGCTCCACCATTTGAGAACCACTGTAAGAGATGATGATAATGTGATCAAGCTCTCTGCTGAGTTGCTGAATGTTTCATACAACTACGAGTTTGGTTTGACTAACAGGAAACTGTGTGAAATAACTGTTGGCTCATCACAGCTCTCACGGATTCTCACTGTGGCTGCGAGGACCACACAAGAGGAACAAGAAGGAGGAACCTATGACTGAAATGAATCTGTCTATGACTGAGATTAAATATAAAAGACTTGTAAATCTGAAGCTCATCGCTCGTCTCCGGAAGCAGCTCACATGTTCTCCATCGGTTACGCGTGTCGGAACGCTCAGTTCTGATTTTAGTTTGTCGTGGCTCTGCAAATAGAGTTTTGTAACCTTTTACCTTTGTTTTGTAATTAAAAAAATTATGTTGATTAATTGAAGTTAGAACTTTCTCTTGCTTTTACCTTATCTAAGTGTGTTGTGAGATACCTTTTAAGTTTTGATGATATGTTATGAGACTATGAAAACTTCGACATGAAACATTGTACTGCTTAGGGTAAGGGAACTTACTGCATCTCTTGATTGAGTTCCCCCCTTCACCTGTTGCTCATCACCGTGTTATCTGATCAGCTGGCTGTTCTTCTAGTAGGCAGTTGTGTTCTGGACGATAAGGAGATGGACTTGTGATCAGAAGGTCTCCAGTTCGATCCCCAGATCCACCGAGTTGAAGGTGGAGTGAGTGATGAAACACTTGTTCTCCATCTTCAGCAACCACAGCTGTGGAGCCCTCGAGGAGCTCCAGTTCCCCGACTGCTCCCCGGGCCCCCAGCCATGGCCCCCACTGCTCCGGGTGAGTGCTCACGGTGTGTTTGTTCACTGATGTGTGTGTACATTGGGATGGGTTACATACAGAGCATTTATATCTGATCTTGTGTCTTTCTCTCCTTCTGCTCTTCTGGCCCCTGGTCACACTCAACATTCTAAGATAAGAACAACACACGGGGACGGACACCCTTCCGCTAGGATTCATTCAGGTGTGCTTAGAGCCCTCCGCTAGGATTCGTTCAGGTGTGCTTAGAGCCCTCCGCTAGGATTCATTCAGGTGTGCTTCGAGCCCTCCGCTAGGATTCATTCAGGTGTGCTTAGAGCCGTCCGCTAGGATTCGTTCAGGTGTGCTTAGAGCCCTCCGCTAGGATTCGTTCAGGTGTGCTTAGAGCCCTCCGCTAGGATTCGTTCAGGTGTGCTTAGAGCCCTCCGCTAGGATTCGTTCAGGTGTGCTTAGAGCCCTCCGCTAGGATTCGTTCAGGTGTGCTTAGAGCCCTTCGCTAGGATTCGTTCAGGTGTGCTTAGAGCCCTCCGCTAGGATTCGTTCAGGTGTGCTTAGAGCCCTCCGCTAGGATTCGTTCAGGTGTGCTTAGAGCCCTCTGCTAGGATTCATTCAGGTGTGCTTAGAGCCCTCCGCTAGGATTCGTTCAGGTGTGCTTAGAGCCCTCCGCTAGGATTCGTTCAGGTGTGCTTAGAGCCCTCCGCTAGGATTCGTTCAGGTGTGCTTAGAGCCCTTCGCTAGGATTCGTTCAGGTGTGCTTAGAGCCCTCCGCTAGGATTCGTTCAGGTGTGCTTAGAGCCCTCCGCTAGGATCGTTCAGGTGTGCTTAGAGCCCTCCGCTAGGATTCGTTCAGGTGTGCTTAGAGCCCTCTGCTAGGATTCGTTCAGGTGTGCTTAGAGCCCTCCGCTAGGATTCGTTCAGGTGTGCTTAGAGCCCTCCGCTAGGATTCATTCAGGTGTGCTTAGAGCCCTCCGCTAGGATTCGTTCAGGTGTGCTTAGAGCCCTCTGCTAGGATTCATTCAGGTGTGCTTAGAGCCCTCCGCTAGGATTCGTTCAGGTGTGCTTAGAGCCCTCCGCTAGGATTCGTTCAGGTGTGCTTAGAGCCCTCCGCTAGGATTCGTGTCAGGTGTGCTTAGAGCCCTCCGCTAGGATTCGTTCAGGTGTGCTTAGAGCCCTCCGCTAGGATTCGTTCAGGTGTGCTTAGAGCCCTCGGCTAGGATTCGTTCAGGTGTGCTTAGAGCCCTCCGCTAGGATTCGTTCAGGTGTGCTTAGAGCCCTCCGCTAGGATTCGTTCAGGTGTGCTTAGAGCCCTCCGCTAGGATTCGTTCAGGTGTGCTTAGAGCCCTCCGCTAGGATTCGTTCAGGTGTGCTTAGAGCCCTCTGCTAGGATTCGTTCAGGTGTGCTTAGAGCCCTCCGCTAGGATTCGTTCAGGTGTGCTTAGAGCCCTCCGCTAGGATTCGTTCAGGTGTGCTTAGAGCCCTCCGCTAGGATTCATTCAGGTGTGCTTAGAGCCCTCCGCTAGGATTCGTTCAGGTGTGCTTAGAGCCCTCCGCTAGGATTCGTTCAGGTGTGCTTAGAGCCATACGCTAAGATTCGTTCAGGTGTGCTTAGAGCCCTCCGCTAGGATTCGTTCAGGTGTGCTTAGAGCCCTCTGCTAGGATTTGTTCAGGTGTGCTTAGAGCCATACGCTAAGATTCGTTCAGGTGTGCTTAGAGCCCTTCCGCTAGGATTCGTTCAGGTGTGCTTAGAGCCCTCTGCTAGGATTCGTTCAGGTGTGCTTAGAGCCCTTCGCTAGGATTCGTTCAGGTGTGCTTAGAGCCCTCCGCTAGGATTCGTTCAGGTGTGCTTAGAGCCCTCCGCTAGGATTCGTTCAGGTGTGCTTAGAGCCCTCCGCTAGGATTCGTTCAGGTGTGCTTAGAGCCCTCCGCTAGGATTCGTTCAGGTGTGCTTAGAGCCCTCCGCTAGGATTCGTTCAGGTGTGCTTAGAGCCCTCCGCTAGGATTCGTTCAGTGTGCTTAGAGCCCTCCGCTAGGATTCGTTCAGGTGTGCTTAGAGCCCTCCGCTAGGATCGTTCAGGTGTGCTAGAGAGCCCTCCGCTAGGATTCGTTTCAGGTGTGCTTAGAGCCCTCCGCTAGGATTCGTTCAGGTGTGCTTAGAGCCTGTGCTTAGAGCCCTTCGTTTTTTTTGTTTTTTTTTTTTTGGGGTTTCTTTTGTTTTTTTTTTTTTTTTGGGGTTTTGTGGGTCTTCGTTTTCCTTGGTGCTTCGCTCCTTCCGCTACGTATTCGTTCAGGTGTGCTTAGAGCCCTCCGCTAGGATTCGATTCAGTGTGGTGTCGTTCTGCTCTCCTCGCTAGGATTCTTCAGGTTGCTTAGAGCCCTCCGCTAGGATGTTCAGGTTTGCTTAGGCCCCGCTAGATTCGTTAGCTGTGCTTAAGCCCTCCGCTAGGATTCTTTCAGGTGGTGCTTAGAGCCCTCCTGCCGGATTCGTTCAGGTGTGCTTAGAGCCCTCCGCTAGGATTCGTTCAGGTGTTGGCTCTTAGAGCCTCCGCTAGAATTCTGTTCAGGTGTGCTTAGAGCCCCTCCGCTAGGATTGTTCAGGTGTGCTTAGAGCCCTCCGCTACGGATTCGTTCAGGTGTGCTTAGAGCCCTCCGCTGGATTCGTTTCTAGAGCTGTGCTTAGGTTAGCCCTCCGCTAGGATTCGTTCAGGTGTGCTTAGACCCCTCCGCTAGATTTCGTTCAGGTGTGCTTAGAGCCCTCCCTAGATTCGTTCGGTGTGCTTAGAGCCTCCGCTAGGATTCGTTCCAGGTGCTTTAGAGCCCTCCTCCGCTAGGATTCGTTCAGGTGTGCTTAGAGCCCTCCGCTAGGATTCGTTTCAGGTGTGCTTAGAGCCCCTCGCTAGGATTCGTTCAGGTGTGCTTAGAGCCCTCCGCTAGGATTCGTTCAGGTGTGCTTAGAGCCCTCCGCTAGGATTCGTTCAGTGTGCTTGAGCCCTCCGCTAGGATTCGTTCAGGTGTGCTTAGAGCCCTCCCTAGGATTCGTTCAGGTGTGCTTAGAGCCCTCCGCTAGGATTCTTTCAGGTGTGCTTAGAGCCCTCTGCTAGGATTCGTTCAGGTGTGCTTAGACCCTCCGCTAGATTCTTCAGGTGCTTAAGCCCTCCTCTAGATGTCGTTCAGGTGTGCTTAGAGCCCTCCGCTAGGATTCGTTCAGGTGTGCTTAGACCTCCCGCTAGGATTCGTTCATGTGTGCTTAGAGTCCCTCCGCTAGGATTCGTTCAGGTTGTGGCTTAGAGCCCTCCGCTAAGGATTCGTTCAGGTGTGCTTAGAGCCCTCCCGCTAGGATTCTTCAGTGTGCTTAGAGCCCTCCGCTAGGATCGTTCAGTGTGTGCTTAGAGCCCTCCGCTAGTGATTCGTTCAGGTGTGCTAGAGCCCCCGCTAGGATTCGTTCAGCGGTGCTTTAGAGCCCCTCGCTAGGATTCTTCCAGGTGTGGCTTAGAGCCCTCCGCGGGATTCCCAGTTCTAGGCCTGTAGGCTTTAGAGCCCTTCCGCTAGGATTCGTTCAGTGTGCTTAAGCCCTCCGCTAGGATTCGTTCAGGTGGTGCTTAGAGCCCTCCGCTAGGATTCGTTCAGGTGTGGCTTAAGCCCTCCGCTAGGATTCGTTCAGGTGTGCTTAGAGCCCTCCGCTAGGATTCGTTCAGGTGTGCTTAGAGCCCTCGCTAGGATTCGTTCAGGTGTGCTTAGAGCCCTCCGCTAGGATTCGTTCAGGTGTGCTTAGAGCCCTCCGCTAGGATTCGTTCAGGTGTGCTTAGAAGCCCTCCGCTAGGATTCGTTCAGGTGTGCTTAGAGCCCTCCGCTAGGATTCGTTCAGGTGTGCTTAGAGCCCTCTGCTAGGATTCGTTCAGGTGTGCTTAGAGCCCTCCGCTAGGATTCGTTCAGGTGTGCTTAGAGCCCTCGCTAGGATTCGTTAGGTGTGCTTAGAGCCCTCCGCTAGGATTCGTTCAGGTGTGCTTAGAGCCCTCCGCTAGGATTCGTTCAGGTGTGCTTAGAGCCCTCCGCTAGGATTCGTTCAGGTGTGCTTAGAGCCCTCCGCTAGGATTCGTCAGGTGTGCTTAAGGCCCTATCGCTAGGATTCGTTCAGGTGTGCTTAGAGCCCTCTCGCTAGGATTCGTTCAGTGGGGTGCTTAGAGCCTCCTAGGAAGTTGCTACCTCGCAGATTTTAGTGTGCTAACGCAATTTTGTGTAGCCAACAAATAACACTCATAAGGGTCATCTGATCCAAGTCAGTGGCATTATGTAATAACTAATTATATTATGATATAATTACATTATACTTATGTACTGAATGTTTGACATTTGAGGTTTATCAAAGCTTGAGTATTGCACGTGTTAGTAAATTATGGGGGTTAGTAAAGGAGGAGTAGATGGCTTTTTCATAGAGTACCATAGTTCTTATTATAAAGGCAACTAATGTTTAAGTAATGGGAATGTTAGCACATTAACACTGATATACGACTTTATTACATGTCCTTGAGCATGCTTGTATAAATTAATATTTATCAGTAAATGTACTCCAATATAATTAATTACATTTGCCCAGAGCTAATTATCAAACTTAGACTTTCCTTCAAAGTTTATTTTGAATAAATAAACTGAACTAATGTGAGCAGATACTGATCAGATACAGCAGAGCTTGTTTCTTCTCATCTCCTTGCTGAGAGCATCTTCCTGATCTTCTGTCTCAAAATATGTCCAAAGTCTCTGAGGCAGTGCTGAGGAGAGATGAGAGGTGAGATAAGGAAGTGCGGGCGACGCGCTCAAGTACCCGAGAACTCTCTGCCCTCTCTCTCTCTCTCTCTCTCTCTCCCCTCTCTCTCTGTCTCTCTCTCTCTCCTTCCTCGTCTTTTCCCTCTCCACTCTTCCTCCCTCTTTCCCTTTTCCTCTTCCCCTTCTTCTTTTTCTTCTACAGCCTGGTCTTTTTTTTTTACCTTTTTTTTTTGTTTGGAAGTGTGTGAAGAAGTGTGCCCCTCTCTCTCTCTCTCTCTCACTCTCTCTCTTCGCTTTCTCTCCTCCTTCTCCTTTCCTCGTTTAGCTGCATTCATGAGAATTTTGGAGCTCAGTTTTAGAGGGTAAAATCGTGGCAGTGGTGATAACAAGAGGTGAAGGCACAGATTTAACATGCTGAGGTGGTTTTTTGGATGATCTGTAGCCCTTAGTGGTTAGTTCTCTCCCTCTCTTGTTTCCCTTTCCTTGCTCCTCATCGTCCGGCCCCTCTCCTTTTGAGTGGATCTCTTAATTCATCACAACTTCTGTGACGAGAGGGAGGTTTATGTGTCTTAGAAGCTTCGGATGTCTTCGCTTATTCCATTTAGTGCCCGCCCCCCGCCAAAAGACCACCGTTTGTGTACGTTGAGAAAAAACGTGCCACTGGCGAGAGCGGGCAGCTTGTGAGGTACAACCGCCCACAACGGGAGGAGTGAGTATATTTCGGGGGCTGTTAATCCTTGCTTGACCGACGTACGACATGAGGGCAGTAAGAGGAGAGAGTTAATCTTTTCCCTCTTCGGTCCTCTTGTTCTGCCATCTGCAGGGAAAAGGCCTCTGGTTGAACAAAAAAAAAAAAGAAAAAACCTTCTTTGGTCGGCCAGATCAAACCTTCTTCATTCCCCTCGCCCGCGCGACCCGCGGACCCAGACGAAATGTCACCCCAAAGACTCGAGAGACGTCGTCCTGGTATTTCTACGGAGAAGAAGGGGGGAAGGGGCACTCGCTCCCACCGAGAACGTCCAAAATTGTCTGGGAATGAGGGGCTAGCACTACGACGATAATTAGTGAGTACTTTTGTGGGGAAGAAGATAGGATAGACCAACAGCGCTAGGCGCACGACAACTATTCAAAATTTATGTCTCGCGACAACCTGACGGCACCTGCGACTCCGAGTGAGCCCGACGTGGTGGGGCGGCTTCTCTCGGAGCAGATTTCAGAGCTC
Source organism: Danionella dracula (assembly GCA_900490495.1). Taxonomy (NCBI): domain Eukaryota; kingdom Metazoa; phylum Chordata; class Actinopteri; order Cypriniformes; family Danionidae; genus Danionella; species Danionella dracula. The sequence continues at coordinate 3,397 of UELW01000850.1, read as the reverse complement.
GCTCGTGTTCTTGTGAATGAACCCCAGGAGCTTCTCCTGGAGGAGACGGTGAAGGGCGAGCGAGTGGGGGTGAAAATAAAGAGACGTGTGTGTTTCTCAGCTCACTATTGCTCTAAACATCTGATTTCTCAAAACATCTCAATCTGCTCTTAAAGGAGGCTTCTCTGGATAACTCCTGCTCTTAATACATTTATGCCCCCTCTAGATGATCGCTGCACCTTTAGTAACCTTCAGAAGGCAGCATTTACCCTCAACAATGTCTTTGAATCTCCTCAAATGGTTGAGCTCCTCAAACGAGTCATGTGTCCCTGTTCCTCCCACTGGTGTGCTTCCACCACACTGCCTGCTGGGCTTCACACAGAAAATCTTGGGGCCAAAAACCCTTTTCATCCAAAAACACTTTTCATTGTTTATGGACGCGACTCTGCTACGGTTCTTTTCCGGCTCAGTCAGAGCGTACGTTCTCCATTGAGGTGAGCTGCATTAGAGCTTCATCTGATTGGTCATTGGGCAGAACTTTGGCCAATGGGGGTGGCTACAGCCATTAAGTCATTTTGAGCTCCAGAAGAAGAAAACAGGTTTCCAAGAACATGAACCAATCTGAAGATGACTTGCTTGTTTCTGATGAGGAAAGACTCTAAAACAGCAGAGAAACGACTGAAAAGTAGTTCTACATTCCCAATGATGTAGCTGCAGATGCCACGTCTACTCTTCCTTAGAGTCTTCGCTCAGTAATTTTACTGAAGTGCAAACAAGGAGCAGCAACTGATAGGGTTCCGTATCCTGGTTCTTGGAACTACCAGAGCTCAGAAATTGCCCCAGAACACTGCAAGGTTTCATGTAGGAGTGGAGGAGCTTCTGGAGAGCATGTAGGAGTGGAGGAGCTTCTGGAGGACATGTAGGAGTGGAGGAGCTTCTGGAGAGCATGTAGGAGTTTCTGGAGGCATGTAGGAGTGTAGGAGCTTCTGGAGGGCATGTAGAAGTGGAGGAGCTTCTGGAGGACATGTAGGAGTGGAGGAGCTTCTGGAGAGCATGTAGGAGTGGAGGAGTTCCTGGAGAGCATGTAGGAGTGTAGGAGCTTCTGGAGAGCATGTAGGAGTGTAGGAGCTGCTGGAGGACATGTAGGAGTGGAGAAGCTTCTGGAGAGCATGTAGGAGTTTCTGGAGGCATGTAGGAGTGTAGGAGCTGCTGGAGGACATGTAGAAGTGGAGGAGCTTCTGGAGAGCATGTAGGAGCTTCTGTAGGGCATGAGCTTGTGGAGGTAAACAGGGGCTGATCTGGAGATAGTGTTGTCCATCAGCATCAGTGATTTGAGTTTAACAAGAGCTGAGATGAGAAGCCAATGAAGAGTGAGGAAGAGGGGAGGTACATGCGCTTGCTTAGGCTCCTTTAAGATAAGACGAGCTGCAGAGTTCTGGATCATCTGCAGAGGTTGGAGCGTGTTTGTTGGAAGTCCTGCTAGGAGAGTGTTGCAGTAGTCCAGACGTAAAAGGAGAAGTTAAGGCTCAGTGAGATGTTCAGTTAAGAAGAACCTACACGCTCGATCCCAAAAATCTGTCTGAAAGGGTTAAAACTGCACAGATGCATGGCAGAAATGCCCCACAACTATAAACATAAATGATTAGATTCATGATTCCAGGCTGAGATCTTCAAATAACTGTTTTTGTGTGTTGAGATCAAGGATTCACTGTTAAGGCGAAACACGTGTAATAGTTGTATGTATTTGTCTGTGTTTATTTTCTGGTGCAGGAAGCTGGAGGGCTTGAGTGAGAATGTTTCACATGTTTGTCTCTTTTTCAAAAGAAAGAAGATAAACACAGTGAGATCACGTTTATGGACATGAGTGGGGGAAAGGGGGAGTGACATCTGTGGCATCGTTCGTCTGAAGGAGTCGGTTCCCTCGTATTAATCACTTTCGCGGTGTTTCAAGGCGACACTGTTAACTTGTTATTTAACATGTGAAGCGTTTAAATGACTGCTGACTAGTTAATAGAAGTAAATAAAAAGGGATGTTCGTTAGCGCTAGCTGTTTTCATCTGAGTAGCGCTCGGTTCAATTGAACTCAATTAAGCACGCAAGCGAAAAGAAAAGAAATTATACTTCGAGTGATATATATTTTTAGTATAAAGGTGATAAAAGCTGTGTTTAGACACATATTTATCGAAAGTTATTGATCTGAATGACGTATTGTTCGATGGAAGAGATTGAATCATCTGAGTCGACTCAAGAGATTTGTTCGTGTCAGTGACGTAGTGACCGAAGGCTCGCGAGTTCAGAGAGGAGACCGCGCGCGGAACGTGACCGAAAACACGGTACAACCGAGCGAGTTCCGCGGAGAAAACACCGGTAGCGTCGTGGGAGTCCTATGCGGAGCTCGAGGTCCTCGTTCGGACAGAATTCGGTGAGTTTTGAGCTGTTTTAGCGGCCGAAGCCGATTCAGATGACTCACGATTCACTCCGAACGAGTCTCTTACTAAATAAGGACAGATTTTCTTTCCTCGCCGGAATAACAATTGCGTTTTAATGCTAAATAACCCTCAAAGTGTGTCTGATGGACATTTTTACTGTTTAAAATGTTGTTTTAAGGGCGAGAATACTTTTATATGATAGAATAAGGGTTTAACCAAATGCATTTTTATTACTATTCCTATCTGGTAGACTTGCATTTGATGATTCCAAAGTATGTTTTGTATTTATTTTATCAAACATAATTATAAAACTGTCGTAAAAGGGATTAAATAGTGTCCTTAAAGTACAAAACATGTTTAAACCTCATCCAGTGTGATGGAGAAACTATCTGAATGTTGCTCTTTATGTAAAAGCAGACTTCAGCGTCTAATTGTTTGTCTTTTTTTTGTTTTTGAGGAAGTTTGGAGCTTTAAAGTGCCCCACTTTAACAGCATCTTTGAGCTCGTCTTGAGTTGCTGCCTTTTATTTCGCTTTTGTTGTGTTCAGGTAGAACATTTTAGCAAATATACGTGTCGAATGAAAAGATGAAATATTTGTAGTTATACCTCAATTCAAAATGATTCAAAGTAAGATTTTTTTTAAATAATCTTTCCAAATGAGTTTGTATTAAGGTTCGGTTTTGGTGGATTTTCATGAATGTGTGTGGTACTTTAAAAAAATCTTTATTCTAAATATATATCATAAAAAATCATTAAAAAAATCTATATTAAGTATTTTGTAGTCATTGATATTTTAAAAAGTATGGGATGTGGGACAAAATGAATGGTATTAATGACATACAAGCTAAGAAATATATGTGTGTGTGTGTATATATATATATAGATAGATAATGATAAGATAATGCTGCGCAGAAACCTCTCTCCATCAGTTGATCGATCCGCTGTAAACGCTGCAAAAGGGAACTCCTGGTGTCTGAAAGCTCTCCTGC
>UELW01000851.1:0-27501 GCA_900490495.1 Danionella dracula | reverse complement strand
CACTTAGCGAGGAGTATTATAGTGAAAATAGTCATGAGATTTACATACTCTGATCACATCACTCAATAAGAGAGACTTTAGCGAGATATTATAGTGAAAATAGCTCATGAGATTAACTACTCTGATCAAACACTCAATAAGAGAGACTTTAGCGAGATATTATAGTGAAAATAGCTCATGAGATTTAACTACTCTGATCAAACACTCAATTAGAGAGACTTAGCGAGTATTTATAGTGAAAATAGCTCATGAGATTTACATACTCTGATCACATCATCAAATAGAGAGACTTTAGAGAGATATTATAGTGAAAATAGCTCATGAGATTTAAGACTCTGATCAAACACTCAATAAGAGGACTTTAGCGAGATATTATAGTGAAAATAGCTCATGAGATTTAACTACTCTGATCAATCACTCAATAAGAGAGACTTTAGCGAGATATTATAGTGAAATAGCTCATGAGAATTTAACTACTCTGATCAAACACTCAATAGAGGACTTTAGCGAGTATTATAGTGAAAATAGCTATGAGATTTAACTACTCTGATCAACACTCAATAGAGAGGACTTAGCGAGATATTATAGTGAAAATAGCCTCATGAGATTTAACTACTCTGATCAAACACTAAATAGAGAGACTTTAGCGAGATTTATAGTGAAAATAGCTCATGAGATTTAACTACTCTGATCAAACACTCAATAAGAGAGACTTTAGCGTGTATTATAGTGAAATAGTATGAGATTTAACTACTCTGATCAAACCTCAATAAGAGAGACTTAGCGAGAATTATAGTGAAAATAGCTCATGAGATTTAAATACTCTGATCAAACACTCAATAGAGAGATATTAGCGGATATTATAGTGAAAATAGCTCATGAGATTTAACTACTCTGATCAAAACACTCAATAAGAGAGACTTAGCGAGAATTATAGTGAAATAGCTCGAGATTTAACACTCTGACAAAACTCAATAAGAGAGGACTTTAGCGAGATATTATAGTGAAAATACCATGAGATTTAACTACTCTGATCAAACACTCAATAAGAGAGACTTTAGCGATATATTATAGTGAAATAACGTATGAGATTTAACTACTTGATCAAAAACATCAATAAGAGAGACTTTAGCGATATTATAGTGAAATAACTCGTGAGATTTACTACTCTGATCAATCACTCAATAAGAGAGACTTTAGCGAGATATTATAGTGAAAATAGCTCATGAGATTTAACTACTCTGATCAAACACTCAATAAGAGAGACATTTAGCGAGATATTATAGTGAAAATAGCTCATGAGATTTAAACTACTCTGATCAAACATCAATAAGAGAGACTTTAGCGGGATATTATAGTGAAAATAGCTCATGAGATTTAATACTCTGATCATCACTCAATAAGAGAGACTTTAGCGAGATATATAGTGAAAAAGACTCTGAGGATTTAACTACTGATCAAACACTCAATAAGAGAGACTTAGAGGATATTATAGTGGAAATAGCTCTGGAGATTTAACTACCTTGATCAACACTCAATAAGAGAGACTTTAGCGAGATATTATAGTGAAAATAGCCATGAGATTTAACTACTCTGATCAATCACTCAAAAGAGAGACTTTAGCGAGATATTATAGTGAAAAAGCCTATGAGATTTAACTACTCTGATCACACTCAATAAGGAGACTTTAGCGAGATATTATAGTGAAAATAGCAGTGAGATTTAACTACTCTGATCAAACACTCACATAAGAGAGACTTTAGCGAGATATTATAGTGAAAATAGCCCGTGAGATTTAACTCTTGATCAAACACTCAATAAGAGAGACTTTAGCGGATATTATAGTGAAAATAGTCATGAGATTAACTACTCGGATCAACACTCAATAAGAGAGACTTTAGCGAGATGATATAGTGAAAATAGCTCATGAGATTTACTACTCTGATCAAACACTCAATAAGAGAGACTTTAGCGGAATTATAGTGAAAATAGCCCTGAGATTTAACTACTCGATCAATCACTCAATAAGAGAGACTTTAGCGAGATATATTATAGTGAAAATAGCTCATGAGATTACTACTCTGATCAAACCACTCAATAAGAGAGACTTTAGCGAGATATATAGTGAAAATAGCCATGAGATTAACTACTCTGATCAATCACCTCAAAATAAGAAGACTTTAGCGAGATATTTATAGTGAAAATAGCTCATGAGATTTAACTACTTTGATCAAAACTCCATAAGAGAGACTTTAGAGGATATTATAGTGAAAATAGCTCCTGAGATTTAGCTACTCTGATCAATCACTCAATAAGAGAGACTTTAGAGTGATATTATAGTGAAAATAGCTCATGAGATTTAACTACTTGATCAATCACTCAATAAGAGAGACTTTAGCGAGATATTATAGTGAAAATAGCTCATGAGATTTAACTACTCTGATCAAACACTAATAAGAGAGACTTTAGCGAGATATATAGTGAAAATAGCTCATGAGATTTAAATACTTGATTAAACACTCAATAAGAGAGACTTTAGCGAGATATTATAGTGAAAATAGCTCATGAGATTAACTACTCTGAAATCACTCATAAGAGAGACTTTAGCGAGATATTATAGTGAAAATAGCTCATGAGATTTAACTACTCTGATCAAACACTCAATAAGAGAGACTTTAGAGGATATTATAGTGAAATAGCTCATGAGATTAACTAATTGATCAAAACACTCAATAAGAGAGACTTTAGAGTGATATATAGTGAAAATAGCTCATGAGATTAACACTTGATCAAAACACTCAATAAGAGAGACTTTAGCGAGATATTATAGTGAAAATAGCTCATGAGATTTAACTATCTGATCAACACTCAAAAGAGAGGACTTTAGCGAGATATTATAGTGAAAATAGCTCATGAGATTTAACTACTCTGATCAAACACTCCAATAAGAGAGACTTTAGCGAGATATTATAGTGAAAATAGCTCATGAGATTTAACTACTCTCTCAACACTCAATAAGGAGACTTTAGCGAGATTATATAGTGAAAATAGCTCGAGATTTAACTACTCTGATCAAACACTCAATAAGAGAGACTTTAGCGTGAATTATAGTGAAAATAGCTCATGAGATTTAAACTCTGATCAACACTCAATAGAGAGCTTTGCGAGATTTATGTGAAATAGCATGAGATAAATACTCTATCACACACTCAATAAGAGAGACTAGCGGATATTATAGTGAAAATAGCTCTGAGATTTAAATACTCTGATCAAACACTAATAAGAGAGACTTTAGCGAGATATTATAGTGAAAATAGCTCATGAGATTTACTACTCTGATCAAACACTCAAAAGAGAGACTTTAGAGTGATATTATAGTGAAAATAGCTCATGAGATTTAACTACTCTGATCAAAACACTCAATAAGAGAGACTTTAGAGATATTATAGTGAAAATAGCTCATGAGATTTAACTACTCTGATCAAACACTCAATAAGAGAGACTTTAGAGGATATTATAGTGAAAAAGCTCATGAGATTTAACTACTCTGATCAAACACTCATAAGAGAGACTTTAGCAGTGATTATAGTTAAAATAGCCCTTGAGATTTAACTACTCTGACATCAAACACTCAATAAGAGAGACTTTAGCGAGATATTATAGTGAAAATAGCCTGAGATTTAACACTCTGATCAACACTCATAATAAGAGAGACTTTAGCGAGATATTATAGTGAAAATAGCCCATGAGATTTAACTACTCTGATCAAACACTCAATAAGAGAGACTTTGCGGATATTTATAGTGTGAAAAAGCTCATGAGATTTAACTACTCTGACAAACACTCAATAAGAGAGACTTTAGCGAGATATTATAGTGAAAATAGCTCATGAGATTATACTCTGATCAAACATCTCAATTAGAGAGACTTTAGCGTGATATTATAGGGAAAATAGCTCATGAGATTTAACTACTCTGATCAAACACTCAATAAGAAGACTTTAGCGAGATATTATAGTGAAAATAGCTCATGAGATTTAACTACTCTGATCAACCAACTCAAAGAGAGACTTTAGAGTGATATTATAGTGAAAATAGCTCATGAGTTTAAATACTCTGATCAACACCACATAAGAGAGACTTAGCGTGATATATAGTGAAAATAGCTCATGAGATTTAAATACTCTGATCAACACTCATAAGAGAGACTTTAGCGAGATATTATAGTGAAATAGCTCATGAGATTTAAGCTACTCTGATCAATCACTCAATAAGAGAGACTTAGAGGATATTATAGTGAAAAAAGCTCCTGAGATTTAACTACTCTGATCAAACACTCAATAAGAGAGACTTTACGGAGATATTATAGTGAAAATAGCTCATGAGATTTAACTACTCTGACAAACACTCAATAAGAGAGACTTTAGAGTGATATTATAGTGAAAATAGGTCATGAGATTTAACTACTCTGATCAACACTCAATAAGAGAGACTTTAGCGGATATTATAGTGAAAATAGCTCATGAGATTAACTACTCTGATCAAACCTCAATAAGAGAGGACTTTAGCGAGATATTATAGTGAAAATAGCTCATGAGATTTAACTACTCTGATCAAACACTCAATAAGAGAGACTTTCGAAGATATTCATAGTGAAAATAGCCCTGAGATTTTAACTACTCTGATCAATCACTCAATAAGAGAGACTTTAGCGAGATATTATAGTGAAAATAGCTCATGAGATTTACTACTCGATCAATCACTCAATAAGAGAGACTTTAGGAGTGATATTATAGTGAAAATAGCCCGTAGATTTAATACTCTGATCATCACTCAATAAGAGAGACTTTAGCGGATATTATAGTGAAAATAGCTCATGAGATTTACTACTCTGATCAACACTCAATAAGAGAGACTTTAGAGTGATATTATAGTGAAAATAGCTCATGAATTTAAATACTTGATCCAACACTCAATAGAGAGACTTTAGGGATATATAGTGGAAATAGCTCATGAGATTTATTACTCTGATCAAAACACTCATAAGAGAGACTTTAGCGAGATATTATAGTGAAAATAGCTCATGAGATTTAAATACTCTGATCAAACATAAATAGAGAGACTTTAGAGAGATTTTAGTGAAAATAGCTCATGAGATTTAACTACTGATCAAACACTCAATAAGAGAGACTTTAGCGGATATTATAGTGAAAATAGACTCATGAGATTTAACTACTCTGATCAAACACTCAATAAGAGAGACTTTAGCGAGATATTATAGTGAAAATAGCTCATGAGATTTATACTTGATCAAACACTCAATAAGAGAGACTTTAGAGTGATATTATATGTGAAAATAGCTCATGAGATTTAACTACTCTGTAAAACACTCATAAGAGAGACTTTGCGAGTGATATTATAGTGAAAATAGCTCATGAGATTTAACTACTCTGATCAAACACTCAATAAGAGAGACTTTAGCGAGATATTATAGTGAAAATACGCTCATGAGATTTAAATACTCTGATCAAACACCAATAAGAGAGACTTTAGCGAGATATTATAGTGAAAATAGCCTGAGATTTAACTACTCTGATCAAACACTCAATAAGAGAGACTTTAGCGAGAATTATAGTGAAAATAGTCATGAGATTTAAACTCTATGATCAAACACTCAATAGAGAGACTTAGGGATATTATAGTGAAAATAGCCATGAGATTTACTACTCTGATCAAACACTCAATAAGAGAGACTTTAGGTGATATTATAGTGAAAATAGCTCATGAGATTAACTACTTGATCAAAACTCAATAAGAGAGACTTTAGCGAGATATTATAGTGAAAATAGCTCTGAGATTTAACTACTTGATCAAACACTCAATAAGAGAGACTTTAGAGTGATATTATAGGAAAAAGCTCATGAGATTTAACTATCTGATCAAACACTCAATAAGAGAGACTTTACGAGATATTATAGTGAAATAGCTCATGAGATTTAACTACTCTGATCAAACACTCAATAAGAGAGACTTTAGAGTGATATATAGTGAAAATAGCTCATGAGATTTAACTACTCTGATCAAACACTCAATAAGAGAGACTTTAGCGGAGATATATGTGAAAATAGCCATGAGATTTAACTACTCTGATCAAACACTAATAAGAGAGACTTTAGAGGAATATTTATAGTGAAAATAAGCTCGAGATTTAACTACTCTGATCAACACTCAATAAGAGAGACTTTAGCGAGATATTATAGTGAAAATAGCCGGGAGATTTAACTACTCTGATCATCACTACTAAGAGGACTTTAGCGAGATTATATAGTGAAAATAACCGTGAGATTTAACTACTCGATCAAACACTCAATAAGAGAGACTTTAGCGAGATATATAGTGAAAATAGCTCAGGAGATTTAACTACTCTGAGCATCAACACTCAATAAGAGAGACTTTAGAGCGATATTATAGTGAAAAAGCTCTGAGATTTAACTACTCTGATCAACACTCAATAAGAGAGACTTTAGGTGATATTATAGTGAAAATAGCTCATGAGATTTAATACTCTGATGAAACACTCAATAAGAGGACTTAGAGCGAGATATTATAGTGAAAATAGCTCATGAGATTAACTACTCTGATCAATCACTCAATAAGAGAGACTTTAGCGAGATATTATAGTGAAAATAGCTCATGAGATTTAACTACTCTGATCAAACACTCAATAAGAGAGACTTTAGCGAGATATTATAGTGAAAATAGCTCATGAGATTTAACTACTCTGATCAAACACTCAATAAGAGAGACTTTAGCGAGATATTATAGTGAAAATAGCTCATGAGATTTAACTACTCTGATCAAACACTCAATAAGAGAGACTTTAGCGAGATATTATAGTGAAAATAGCTCATGAGATTTAACTACTCTGATCAAACACTCAATAAGAGAGACTTTAGCGAGATATTATAGTTGAAAATAGCTCATGAGATTTAACTACTCTGATCAATCACTCAATAAGAGAGACTTTAGCGAGATATTATAGTGAAAATAGCTCATGAGATTTAACTACTCTGATCAAACACTCAATAAGAGAGACTTTAGCGAGATATTATAGTGAAAATAGCTCATGAGATTTAACTACTCTGATCAAACACTCAATAAGAGAGGACTTTAGCGAGATATTTATAGTGAAACTAGGCCTCATGGAGATTTCACTACTCTGATCAAACACTCAATAAGAGAGGACTTTAGGAGTATATTATAGTGTGAAATAGCTCAGGAGAATTTAACTACTCTGATCAAACCACTCAATAAGAGAGACTTTAGCGCTGAATATTATAGTGAAAATCGCTCATTTGAGATTTAACTACTCTGATCAAACACTCAATAACGAGAGGACTTTAGCGTGATATTACTCGTGAAACTAGGCTCATGAGAATTTAACTATCTTGATCAACCCTCAATAAGAGGACTTTAGCGATGATATCTATAGTGAAAATAGTCCCTGGAGATTTAACTCACTCTGATATCAATCAACTCAATAAGAGAGACCTTTAGCGAGATCTTATAGTGAAAATAGCCCGTGAGATTTAACTACCTCTGTACAATCACTCCAATACGAGAGCCTTTAGCGAGTATATTATAGTGAAATAACCGTGAGATTTAACTACTCTGATCAACACTTCAATAAGAGAGACTTTAGCGGATATATTTATAGTTGAAAATAACCATGAGATTTAACTACTCTGATCCAACCACTCAATAAGAGAGACTTCTTTACGTGATATTATAGTGAAAATAACCGTGAGATTTAACTACTCTGATCAAACACTCAATAAGAGAGACTTTAGCGATATATTATAGTGAAAATAACCGTGAGATTTAACTACTCTGATCAATCACTCAATAAGAGAGACTTTAGCGAGATATTATAGTGAAAATAGCTCATGAGATTTAACTACTCTGATCAAACACTCTAATAAGAGAGACTTTAGCGAGATATTTATAGTGAAAATAGCTCATGAGATTTAACTACTCTGATCAAACACTCAATAAGAGAGACTTTAGCGAGATATTATAGTGAAAATAGCTCATGAGATTTAACTACTCTGATCAAACACTCAATAAGAGAGACTTTAGCGTGATATTATAGTGAAAATAGCCCGTGAGATTTAACTACTCTGATCAAACACTCAATAAGAGAGACTTTAGAGTGATATTATAGTGAAAATAACCGTGAGATTTAACTACTCTGATCAAACACTCAATAAGAGAGACTTTAGCGAGATATTATAGTGAAAATAGCCCGTGAGATTTAACTACTCTGATCAATCACTCAATAAGAGAGACTTTAGCGAGATATTATAGTGAAAAAAGCCCGTGAGATTTAACTGCTCTGATCAATCACTCAATAAGAGAGACTTTAGCGTGATATTATAGTGAAAATAGCCCGTGAGATTTAACTACTCTGATCAAACACTCAATAAGAGAGACTTTAGCGTGATATTATAGTGAAAATAGCCCGTGAGATTTAACTACTCTGATCAAACACTCAATAAGAGAGACTTTAGCGAGATATTATAGTGAAAATAGCTCATGAGATTTAACTACTCTGATCAATCACTCAATAAGAGAGACTTTAGCGAGATATTATAGTGAAAATAGCTCATGAGATTTAAATACTCTGATCAAACACTCAATAAGAGAGACTTTAGCGAGATATTATAGTGAAAATAGCCCGTGAGATTTAACTACTCTGATCAATCACTCAATAAGAGAGACTTTAGCGAGATATTATAGTGAAAATAGCTCATGAGATTAACTACTCTGATCAAACACTCAATAAGAGAGACTTTAGCGTGATATTATAGTTAAAATAGCCCGTGAGATTTAACTACTCTGATCAATCACTCAATAAGAGAGACTTTAGCGTGATATTATAGTGAAAATAGCTCATGAGATTTAACTACTCTGATCAAACACTCAATAAGAGAGACTTTAGAGTGATATTATAGTGAAAATAGCTCATGAGATTTAGCTACTCTGATCAATCACTCAATAAGAGAGACTTTAGAGTGATATTATAGTGAAAATAGCTCATGAGATTTAACTACTCTGATCAATCACTCAATAAGAGAGACTTTAGCGAGATATTATAGTGAAAATAGCTCATGAGATTTAACTACTCTGATCAAACACTCAATAAGAGAGACTTTAGCGAGATATTATAGTGAAAATAGCTCATGAGATTTAAATACTCTGATCAAACACTCAATAAGAGAGACTTTAGCGAGATATTATAGTGAAAATAGCTCATGAGATTTAACTACTCTGATCAATCACTCAATAAGAGAGACTTTAGCGAGATATTATAGTGAAAATAGCTCATGAGATTTAACTACTCTGATCAAACACTCAATAAGAGAGACTTTAGAGTGATATTATAGTGAAAATAGCTCATGAGATTTAACTACTCTGATCAAACACTCAATAAGAGAGACTTTAGAGTGATATTATAGTGAAAATAGCTCATGAGATTTAACTACTCTGATCAAACACTCAATAAGAGAGACTTTAGCGAGATATTATAGTGAAAATAGCTCATGAGATTTAACTACTCTGATCAATCACTCAATAAGAGAGACTTTAGCGAGATATTATAGTGAAAATAGCTCATGAGATTTAACTACTCTGATCAAACACTCAATAAGAGAGACTTTAGCGAGATATTATAGTGAAAATAGCTCATGAGATTTAACTACTCTGATCAATCACTCAATAAGAGAGACTTTAGCGAGATATTATAGTGAAAATAGCCCGTGAGATTTAACTACTCTGATCAAACACTCAATAAGAGAGACTTTAGCGTGATATTATAGTGAAAATAGCTCATGAGATTTAACTACTCTGATCAAACACTCAATAAGAGAGACTTTAGCGAGATATTATAGTGAAAATAGCCCGTGAGATTTAACTACTCTGATCAATCACTCAATAAGAGAGACTTTAGCGAGATATTATAGTGAAAATAGCCCGTGAGATTTAACTACTCTGATCAAACACTCAATAAGAGAGACTTTAGCGAGATATTATAGTGAAAATAGCTCATGAGATTTAGCTACTCTGATCAATCACTCAATAAGAGAGACTTTAGAGTGATATTATAGTGAAAATAGCTCATGAGATTTAACTACTCTGATCAAACACTCAATAAGAGAGACTTTAGCGAGATATTATAGTGAAAATAGCTCATGAGATTTAACTACTCTGATCAAACACTCAATAAGAGAGACTTTAGAGTGATATTATAGTGAAAATAGCTCATGAGATTTAACTACTCTGATCAAACACTCAATAAGAGAGACTTTAGCGTGATATTATAGTTAAAATAGCCCGTGAGATTTAACTACTCTGATCAATCACTCAATAAGAGAGACTTTAGCGTGATATTATAGTGAAAATAGCCCGTGAGATTTAACTACTCTGATCAAACACTCAATAAGAGAGACTTTAGCGAGATATTATAGTGAAAATAGCTCATGAGATTTAACTACTCTGATCAAACACTCAATAAGAGAGACTTTAGCGTGATATTATAGTGAAAATAGCTCATGAGATTTAACTACTCTGATCAAACACTCAATAAGAGAGACTTTAGCGAGATATTATAGTGAAAATAGCTCATGAGATTTAGCTACTCTGATCAATCACTCAATTAGAGAGACTTTAGCGTGATATTATAGTGAAAATAGCTCATGAGATTTAACTACTCTGATCAATCACTCAATAAGAGACTTTAGCGAGATATTATAGTGAAAATAGCTCATGAGATTTAACTACTCTGATCAAACACTCAATAAGAGAGACTTTAGAGTGATATTATAGTGAAAATAGCTCATGAGATTTAACTACTCTGATCAATCACTCAATAAGAGAGACTTTAGCGTGATATTATAGTGAAAATAGCTCATGAGATTTAACTACTCTGATCAATCACTCAATAAGAGAGACTTTAGCGAGATATTATAGTGAAAATAGCTCATGAGATTTAGCTACTCTGATCAATCACTCAATAAGAGAGACTTTAGAGTGATATTATAGTGAAAATAGCCCGTGAGATTTAACTACTCTTATCAAACACTCAATAAGAGAGACTTTAGCGAGATATTATAGTGAAAATAGCTCATGAGATTTAACTACTCTGATCAAACACTCAATAAGAGAGACTTTAGAGTGATATTATAGTGAAAATAGCTCATGAGATTTAACTACTCTGATCAATCACTCAATAAGAGAGACTTTAGCGTGATATTATAGTGAAAATAGCTCATGAGATTTAACTACTCTGATCAAACACTCAATAAGAGAGACTTTAGCGAGATATTATAGTGAAAATAGCTCATGAGATTTAACTACTCTGATCAAACACTCAATAAGAGAGACTTTAGCGAGATATTATAGTTAAAATAGCCCGTGAGATTTAACTACTCTGATCAATCACTCAATAAGAGAGACTTTAGCGAGATATTATAGTGAAAATAGCTCATGAGATTTAACTACTCTGATCAATCACTCAATAAGAGAGACTTTAGAGTGATATTATAGTGAAAATAGCCCGTGAGATTTAACTACTCTGATCAATCACTCAATAAGAGAGACTTTAGCGAGATATTATAGTGAAAATAGCTCATGAGATTTAGCTACTCTGATCAATCACTCAATAAGAGAGACTTTAGAGTGATATTATAGTGAAAATAGCTCATGAGATTTAACTACTCTGATCAAACACTCAATAAGAGAGACTTTAGAGTGATATTATAGTGAAAATAGCTCATGAGATTTAACTACTCTGATCAAACACTCAATAAGAGAGACTTTAGCGAGATATTATAGTGAAAATAGCTCATGAGATTTAAATACTCTGATCAAACACTCAATAAGAGAGACTTTAGCGAGATATTATAGTGAAAATAGCTCATGAGATTTAACTACTCTGATCAAACACTCAATAAGAGAGACTTTAGCGTGATATTATAGTGAAAATAGCTCATGAGATTTAACTACTCTGATCAAACACTCAATAAGAGAGACTTTAGCGAGATATTATAGTGAAAATAGCTCATGAGATTTAGCTACTCTGATCAATCACTCAATAAGAGAGACTTTAGAGTGATATTATAGTGAAAATAGCTCATGAGATTTAACTACTCTGATCAAACACTCAATAAGAGAGACTTTAGAGTGATATTATAGTGAAAATAGCTCATGAGATTTAACTACTCTGATCAAACACTCAATAAGAGAGACTTTAGCGAGATATTATAGTGAAAATAGCTCATGAGATTTAAATACTCTGATCAAACACTCAATAAGAGAGACTTTAGCGAGATATTATAGTGAAAATAGCTCATGAGATTTAACTACTCTGATCAAACACTCAATAAGAGAGACTTTAGCGAGATATTATAGTGAAAATAGCTCATGAGATTTAACTACTCTGATCAAACACTCAATAAGAGAGACTTTAGCGAGATATTATAGTGAAAATAGCTCATGAGATTTAACTACTCTGATCAAACACTCAATAAGAGAGACTTTAGCGTGATATTATAGTGAAAATAGCTCATGAGATTTAACTACTCTGATCAAACACTCAATAAGAGAGACTTTAGCGAGATATTATAGTGAAAATAGCTCATGAGATTTAACTACTCTGATCAAACACTCAATAAGAGAGACTTTAGAGTGATATTATAGTGAAAATAGCTCATGAGATTTAACTACTCTGATCAAACACTCAATAAGAGAGACTTTAGCGAGATATTATAGTGAAAATAGCTCATGAGATTTAACTACTCTGATCAAACACTCAATAAGAGAGACTTTAGAGTGATATTATAGTGAAAATAGCTCATGAGATTTAACTACTCTGATCAAACACTCAATAAGAGAGACTTTAGCGAGATATTATAGTGAAAATAGCTCATGAGATTTAACTACTCTGATCAAACACTCAATAAGAGAGACTTTAGAGTGATATTATAGTGAAAATAGCTCATGAGATTTAACTACTCTGATCAAACACTCAATAAGAGAGACTTTAGCGAGATATTATAGTGAAAATAGCCCGTGAGATTTAACTACTCTGATCAATCACTCAATAAGAGAGACTTTAGCGAGATATTATAGTGAAAATAACCGTGAGATTTAACTACTCTGATCAAACACTCAATAAGAGAGACTTTAGCGAGATATTATAGTGAAAATAGCTCATGAGATTTAACTACTCTGATCAAACACTCAATAAGAGAGACTTTAGAGTGATATTATAGTGAAAATAGCTCATGAGATTTAACTACTCTGATCAATCACTCAATAAGAGAGACTTTAGTGTGATATTATAGTGAAAATAGCTCATGAGATTTAACTACTCTGATCAAACACTCAATAAGAGAGACTTTAGAGTGATATTATAGTGAAAATAGCCCGTGAGATTTAACTACTCTGATCAAACACTCAATAAGAGAGACTTTAGCGAGATATTATAGTGAAAATAGCTCATGAGATTTAACTGCTCTGATCAATCACTCAATAAGAGAGACTTTAGCGAGATATTATAGTGAAAATAGCTCATGAGATTTAACTACTCTGATCAAACACTCAATAAGAGAGACTTTAGCGAGATATTATAGTGAAAATAGCTCATGAGATTTAACTACTCTGATCAAACACTCAATAAGAGAGACTTTAGAGTGATATTATAGTGAAAATAGCTCATGAGATTTAACTACTCTGATCAAACACTCAATAAGAGAGACTTTAGCGAGATATTATAGTGAAAATAGCCCGTGAGATTTAACTACTCTGATCAACACTCAATAAGAGAGACTTTAGAGTGATATTATAGTGAAAATAGCTCATGAGATTTAACTACTCTGATCAAACACTCAATAAGAGAGACTTTAGAGTGATATTATAGTGAAAATAGCTCATGAGATTTAACTACTCTGATCAAACACTCAATAAGAGAGACTTTAGCGAGATATTATAGTGAAAATAGCCCGTGAGATTTAACTACTCTGATCAATCACTCAATAAGAGAGACTTTAGCGAGATATTATAGTGAAAATAACCGTGAGATTTAACTACTCTGATCAATCACTCAATAAGAGAGACTTTAGCGTGATATTATAGTGAAAATAGCTCATGAGATTTAACTACTCTGATCAAACACTCAATAAGAGAGACTTTAGAGTGATATTATAGTGAAAATAGCTCATGAGATTTAACTACTCTGATCAAACACTCAATAAGAGAGACTTTAGAGTGATATTATAGTGAAAATAGCTCATGAGATTTAACTGCTCTGATCAAACACTCAATAAGAGAGACTTTAGCGAGATATTATAGTGAAAATAGCTCATGAGATTTAACTACTCTGATCAAACACTCAATAAGAGAGACTTTAGCGAGATATTATAGTGAAAATAACCGTGAGATTTAACTACTCTGATCAAACACTCAATAAGAGAGACTTTAGCGAGATATTATAGTGAAAATAGCTCATGAGATTTAACTACTCTGATCAAACACTCAATAAGAGAGACTTTAGCGAGATATTATAGTGAAAATAACCGTGAGATTTAACTACTCTGATCAAACACTCAATAAGAGAGACTTTAGAGTGATATTATAGTGAAAATAGCTCATGAGATTTAACTGCTCTGATCAAACACTCAATAAGAGAGACTTTAGCGAGATATTATAGTGAAAATAACCGTGAGATTTAACTACTCTGATCAAACACTCAATAAGAGAGACTTTAGCGATATATTATAGTGAAAATAACCGTGAGATTTAACTACTCTGATCAAACACTCAATAAGAGAGACTTTAGCGAGATATTATAGTGAAAATAGCTCATGAGATTTAACTACTCTGATCAAACACTCAATAAGAGAGACTTTAGCGAGATATTATAGTGAAAATAACCGTGAGATTTAACTACTCTGATCAAACACTCAATAAGAGAGACTTTAGAGTGATATTATAGTGAAAATAGCTCATGAGATTTAAACTGCTCTGATCAAACACTCAATAAGAGAGACTTTAGCGAGATATTATAGTGAAAATAACCGTGAGATTTAACTACTCTGATCAAACACTCAATAAGAGAGACTTTAGAGTGATATTATAGTGAAAATAGCTCATGAGATTTAACTACTCTGATCAAACACTCAATAAGAGAGACTTTAGCGAGATATTATAGTGAAAATAACCGTGAGATTTAACTACTCTGATCAAACACTCAATAAGAGAGACTTTAGAGTGATATTATAGTGAAAATAGCTCATGAGATTTAACTGCTCTGATCAAACACTCAATAAGAGAGACTTTAGCGAGATATTATAGTGAAAATAGCTCATGAGATTTAACTACTCTGATCAAACACTCAATAAGAGAGACTTTAGCGAGATATTATAGTGAAAATAACCGTGAGATTTAACTACTCTGATCAAACACTCAATAAGAGAGACTTTAGCGAGATATTATAGTGAAAATAGCTCATGAGATTTAACTACTCTGATCAAACACTCAATAAGAGAGACTTTAGCGAGATATTATAGTGAAAATAACCGTGAGATTTAACTACTCTGATCAAACACTCAATAAGAGAGACTTTAGCGAGATATTATAGTGAAAATAGCTCATGAGATTTAACTACTCTGATCAAACACTCAATAAGAGAGACTTTAGCGAGATATTATAGTGAAAATAACCGTGAGATTTAACTACTCTGATCAAACACTCAATAAGAGAGACTTTAGCGAGATATTATAGTGAAAATAGCTCATGAGATTTAACTACTCTGATCAAACACTCAATAAGAGAGACTTTAGCGAGATATTATAGTGAAAATAACCGTGAGATTTAACTACTCTAGAAAAGGCTAATAATATTGTAGCGGCTGGTTGAACCTCCGTTCTCGGGATTGGTGCAGTGACGTCACGAGGGCGGGACACTGCACGCATCTCATTATGAGGGCTTCCTGAACTCTAACTATCGACGAGATTGCTGTTGCACTGAGTGGCGTCCTTACTATTCTCGATGTTAGGAAGCATATTGTGATTGCCTTCACTTGTTGTTGTCGCGGTGAACCACAATAAAGGCTGTTAACATTATCTTAAACGTCACTGTCTTTGTTAAGACTATCCCATCTTACAAGAGTGTTACAATATATTTGCTCAAAATCCTACCCTTTAGCCTGCATCCCTCCATTACTGTCATGACAATATGATGTTCCAGATTGCACAGAAGAGTAACATTTTTCATTCTTACTTGATGCGTTGCTGACTCATTTAAGGGTTCAATGAGTTCACGAATAATGCAGTCATTAACGCATCATGAATTAATGATGTATTTATGTATTTATGCAGGAACTAATAAAGTTCATTTCACCTGATTTAAAGTGTTTCGAGCATGTGACGAGCATTTGAAAAGGCAAGCCAGCTTTATTTAAACAGCACAATTTCATTTACAATAAATTCAAAGAACTTTACGGAGGAATAAAAGCAGTTCAGAGATAAAACAGAAAAAAAAACATTGATATTTTCTCGCTCATCAGAACTTTTTTTGTTTGTAGTAAATCTCCTTATCCCAAGCAATAAGTTAATCTATGCCAAAACCCCTGAATTATGTTTCAAATCGAAGTTTCTAAGGTTTTGGATCAAAAAATATATTAACCATATAAAATATTTTAAAAGCATCTCACAAACACTGCTGTAAAATTGAAGATCAATGTTCCACTCAAAGAAGTCCATTGTCCACAAAGCAAGAGAAAGCTCTAACTTGGATTTATTTTTAAAAAGTACAAAACATAGGTAAAGGATACAAAACTATTTTAGAGCCAAGACGAAACAAATTCACAACTTTGCTTTTCATCACACGTAACTGCTGGCGTATGTGCGAGTTGGTTCGAGAAGAGCAACGAGACTCCAGGTTTGCATTCTCTGAATACAGAATATCTGTGGTCCATCTGTACACACTGTGTTCAAGTTGACCATAGATCTCATCCTTCCTGCTTTCGTTTGTGGTCAAGTCAGCCACAGGAAGTTTCAACCCAATGGCAGCTTGAGAAGCAGGAGAAACAGATTTGTCAAACAGAAACACCACACAGTTTCTGTTCAAGTCAATTCAAACTCTACTTTTTAGAGTGCATACAACATCATCTGAGATCTCTTCATCACTCAGCAATTCATTGGAAAGCTTAATGACACATACATTATTTATTCCAACATGTTTCCGCTCTTGTTTTCATTTCTTTTTTTTTATAGTTTTACTCACTTAAATAAAAGTAGAAATAATGTTTATGTTGGCATTGCGTGTATTTGGCTCCTCACTTTTCAGTAAACAGAGTCCACTTTCGGTCTTCACACACAGTCTAAAACACTTCTATAAGGCAACATGTACTCTGGAAGTCACGAGGATGAATGTGATAGGTGGTTATAGTGTATTTAAGTGTAGTAACATAGACCACAGATCTTTAGTCGAACACCCATCTGTCAAAACTTAGTGCCAGTGTATACATCTTACGTTTTTGAGACATTGTGTAGCTATCGGAGGATTGGAGTGATGGGATCACGTTTGGGTGCTGCCAGTGGAGACATCGAAGGATTGGAGTGATGTGATCACGTTTGGGTGCTGCCAGTGGAGACATCGAAGGATTGGAGTGATGGGATCACGTTTGGGTGCTGCCAGTGGAGACATCGGAGGATTGGAGTGATGTGATCACGTTTGGGTGCTGCCAGTGGAGACATCGAAGGATTGGAGTGATGGGATCACGTTTGGGTGCTGCCAGTGGAGACATCGAAGGATTGGAGTGATGTGATCACGTTTGGGTGCTGCCAGTGGAGACATCGGAGGATTGGAGTGATGTGATCACGTTTGGGTGCTGCCAATGGAGACATCGAAGGATTGGAGTGATGTGATCACGTTTGGGTGCTGCCAATGGAGACATCGAAGGATTGGAGTGATGGGATCACGTTTGGGTGCTGCCAGTGGAGACATCGGAGGATTGGAGTGATGTGATCACGTTTGGGTGCTGCCAGTGGAGACATCGAAGGATTGGAGTGATGTGATCACGTTTGGGTGCTGTCAGTGGAGACATCGGAGGATTGGAGTGATGTGATCACGTTTGCGTGCTGCCAGTGGAGACATCGAAGGATTGGAGTGATGTGATCACGTTTGGGTGCTGCCAGTGGAGACATCGAAGGATTGGAGTGATGTGATCACGTTTGGGTGCTGCCAGTGGAGACATCGAAGGATTGGAGTGATGTGATCACGTTTGGGTGCTGCCAGTGGAGACATCGGAGGATTGGAGTGATGTGATCACGTTTGGGTGCTGTCAGTGGAGACATCGGAGAATTGGAGTGATGTGATCACGTTTGGGTGCTGCCAGTGGAGACATCGGAGAATTGGAGTGATGTGATCACGTTTGGGTGCTGCCAGTGGAGACATCGGAGGATTGGAGTGATGTGATCACGTTTGGGTGCTGCCAGTGGAGACATCGGAGGATTGGAGTGATGTGATCACGTTTGGGTGCTGCCAGTGGAGACATCGGAGAATTGGAGTGATGTGATCACGTTTGGGTGCTGCCAGTGGAGACATCGGAGGATTGGAGTGATGTGATCACGTTTGCGTGCTGCCAGTGGAGACATCGAAGGATTGGAGTGATGTGATCACGTTTGGGTGCTGCCAGTGGAGACATCGGAAGGATTGGGAGTGATGTGATCACGTTTGGGTGCTGCCAGTGGAGACATCGAAGATTGGAGTGATGTGATCACGTTTGGGTGCTGTCAGTGGAGACATCGGAGGATTGGAGTGATGTGATCACGTTTGGGTGCTGCCAGTGGAGACATCGGAGGATTGGAGTGATGTGATCACGTTTGGGTGCTGCCAGTGGAGACATCGGAGAATTGGAGTGATGTGATCACGTTTGGGTGCTGCCAGTGGAGACATCGGAGGATGGAGTGATGTGATCACGTTTGGGTGCTGTCAGTGGAGACATCGGAGGATTGGAGTGATGTGATCACGTTTGGGTGCTGCCAGTGGAGACATCGGAGGATTGGAGTGATGTGATCACGTTTGGGTGCTGCCAGTGGAGACATCGGAGAATTGGAGTGATGTGATCACGTTTGGGTGCTGCCAGTGGAGACATCGGAGGATTGGAGTGATGTGATCACGTTTGGGTGCTGCCAGTGGAGACATCGGAGGATTGGAGTGATGTGATCACGTTTGCGTGCTGCCAGTGGAGACATCGAAGGATTGGAGTGATGTGATCACGTTTGGGTGCTGCCAGTGGAGACATCGAAGGATTGGAGTGATGTGATCACGTTTGGGTGCTGCCAGTGGAGACATCGAAGGATTGGAGTGATGTGATCACGTTTGGGTGCTGTCAGTGGAGACATCGGAGGATTGGAGTGATGTGATCACGTTTGGGTGCTGCCAGTGGAGACATCAAAGGATTGGAGTGATTTACAAACATGGATAGCAAGCGATCCATCTGAATCTTAAAAGAGATTCAGGTTGAACCGAGTGATGCAGATTTAGCATTGAGTGATGATTTTAGATATTTTACTCCTTATGCAAAAGCCCAAAATACAATCCAAGAGCAAGAGCTATGATTATAACCACAGCGACACAGCAGATTATCTGACTGGTGTAGTCTTCTTCTTCAAGAGGCATATTTCGTGCCATCACAGGAATCCTGTTCCATTGTTCCTCTAAAGGTATTTCAACTCGAACATCTTCAGCAGGACTTTTGCGCTCATTGTAAATATCCTCACGTTTCAGTGATTTGATTTTCTCTAAGAGCTCAGGCAGAACTTGGAAAGTTTTGTTCTGGTCGAACCTCTTCATTCCCGAGTGTCGAGTCACGTACACGCTTACAAATTTGTTTGTGATTGAATTATAAGAGACTATGATGCGATCACAATTGCTCTCATCTGTAAAATGAGTGTAGTTCTCTGTAACATAAGACGGAAGAAAGCTGGAGTTGTGAAGGTTTCCAATCTCATAGTAAAATAAAGCTGATATGGGAAGAAGTTGCTCTCTATTCTGGAACCGGCGGAAGCCATAATCTCCATTGGAAGGGTCACAGAGAGCACTCATCTGCTTGTTGTTGTTGATCAGAACACATTTACATGCGAACCACCACAACAGGTTGAGTCCGTGTCTGGGAGGAGGCCACCCGAAGCCGGAGTCTCTCAGGTCTGAGAGGGAGCTCAGCTCTCTCACCGTCATCATGAAAACAAGAGAACTCTCTGGAAATCAACAGGGAAAGATGAAAAACACCAATCAGAGGTGTGCAAAGAGGATTTAAGTGTTGCTGCGTCTTGTAAAAATGAGTAAAGCAATGATATTTTATTGAAGGTGTAATAAAGTAAAACCTCACCCGGTGCGTGTGTCTGCTTCTCTTCTAGCTTCAGTTTCACTTCTGATCCTCGCGTCTCTCTTTAAAGCAAACAGCTCCAGGAACACTGAGAGGCGTGGCTTGGGGAGATGGAGCGAGAATGTGTTCTATTCCATCATTTGCCTGTGAAAGTCCCTTTCAAAAAAACTGCTTTTGATTCATCACCAAAACATCCGACGCTTTTGAGTTTCTGTTCTTTACATTAGAAAGCAAATGCCAAGCTACAGAGCAGAACTCAAGAGAATGAGCTCTATCTCGAGTACACTGAATAGAGTACAAATAACTCTCAAACGGAGTTAAAACATTTCTGAGGTTATGATTTGAACCATCGATTTTTCACCAAAATCTATTTTCCCCATTTTAAGGAAATAGTTTAAAAAACAGGGTTTCCAGTTGTGTGGCGCAGTGTTAATTTAACACTATCTAAAATAAACCATGATCCTACTCTGATTAGAGTTAAATCAACACTGTGCCCCACAACTGGAACCACAATGTTTTTTTAAGATGAGGAAAGATAGATTTGTGAACATTTGTATGTTGAAATACAAGCGTTCATTAGAAAGTAGAAGTTTTTCAGTGAGGATTTGGTTGGTCAGATTGTATTTTGAGTCACTTTTACTCTAAGCAATGTAGGATTTTCTCTAAATGGAGTTAAAATAACACTCAATATCATCGTAACCACTGATTGACATAATCTGTTTTTCTCATTTTATAAAGAGAGTTTAAAAACACTTGGTCCCAGTTCTGGGGCTCAGTGTTAATTTAACTCTACTTAGAGGAAATCCTGGTCCTACTCTGGTCAGAGTTAAATCATCACTGAGTTCTACAGCTGGAACCACAATTTTTCTTAACTTTCTTATTTTTAAGATGAGAAAAAAATAGATTGAGAATTTGTTTTAAGTGAAAAACTTTTTATTATGAAAGTTTTTTATTCTTATTTAAGTACATTTATCATAAAGTATAAGCTTTTGGCGAAGAATCAGTGGTTTAAACGATAACCTCAGAGATTTTACTCAGTTTGAGTGTTGTTTTTCCTGCTCCTACTCTGGTTAGAGTACATTTACATTTATGCATTTGGCAGACGCTTTTGTCCAAAGCGACTTACATTAGTAAAAAATGACATATTAAATAAATAATAACATATAATCTATTATATAGTATCATACAATTTAATCTAACCCATGAAACTCTTAATCAAAATAAAACGTTTTTTTCCACTATTTTTGGAGAAACTCTATTTTTCTCCATCGTAATGTAAAAAAAGTGTTTAAATTAGTAAGTTTTCATGATTTAAGTTGGGAGCCTCAGTGTTGATTTTAAATCTATATTAGGAGGAACTAAAAAGGCTCATAATGGAGTCAATTTAACACTAGATTTGTGTGTCTACGACTCTCCTAAAAAGCACAAGAAGTATAATATTATATATCCTATGTAAAAGCTGTTTTCTTCACCAGTGCCTCGAGGGTCCTGATCAGGGTTCTTGCTCTTCAGGAAACAACGAAGCTCAAGTTAACTAAAGCAAGAAACGAAAGCGAAAGCGAAACTCAAGCGTTTCTGCCGAATCAAATGTTCATTTTTCAAGCTTTAGACCTCTGGAATGTGTTTGGCCATAAATGAAACTAAAACTCCTCTCTCTCTCAGAGCATTTGCAATCTTGACCATTAAAAAGATTTCGTTTTCCTTCTGATTAGTCCCTCGTCTGTGATTGGTCGGCCTGCGTTTGGAAGAAGGTCCGAAGCTCCATCTCTGCCTTAACAGCTTTTAACGCGAGACTGAAAACATATTTATTTCAAACTGCCTTCAGCTCTTAGTCTTTTTATAAAATGATTGTATTATTTTAGGTAAAGGTTGTATTCTTTTTGATCTGGTGTGTTTTATGGTAGTATTTTACCTCTGTATTGTGTCTTTGTTCGGCACCTTGTTCAGCTTTGGCTGTTGGGAGGTGCTACAGAAATAAACTTTGATTGATCGATTGATTGATTGATTGAAGACTGTAACAGATTGAATAGGTCTCTTCCTCTAGTCTTGCGTAGGTTTATAGTGTCAGCTAAACGTGAGGAAAAGAGTGAGTGCGTGAACATAGTCCTGTTAGAGTGGTATACATTCATCAGGCCCTACTTACATTCATAGCTGTTTAGTGACCAATCACATCACACACTGCTCTGTAGGGCCCGCCCCCACCCCTAGTGACTGACAGGGGCGTGGGTGTGGCCTAATAATGTGAAGTACACATAAAAGGTGTAGAAAACTCTTATAAATCTGATTATTTGTCTATTTGAATTGGTATGTGGCCCATCGTGTTGAGAGCGCTGGTGCATTTGACCATGTACAGGCCGTTTTTGACGAAGTTCATGCTTAATTTGCTTAGAACAAGCCGTGTTTGGCTGAGAGCAGGTCGCCTTTGGCCATATACATGCTTATTTTGCAGAGAACAAACTGCATTTTGCATTTATGCTTAATTGGCCGAGTGCAAGCTGTAGTTGGCTGAGTGGGAACTGCGGGGCAAACGCTGCTTTCAATTTACAGATGTTAAAAAACACATCTTTACTCGGGTTAAAAGTGATGTTAAAAACATCAATAACTGCTACGTTATTGCAATAAGTTCTGTTGCGGTTCACTTCCGGGTCAGTCAGTGTAAAAGTTCTTCATTGAGATTAGCTACATTAGCACTTCATCTGATTGGTTAGTGGGCGGAGCTTACGAGCAATGGGCGTGGCTACAGCCGTAAAGCCATTTTGAGCTCCCAGAAAAAGAAAATGAGTTTACACAAACATGAACCGATCTGAATATGACTAGAGGCGTGTTTATGATGTGAAAACAACACTAAAACACGAGAGAAACACCTGAAGAGTCGAGTTTAGATGATACAGAACTTTTATTTCACATTACCATTTTCTTTGTGAAGCTGCTTTGAAGCAACTACTAAAAAGTGCTTTAAAAACATGTCGACTGAAGTAAATCAGGGGTGTAGCTACAACAGATGTGATTTAAATAAAAAGTAAATCCGTGGTTTATCGACGTGATTCTGTGAGGCCAGTCACTGTAAAAGTTCTTCATTGAGATGAGCTACATTAGCGCTTCCTCTGATTGGTTAGTGGACGGTGCTTACGAGCAATGGGTGTGGCCTCGAAGCAACTACTAAAAAGTGCTTAAAAAAAAAACATGTCGATTCCAGTAAATCAGGGGTGTAGCTAACACAGATGTGATTTAAATAAAATAAAGTGCTTGGTAAAATCAATCCGTCCGAATCTTCGACAGTTATACGAGTCCAACTGAACCTAGAGATGACTTCAAATCGTTTACTTCCGATAAAAAAGTCCAAAATACAATCCAAACGCGATAATGGCAGCAGCCACAGCGACACAGCAGATGGTGCAGCAGATCTTCTCAAAGGTGTGGTCTTCTTCTTCTGCAGGAGGCATGTTCACTACCACCGGGGGCGCATTCCATCGCTCCACTGCAGAGATGTTCCGCGTTTCCACTGCAGGCGTGTTACGCTGTCCCGCGGGAGGCATACCCCAAGGTGCCACTGGAGGCGCCGTCCAACGCTGCACCGACGGTGTATTCCATGGTTCCACTGGAGGAACTTGAACGCGAATATATGGAGAAGGTTTTATGCCCTTGTTGAGCAGATCCTTACGCCTCAACCCTTGAATCATCTTGAGGAGACCAGGCGCAACCTGAAAGGTTCTGTTCTGATCGAAGCGCCTCAGATCCGAGTGCCGAGTCACGTACACATCTCCGAATTGCTGCGAGTTCGAGTCGTAGGACACAATGATGCGATCACAGTTGCTCTCGTCTGGTGAACGCGTGTAGTTCTTCGTAACATAAGACGGAAGAAAGCTGGAGTTGTGAAGGTTTCCAATCTCGTAGTAGAGAAAAGCAGAGCTGGGGAGAAGCTTCTCTCTGTTCAGGAACCGGCGGAAGCCATAATCTCCATTGGAGGGGTCACAGAGAGCACTCATCTGCTTGTTGTTGTTGATCAGAACACATTTACATGCGAACCACCACAACAGGTTGAGTCCGTGTCTGGGAGGAGGCCGCCCGAAGCCGGAGTCTCTCAGGTCCGAGAGGGAGCTCAGCGTGCTCCTCATAGCGGCGTGTGTAGAGTTCTCTGTTCTGTAAAGCAGTTCAGCTCACAAAGTACTCTAGAACAGAAATGAATAACGGTGAGGCTTTCTAACTCGTTCACTTGGAAGCAGAGAGAAATATTACAAGAGGAGACATGTTTAAGTTCACTGGATGAATTTTTATTGAAGATTGTTTTAACCGTGTGTGTTTCTGGGTTTCCTCGGGTTTTTTTCAACATTAATAAAAGCTTTCTGGTCTATTTATTTTCTCCACAAATCAGTTTAATCTGGGCTTTTACACACTGTAAAAAATGACTAGTGAGGCATGTAATTTTCATAAAAAAAATTGGTGTCATCGTTAAAAATAAAGTGCATTTAAAAAAATAACGTTTTCTGGGTTTCTTATAAAATATTGAGAGTATTTCATCAATAAAATAAAGAAAAACAAACTAGCTATTTCTTTACGCAAATTCGTGTAATTCTTAATCAGAGGAATCAATGTGCAAAAAAATGTAGGAAAAATACTCCATATTTATGTAAAGGTAATTGGTTCAATTCTCCGGTTTGGACCGAGTCAGCTTTACGCTCAGACCAGGTGCATTGTGGGAGTCTAGGGTTTTATGTTTATTACAGTAATATCTCTGTTTATATTGCCATTCTTGTGAGTTTTAGTGTTATACATTAGTTCGAGAACGAGTGTGTGTTTATCAGGTTATTTTGAATAAACTTATTTCTAGCTACAGTCATTGAGCTGCAGGTCATTAAAGCATCACATGATGAAAAATTACTGTCTGCGAGAATATTTTAATATACCAGAAGACTTCCTCGCGCTGCGTGGAGATCTGAGAGTCAAGGCTGGACTGAGAACTTTAATAAAGATCCCAAAAAACGTTCAGATGTGGTTCTAGTTACAGCGCTTGCTATTACGATACAAGTACTCTACATCACGAAAAATAAGGTAAATATAAAAATGCATTTCCAAGTAAACTGCCTTAAATCATAAAAAAAAGTAATGTTATATGCTAAACAAAATGTGATTTAACTACTAGTATTATTTAAAACTTAAGTGCCGTGCTAATTGATCCAGTAAAAAATTCTGAATTAATTAAAGTAGATTTTGCTATATATAAAAAAAACACAAGCCTTATAAAATGCTTAAAAATAGTGTGTTTCTAGTTAAATTATTTGGGATTTTTAAAAAACAATAAGTTCAAGTAGATTCTGCTAAAACAAATCAATCAATCAAGTTTTTATATAGCGCTTCTTTAGCAGTTGCTTTCAGAGCAGCTTCACAAAGTCCTCGTGAGGATCAGGTAGAGTAGATAGGAGTTCCTCCGTGGGGCCCCTGGGAGCCTTGCTGACTGAGGCAGGTGCTAATCACCTCCCCAGCATAAAGAACATACACACTCAAGATCCAGTCAAGTCTGAACATTTTGTTAACGATTATTTGTGTAATATTGTTTCCATCATTTTTGTTGATGTAGTTTATCACAGAACTTCACCTGGATCTTGTTCTCAAGCCTGCTCTGGTGTGGAGCTTCAGCTTCTCTCGAGCCTGCTCTGGTGTGGAGCTTCAGCTTCTCTCGAGCCTGCTCTGGTGTGGATCTTCAGCTTCTCTCGAGCCTGCTCTGGTGTGGACCTTCAGCTTCTCTCGAGCCTGCTCTGGTGTGGATCTTCAGCTTCTCTCGAGCCTGCTCTGGTGTGGATCTTCAGCTTCTCTCGAGCCTGCTCTGGTGTGGACCTTCAGCTTCTCTCGAGCCTGCTCTGGTGTGGACCTTCAGCTTCTCTCGAGCCTGCTCTGGTGTGGATCTTCAGCTTCTCTCGAGCCTGCTCTGGTGTGGACCTTCAGCTTCTCTCGAGCCTGCTCTGGTGTGGATCTTCAGCTTCTCTCGAGCCTGCTCTGGTGTGGATCTTCAGCTTCTCTCGAGCCTGCTCTGGTGTGGAGCTTCAGCTTCACTCGAGCCTGCTCTGGTGTGGATCTTCAGCTTCTCTCGAGTCTGCTCTGGTGTGGATCTTCAGCTTCTCGCGAGCCTGCTCTGGTGTAGATCTTCAGCTTCTCTCGAGCCTGCTCTGGTGTGGATCTTCAGCTTCTCGCGAGCCTGCTCTGGTGTGGATCTTCAGCTTCTCTCGAGCCTGCTCTGGTGTGGAGCTTCAGCTTCTCTCGAGCCTGCTCTGGTGTGGATCTTCAGCTTCTCTCGAGCCTGCTCTGGTGTGGACCTTCAGCTTCTCTCGAGCCTGCTCTGGTGTGGATCTTCAGCTTCTCTCGAGCCTGCTCTGGTGTGGAGCTTCAGCTTCTCTCGAGCCTGCTCTGGTGTGGAGCTTCAGCTTCTCTCGAGCCTGCTCTGGTGTGGATCTTCAGCTTCTCTCGAGCCTGCTCTGGTGTGGACCTTCAGCTTCTCTCGAGCCTGCTCTGGTGTGGATCTTCAGCTTCTCTCGAGCCTGCTCTGGTGTGGATCCTTCAGCTTCTCTCGAGCCTGCTCTGGTGTGGGACCTTCAGCTTCTCTCGAGCCTGCTCTGGTGTGGACCTTCAGCTTCTCTCGAGCCTGCTCTGGTGTGGATCTTCAGCTTCTCTCGAGCCTGCTCTGGTGTGGACCTTCAGCTTCTCTCGAGCCTGCTCTGGTGTGGATCTTCAGCTTCTCTCGAGCCTGCTCTGGTGTGGATCTTCAGCTTCTCTCGAGCCTGCTCTGGTGTGGAGCTTCAGCTTCACTCGAGCCTGCTCTGGTGTGGATCTTCAGCTTCTCTCGAGTCTGCTCTGGTGTGGATCTTCAGCTTCTCGCGAGCCTGCTCTGGTGTAGATCTTCAGCTTCTCTCGAGCCTGCTCTGGTGTGGATCTTCAGCTTCTCGCGAGCCTGCTCTGGTGTGGATCTTCAGCTTCTCTCGAGCCTGCTCTGGTATAGATCTTCAGCTTCTCTCGAGCCTGCTCTGGTGTGGATCTTCAGCTTCTCTCGAGCCTGCTCTGGTG
>UELW01000852.1:37500-50974 GCA_900490495.1 Danionella dracula | reverse complement strand
TGCTTTGAGAGAGAGGTCTCTGAGCTCTGAGGTGGAGGAGATGGAGGAGAGAAAAGCACCTGGAGCCTTTAAGAAGCGATAGTTGGGTGGAGTTTTGATAGAAGATGCTTTGAGAGAGAGGTCTCTGAGCTCTGAGGTGGAGGAGGTGGAGGTGGAGGAGAGAAAAGCACCTGGAGCCTTTAAGAAGCGATAGTTGGGTGGAGTTTTGAGAGGAGATTCTTTGAGAGAGAGGTCTCTGAGCTCTGAGGTGGAGGAGATGGAGGAGAGAAAACCACCTGGAGCCTTTAAGAAGCGATATGGGTGGAGTTTTGATAGAAGATGCTTTGAGAGAGAGGTCTCTGAGCTCTGAGGTGGAGGAGGTGGAGGAGAGAAAAGCACCTGGAGCCTTTAAGAAGCGAATCTTGGGTGGAGTTTTGAGAGGAGATGCTTTGAGAGAGAGGTCGCTGAGTGCTGAGGTGGAGGAGATGGAGGAGAGAAAAGCACCTGGAGCCTTTAAGAAGCGATAGTTGGGTGGAGTTTTGAGAGGAGATGCTTTGAGAGAGAGGTCGCTGAGTGCTGAGGTGGAGGAGATGGAGGAGAGAAAAGCACCTGGAGCCTTTAAGAAGCGAATCTTGGGTGGAGTTTTGATAGAAGATGCTTTGAGAGAGAGGTCTCTGAGCTCTGAGGTGGAGGAGGTGGAGGAGAGAAAAGCATGGAGCCTTTAAGAACGAAACTTGGGTGGAGTTTTGATAGAAGATGCTTTGAGAGAGAGAGGTCGCTGAGTGCTGAGGTGGAGGAGATGGAGGAGAGAAGAGAGAAAAGCACTGGAGCCTTAAGAAGCGATAGTTGGGTGGAGTTTTGAGAGGAGATGCTTTGAGAGAGAGAGGTCGCTGAGTGCTGAGGTGGAGGAGATGGAGGAGAGAAAAGCACCTGGAGCCTTTAAGAAGCGATAGTTGGGTGGAGTTTTGAGAGGAGATTCTTTGAGAGAGAGGTCTCTGAGCTCTGAGGTGGAGGAGGTGGAGGAG
The DNA here is from genome assembly GCA_900490495.1 of Danionella dracula. Lineage (NCBI taxonomy): Eukaryota > Metazoa > Chordata > Actinopteri > Cypriniformes > Danionidae > Danionella > Danionella dracula. Next base: position 49,970 of record UELW01000852.1, on the reverse strand, counting down.
AGAAAAGCACCTGGAGCCTTTAGAAGCGAATCTTGGGTGGAGTTTAAGAGGAGATGCTTTGAGAGAGAGGCTCTGAGCTCTGGGTGGAGGAGGTGAGGAGGAGAGAAAAAGCACCTGGAGCCTTTAAGAAGCGAGTTGGGTGGAGTTTTAAGAGAGATGCTTGATGAGAGAGAGGTCTCTGAGCTCTGAGGTGGAGGAGGTGGAGGAGAGAAAAGCACCTGGAGCCTTTAAGAAGCGATAGTTGGGTGGAGTTTTGAGAGGAGATGCTTTGAGAGAGAGGTCTCTGAGCTCTGAGGTGGAGGAGGTGGAGGAGAGAAAAGCACCTGGAGCCTTTAAGAAGCGATAGTTGGGTGGAGTTTTTAAGAGGAGAGCTTTGAGAGAGAGGTCTCGAGCTCTGAGGTGGAGGAGGTGGAGGAGGGGAGGGAGAGAAAAGCACCTGGAGCCTTTAAGAAGCGATAGTTGGGTGGAGTTTTGATAGAAGATGCTTTGAGAGAGAGGTCTCTGAGCTCTGAGGTGGAGGAGGTGGAGGAGAGAAAAGCACCTGGAGCCTTTAAGAAGCGAAACTTGGGTGGAGTTTTGAGAGGAGATGCTTTGAGAGAGAGGTCTCTGAGCTCTGAGGTGGAGGAGGTGGAGGAGAGAAAAGCACCTGGAGCCTTTAAGAAGCGATAGTTGGGTGGAGTTTTGAGAGGAGATGCTTTGAGAGAGAGGTCTCTGAGCTCTGAGGTGGAGGAGGTGGAGGAGAGAAAAACAGCACTGGAGCCTTTAAGAAGCGATAGTTGGGTGGAGTTTTGAGAGGAGATTCTTTGAGAGAGAGGTCTCTGAGCTCTGAGGTGGAGGAGGTGGAGGAGAGAAAAGCACCTGGAGCCTTTAAGAAGCGATAGTTGGGTGGAGTTTTGAGAGGAGATGCTTTGAGAGAGAGGTCTCTGAGCTCTGAGGTGGAGGAGGGGAGGAGAGAAAAGACACCTGGAGCCTTTAAGAAGCGATAGTTGGTGTGGAGTTTTGAGAGGAGATTCTTTGAGAGAGAGGTCTCTGAGCTCTGAGTGGAGGAGGTGGAGGAGGAGAGAGAAAAGCACCTGGAGCCTTTAAGAAGCGAATCTTGGGTGGAGTTTTGATAGAAGATGCTTTGAGAGAGAGGTCTCTGAGCTCTGAGGTGGAGGAGATGGAGGAGAGAAAAGCACCTGGAGCCTTTAAGAAGCGAATCTTGGGTGGAGTTTTAAGAGGAGATGCTTTGAGAGAGAGGTCTCTGAGCTCTGAGGTGGAGGAGGTGGAGGGAGAGAAAAGCACCTGGAGCCTTTAAGAAGCGATAGTTGGGTGGAGTTTTAAGAGGAGATGCTTTGAGAGAGAGTCTCTGAGCTCTGAGGTGGAGGAGGTGGAGGAGAGAAAAGCACCTGGAGCCTTTAAGAAGCGATAGTTGGGTGGAGTTTTGAGAGGAGATGCTTTGAGAGAGAGGTCTCTGAGCTCTGAGGTGGAGGAGATGGAGGAGAGAAAAGCACCTGGAGCCTTTAAGAAGCGATAGTTGGGTGGAGTTTTGAGAGGAGATGCTTTGAGAGAGAGGTCTCTGAGCTCTGAGGTGGAGGAGGTGGAGGAGAGAAAAGCACCTGGAGCCTTTAAGAAGCGATAGTTGGGTGGAGTTTTAAGAGGAGATGCTTTGAGAGAGAGGTCTCTGAGCTCTGAGGTGGAGGAGGTGGAGGAGAGAAAAGCACCTGGAGCCTTTAAGAAGCGAATCTTGGGTGGAGTTTTGAGAGGAGATGCTTTGAGAGAGAGGTCGCTGAGCTCTGAGGTGGAGGAGGTGGAGGAGAGAAAAGCACCTGGAGCCTTTAAGAAGCGAATCTTGGGTGGAGTTTTGAGAGGAGATGCTTTGAGAGAGAGGTCTCTGAGCTCTGAGGGAGGAGATGGAGGAGAAAAGCACCTGAGCCTTTAAGAAGCGAATCTTGGGTGGAGTTTTGATAGAAGATGCTTTGAGAGAGAGGTCTCTGAGCTCTGAGGTGGAGGAGGTGGAGGAGAGAAAAGCACCTGGAGCCTTTAAGAAGCGAATCTTGGGTGGAGTTTTGAGAGGAGATGCTTTGAGAGAGAGGTCTCTGAGCTCTGAGGTGGTGGAGGAGGTGGAGGAGAGAAAAGCACCTGGAGCCTTTAAGAAGCGAATCTTGGGTGGAGTTTTGATAGAAGATGCTTTGAGAGAGAGGTCTCTGAGCTCTGAGGTGGAGGAGGTGGAGGAGAGAAAAGCACCTGGAGCCTTTAAGAAGCGAATCTTGGGTGGAGTTTTGATAGAAGATGCTTTGAGAGAGAGGTCTCTGAGCTCTGAGGTGGAGGAGGTGGAGGAGAGAAAAGCACCTGGAGCCTTTGAGAAGCGATAGTTGGGTGGAGTTTTGAGAGGAGATGCTTTGAGAGAGAGGTCTCTGAGCTCTGAGGTGGAGGAGGTGGAGGAGAGAAAAGCACCTGGAGCCTTTGAGAAGCGATAGTTGGGTGGAGTTTTAAGAGGAGATGTTTTGAGAGAGAGGTCTCTGAGCTCTGAGGTGGAGGAGGTGGAGGAGAGAAAAGCACCTGGAGCCTTTGAGAAGCGATAGTTGGGTGGAGTTTTGAGAGGAGATGCTTTGAGATAGAGGTCTCTGAGCTCTGAGGTGGGAGGAGGTGGAGGAGAGAAAAGCACCTGGAGCCTTTGAGAAGCGATAGTTGGGTGGAGTTTTGAGAGAGAGAGATCTGGCTCACTCTGATGAAGAGGGTTTTCTCGCCCACGCGGTACCGGCCCTGCGCCTGCCGCTCCACGCAGAACCTGTTCGCACATTTACATGGAGGATCTTCTGAGATGTGCTTCACCTGCAACACAGAGGCAGCCGGAGGTGAAGCGTAACCACACCACCTTTCATGCACAGCTGTTTTACAAACTTAAATAACGTTGTTAAAAAAAAAACGGTACAAAAAAAGAAACGATTTAACTGTAATATTATATACGCTGTTGTGAGCGTACTAGTGACGAGTCGTTCATGAACGATTCCTTCTTTATGAACGACTCTTTAATGTGACTCCGTAGGAACGAATCGTGTCAGAGAGGTTTCCGAGCGTAACGCGCTCATCATTAATGACGAGAGAACGAAAGGAACGAATCTTTTCTGTTTCCGGCTCAAACTGTATTTGGTTAATATTATAAGCGTCACGTGAAAGAAGAACTAAAGGAGCCGGAGGACTCGAAAAAGATCTAATCTTTCTGTTTCCGGCTCATATTGTGTTTGGTAAATATTAGGAGCGTCACGTGACAGAAGGCCCCGGGGCCGGACTGAACTCGTTACCATCAGAGAGAAGAAACGTGAGGAACGAATGAGACTTTAACCTACAGAAGTCGTTCTCAAATAGTGGGGTGCGAGGCTCCATCAAGGGGGGCGCGTTTCACCTCGGGAACATGCTTTTTTCTTTTTACTGTTCTAGAATAAAGTGCAGTACCGCTCCACTACATTAGGGGGCAGTGGCGCTCTCATTAACAGAGTGTGAAGTGTAGAAGACAGACGGAGAGAGAAGGAGATAAAGAGACGAACGAAAGTCTCCCGAAAGCTAAGACGAGGAAATATGACGCGTTTGTAGCGCTTGGCTTCACTGTGACTGCGGTGGAGACGAGGAGAGACAGGTGTGCTTACTGAGTCTAAACATGTTGCAGCGGACAGCATGAAGCCAAATAAATGAAGACGTCACTTAAAGACGTTACGCTCCAATCACGCTGATAAACGCTTGAGTTTTTTCAGTGAAAACGTCCGAATATTAGCAGCAATCACGATCAGCCAAACAATGTTTATAGTTTTATTAAAGATTTAATGTTTTTTACATTTCAGACGCACCTTAAATCTTTTCTGCTGCAGTTAATAAAGCTATTCTTTGTTGTAAGTTGGTCTATATTTCTTTCTTTTCTCTCTTATACGTTAATAAGGATTTCACGAGTTCGCTTACATAGAATTAGCCCAGAAAACGCAAGCGTATGTGGCGAGATTAAGATAAGCGTACTGGGCGAGCTGTCCACGGGAGGGCCTCAAGGCGAGAAGCGATCCGGGCCCGAGAACCCCCCCCCATGAGATGTGGAGACAGGGGTGGGCGGAGGGACTTTTGCATTTCATCGTCGAATTGGAAGTGGAGTGGTTACGGTTTTATCTCTTGAGCGAGCAGAGGGATTGGAAACACCTGTAGATTGTTCGCTAATTATCTGATCGCTCCTCCCGAAATTGCGTTCACGGAACTTTACTTCACGAGTTCGCTTACATAGAATTAGCCCAGAAAATGCAAGCGTATGTGGCGAGATTAAGATAAGCATACTGGGCGAGCTGTCCACGGGAGGGCCTCAAGGCGAGAAGCGATCCGGGCCCGAGAACCCCCCAAAAATGCATTGGGACAGCCGCCAGATATGCATCCCGCCAAGCTTGCGATCTGGTGGATGGAGTGAAGTTCAGGGTTGGTCCAGTTGTTTCGTATGGGAAGTTTGAAGCTGGAGAAGGGATTCTTGCTGGTTAAGACTCCTGTTTCCTGGGGAGACCCAGCTGGAAAGTCCTGGGCCTATAACAGAGAAGAGGTTGTTCTCAAGGGCACTGGAATCAGACCCGGGCTGGGCCCCCAGCGACAAAACAAGCCCACTCACTCTGGGTGAGGGATCAGGAGGGAGAAGGCGAGTAGTGGATTACAGATAAGCTCAAACTGAAAATGGCTTCTCTGAAAGCAGACATGACCCAGTAACGCTGGAATAGGGAGCAGAGGTTAAGGTGTTGTGATTGTAGAGCGCTTCCTTTTGCGAAAGCTGGAGATAGTTTGTCGATCAATGAGGATGTTTACCTTAAAGTTTGAGTGAGCTTGTGGTTGATCTCTTTGATCCAAACTGGAAACGGCCTGCAATCAAACTGAGAAGTCTACTCAGGTACGCTGATAGCAGGCCGGAGCCCGACACGCTGGGTGAAGGGGCTGAAGTTGAAGTTAGTGTGTCCACTGCTTTGGTCTGGACCCAACTGGAGAAGGCTTGACATCCGAAAATGAGAGTTGAGCTCATATGCTGGAGGCCGGCCAACCCCGACACGCTGGGTGCAAGAGGAGCGGGAGGGGGAGGGATGTGAGCCTGTGGTAGAAAGTTTTGACCCAAACCGGAGACGACCTGCCATCAAACTGAGAGGCCTTCTCAGATACGCTGATAAGCAGGCCTCCACCGGACACGCTGGGTACAGGGGTTGGAATTGTTTGTCCGCTGTTTTAGTCTTCACCCAAACCAGAGACGGCTTGCCATCAAACTGAGAGGCCTTCTCAGATACGCTGATAAGCAGGCCGCGCCGGACACGCTGGGTACAGGAGTTGGAATTGTTGTCCGCTGTTTTAGTCTTCACCCAACTGGAGACGGCCTGACATCCAATATGAGATTTGGGCTCATACGCTGGAGGCAGGCCAAACAAGACACGCTGGGTGGAAGAGGGGTGCTGGGAGAGATGTGAGCCTGTGGTAGGATGCTTTGACCCAAACCGGAGACGGCCTGCTATCAAACTGAGAGGCCTTCTCAGATACGCTGATAAGCAGGCCGCCGCCGGACACGCTGGGTACAGGGGTTGGAATTGTTTGTCCGCTGTTTTAGTCTTCACCCAAACCAGAGACGGCCTGCCATCAAACTGAGAGGCCTTCTCAGATACGCTGATAAGCAGGCCGCCGCCGGACACGCTGGGTACAGGGGTTGGAATTGTTGTCCGCTGTTTTAGTCTTCACCCAAACCAGAGACGGCCTGCCATCAAACTGAGAGGCCTTCTCAGATACGCTGATAAGCAGGGCCGCCGGACACGCTGGTACTGGGCTGGAAGTGGTTTGTCCGCTGTGTTAGTGTTCCCCAAACTGGAACTGCCTGCCAGCCAATATGAGAGTTGGGCTCTTACGCTGGAGGCAGGCCAAACCAGACACGCTGGGTGGAAAGCGGGGGCTGTGAAATTGTGGTAAATTCCTTAGGTCACACGGGAAACGGTCTGCAATCAAACTGAGGAGCCCTACTCAGGTACGCTGATATGCAGGCCGAAACCAGACAGGCAGGGTGGGGGAGCTGGAGTAGGAGAGTAAGAGAGTAGTTGCAGTGGAGTGCTGGTGGCCAGACTGAGAGGAAAGCCATTGACGAAGGGAGGGGAAGTTTCGAGTTCGAGGTTCTGTTGAATTTGTGGGGTTGAAGTGCTTTTAGCTGATGAGTATTTGATGGGCTGTTTTCAGGTCTGAGTGGCTTGTTCGGATGTAGCTCTGGAATGCTTCTGAGGACCATCTGCCTAGTTTTTGAATAAGGTGGTAGGGCAGGCCTTTTTGGGCAGCGGATGTGGCTGCCCCAATGCGGAATGAATGGCCCGAATAGTTATGGTGAAACTCCAGACTTCCTCAGAACCGACTTGAGGTGTTTCTGGAACCAGAAACGACTGGCCGGTTTACCGGACTCATCAACGAACAGCGGTTCTGATGGGCTAAGAGTTTGGGAGGACCTCCTGAGGCGGTAATGCAGGACTGATTGAAAGGGCTGAATTGGAGAAGGGAGGTCGAACAGGTAGATGAAATGGCCTCTTCTTGTTTGGTCTGTTTTGCTTTGTTTAATGCGAAAAGAGATGGTGTCCTTTTCGAGGACCAGAAGGTCTCCAATGGTTGGGTGGAGTTTTGGGTCGAACGTGGATGACGCCGTGAATTCGGCGCATCTCAGAAACCCGAAAAAAGCAAGAAGGAACATAGTTTCTAAGGTGTGAGAAATCGACGATGGCTGGTATCCTGAGCGGAGGGTTAGGATGCATTTGTGAAGGATGTCGAGTGTGATAGGGAGTCTGGGGTCTGGGCGTGAGGGTTGGGATTTCCGAATGCCTCTGAGCAGCATGTTTGTTTGGGAGTTAGATATGGCAGGAGAAGGGGTGCCATAATAATTTATGGAAAAAATGAATTCCGCTCAGATAGCCTTTGATGGAGCCCACTTGCAAGCTCCGAACGTGGTGGAGGAAGGAGATAAATGAGGTGACTGAGAGTAGTGAGAAGTCAGGGAAGGGCGTGTTGTAGGTTGCGTGGAAAGTTTTAAAAATTTTCCAAGCAGATAGGTATGAAAGAAGGGTTCGGTAGGAGACTGCTTGGAGAATGCTGTCCAGTGATGCGTCCAGAAGACCTTTGAGAGGGTGGTTCAGAGGAATATTAGCTCCGAATAGGGAGGGACCGGAGTTGGGTTGACCTCCGCTTCCGGAGCAAGCTCCCTGAATTTCTGCAGGGAGAAACGAGACAAAGAGTCAGCAATTGTATTGAGATGCCCTGGCACATGATTTGCTTTAATAATGAATTGTTTGCAAGCAGAGAGCCATATGAGCCGCCTTAGGAGAGGAGTCATGGATTGGGAACTGGTGCGGCTTTTATTAATGCTTTGCACGACTGCCTCATTATCGCAGTGGACGAGGACAGATCTGGAACACCACTCGTTGCCCCATAGGTATGCCGCCGCCACTAAGGGGTAGAGTTCGAATAATGCGGAGGAAGGGGGTGGGACTCCAGCTGGCTGGGCCAGGTGGAAGCGAACCAGCGGCCCCTATAATAGGCTCCGAAACCTATGGAAGGGGCCGCATCTGTAAAAAGGTTAATGTCCTCGGGGGACTGGGAGAGATTGTTGTAAAACAAGGAAATGCCATTCCATTGCCTAAGAAAGGACAGCCAGAGGTGCAAGTCCCCACGACAGTTTTCGGAGATTTCGAGATGATATTCTAACTCTGCTACAGAGGAGGCCAGAGCAAGAAGGTGGGAGATGAAGGGGCGGCCCTGGGGAATGATGCGCATGGCGAAATTTAGGTGCCCGAGCAGGGATAACAGTTCTCGTTTTGTACAGGAAGCGTTGTCGAGAATAGAAGAGCAAATGAGAATAATCCTATCTATCTTCTCTTTTGGGAGACTTAGCTGGAATTTCTCTGAATCAATGATGATTCCAAGGAATTCGATTATTTTTGCAGGGCCGAGGGTTTTGTCCTCTGCGATCGGAATGCCGAGATCGGAGAAAACCTTTCTGGTGCGGAGTAAGTGGTCGGTCGGTGTGTCGTGGGGTGGAGAGATAATTAGGAAATCATCCAGTAGATGCAATAGGTGCGAGATGCCGTGATTATTCACCAATATCCAGCAGATTGCTTCAGAAAGCATATCGAAGATTTTGGGGCTGCTTTTGCAACCGAAAGTCAGGCGGACCGAAAAATAGAATTTTTCTTTCCAGGAAATCCCGAATAAATGCCACGAGTTTGGGTGTATTGGCATGATTTTAAATGCTGACGAGATGTCGAGTTTTGCTAGCCAGGCACCCCTTCCAGCTGATTTAATTAAGTCCGCTGCCTGATTGATGTCATGGTAATTTAAGGAAAATTCATCTGATGGAATCAAGCTATTAATGCTGGGGACGGTCGAGTTATGTGGGGCTGATAGGTCGATTATTAGCCGCTTCTTTTCTGAGAATTTTCTTGTGGCGACGCCGATTGGGCTTACTCTGTAAACGCTAAAAGGTGGTTTCTCGAAAGGGCCTATCATGAAGCCTGAAGCTAGCTCTTTCTTAATTAGTTTGTCCACGATGTCAGGTTCAGCTAGGGCTGTTTGCAGGTTGTTACAGATAAAGCTCCTGGTTATTGGGGCCACGACCCCAGGATCAAAACCTTGGCTCAAGCCGGACAAGAGATAATCACGAAACTCTGTATTGGGATGGTTTGCAAGTTCGGTTGCTAACTGGGGGATTAAGACAGGAGTCTTTTAAAAGATTTATTTGAAGCCCTGTTTGTTGGGCAGACCAAGCGGGAGTGAGCCCCTCCACAAAAAGAGCAGATGTGCAAGTACTTGCACTTGCTGCGAAGGCATTTTGCAGTGTTGAAAGCAAAACAAAGTGGGTTTTGACCCAGTAGTGGGGGAGGGGCAGGGCTTGTGTGTGGCTTGAGATTGGGTGGGTAGACAGAGGCTGAGTGGGAAGGCTTGGCTACGCTTAGGCTAGTTGCGGGGTTGACTTGGGGGCAGGCTGACGTGGGGTGCACATGAGAGCGCGACAGATGGCGCAGGAGATGTTACGGCACCCCAAGAACACTTTGTTATGCAGGTCAGTGTCGAGTGCTCCCCAGTAAGGGATTTGATTCCACTGCCCCACCCTAACTGCGCATTTGGCGGAAAAAAGTTTGTGGTACAGGTAGAAGTGGGTTCCCCCGTAAGACAGTGCTAGTTCGGCTATGATGGCTAGGTAATCGTTTAGCTCACGCCGTCTCTGGGGAAACATTGAGCAGATAGTGTCTGTGTAACGGGAAAAAGCGAGGGAAAACTCAGTGAATGAAAGAGCTCGTGAGTGGGAAGTAGTGCCTTTGAGAGTAACCGAAAACTCCCCGCAATTAACATGGCGGTCTGGCTCTGACAGAGGGAAAAGAGAAAGGAGAGAAGCCATGTCAATATCAGCACCTGCCAGGATTTGGGCTCTCACAGCGTGGCCAACTTGCGGGGGCTCGGCTGCCATGGCGTTGATGGGAGGGGGTAGCGGTGTAGCTGTAAACAGAGAATAGGGTGATTTATTGTGGAGTAAAGGGCTGGGAGGGGCTAATAGGTTGGGTGGGAAGGGGCCGGGTAGCTAGCGGGAGCGGCGGCTCCCGTGTTTAGCTGGCCGATGAAGTGTGCCTGCTGGGGTGGCTGTAAAGATTGCGGAAATCCGAGGCCGCTAGGAGCTTGTTGAAGGGGCGGGGCTTGGGCGAGAAAGCTAGATTGGAAGGGTACCGGTGCAGGAAGAAAGCCGAGCGGAGCTTCCTGCCTCGGTTGCTGGTACCAGGTCGCGGGGGCAAGAGGAGCCGGACCAAAAGCTTGCGGACTGGAGTGGGGGAAGTGAGTGGAAGAGGCGGGTTTGAGCTGGTTGGAGCTGGGAGCCGCTGGTGCCGATGCGCGGGCGGCCGATCGTTGGGTCGCGGCCGAAGATGGCTCCGATGGAGAGGTTGCCGGATCTTTCCCACAGCTTGCGGAAACTCTGCCCTTCTTAGCGCAAGTACTCCGCTGGCGGGAGAGCGGAGGTGCGGGCGGGCTGAGTGGCGCGGCGGGCGCGAGGAGGAAGCTGTGAGAGTGGTATACAGCTGTAACAGCTCCGCCTTGTTCGCTTTTTTGGAGGGTGCAGCGCCCGCTTGGATTAGCGCTTGGCGGAGACTGTTCACGGTCCAGTGCTCGACGGGTGGGACAAAGTTGCGAGCGGACCGGTAGGAAGAGGTTGGAGAGAAGGCTGCTGCTGAGTCAGCCGATGGTGAAATGCGGGACCGGTGCATTGCTGCCAACGAGGCCCGTGTTCGGGGCCTGTTGCTGGGGGGAGCCTGCAAGTCGGGAGTGCCTGACGCAGAGTGCAGCGAAGCTTCGGATCCCGGAGGGGTTCCGGTCTGGTCCTCTGCAGATGGTGAGGTAAGCCTAGTCGACATTTTCTTTAACGGGTCGTTATTTGTTTTAAGCAGACGAGAGCAAGCTGGTTTAACAGTTTTGCATTTCATCGTCGAATTGGAAGTGGAGTGGTTACGGTTTTATCTCTTGAGCGAGCAGAGGGATTGGAAACACCTGTAGATTGTTCGCTAATTATCTGATCGCTCCTCCCGAAATTGCGTTCACGGAACTTTACACTGTGTTATGCATAGGTGCACTTATAACACATTTAAAGACAAATAATACTCTTTATAGTTGCGCGGGGAGATGTTTTTTTCTTCACTGCTCTAAACACAGATCAGAGCTGAGCTGAACCAGAATAAAAGACTCAGGTAGGCTCAAGTAAAAAATTTTTTTTGTCTTCTAGCATTATAGTTTCGTCTCATTTGTAGTGAGATTCAGGTTTGTGTAGAGAATAAATGTGTTCGGGGAGAAACTCAACATTTTATTGGTATTTTACTAAAATGAATGAAATGACTGGAAAAAGATTGGTTCATTCTGCTGAACGGGACTCAAAGATCTGAGCTAGAGCTAGAGCGTCACTAGAGCGTTCTGGTTTCGTTCCGTGGATCTTCAAAAATAGACGAGGCTGTGAGAAGTTTTGAGATCTTTTGAGATCTTCAGAAATAGACGAGGCTGTGAGAAGTTTTGAGATCCTCAAAAATAGACGAGGCTGTGAGGAGTTTTGAGATCTTCAGAAATAGACGAGGCTGTGAGGCGTTTGAGATCTTTTGAGATCTTCAAAATTAGACGAGGCTGTGAGGAGTTTTGAGATCCTCAAAAATAGACGAGGCTGTGAGGAGTTTTGAGCTCTTCAGAAATAGACGAGGCTGTGAGGAGTTTGAGATCTTTTGAGATCTTCAAAATTAGACGAGGCTGTGAGGAGTTTGAGATCTTTTGAGATCCTCAAAAATAGACGAGGCTGTGAGGAGTTTTGAGATCTTCAGAAATAGACGAGGCTGTGAGAAGTTTTGAGATCTTTTGAGATCTTCAGAAATAGACGAGGCTGTGAGAAGTTTTGAGATCTTTTGAGATCTTCAAAATTAGACGAGGCTGTGAGGAGTTTGAGATCTTTTGAGATCCTCAAAAATAGACGAGGCTGTGAGGAGTTTTGAGATCTTCAGAAATAGACGAGGCTGTGAGGAGTTTTGAGATCTTTTGAGATTTTCAGAAATAGACGAGGCTGTGAGGAGTTTGAGATCTTTTGAGATCTTCAAAAATAGACGAGGCTGTGAGGAGTTTTGAGATCTTCAGAAATAGACGAGGATGTGAGGAGTTTTGAGATCTTTTGAGATTTTCAGAAATAGACGAGGATGTGAGGAGTTTTGAGATCCTCAAAAATAGACGAGGATGTGAGGAGTTTTGAGATCCTCAAAAATAGACGAGGCTGTGAGGAGTTTTGAGATCTTTTGAGATCCTCAAAAATAGACGAGGCTGTGAGGAGTTTTGAGATCTTCAGAAATAGACGAGGCTGTGAGGAGTTTTGAGATCTTTTGAGATCCTCAAAAATAGACGAGGCTGTGAGGAGTTTTGAGATCTTCAGAAATAGACGAGGCTGTGAGGAGTTTTGAGATCTTTTGAGATCCTCAAAAATAGACGAGGCTGTGAGGAGTTTTGAGATCTTCAGAAATAGACGAGGCTGTGAGGAGTTTTGAGATCCTCAAAAATAGACGAGGCTGTGAGGAGTTTTGAGATCCTCAAAAATAGACAAGGCTGTGAGGAGTTTTGAGATCTTTTGAGATCCTCAAAAATAGACGAGGCTGTGAGGAGTTTTGAGATCTTCAGAAATAGACGAGGCTGTGAGGAGTTTTGAGATCTTTTGAGATTTTCAGAAATAGACGAGGCTGTGAGGAGTTTTGAGATCTTTTGAGATCCTCAAAAATAGACGAGGCTGTGAGGAGTTTTGAGATCTTTTGAGATCCTCAAAAATAGACGAGGCTGTGAGGAGTTTTGAGATCTTCAGAAATAGACGAGGCTGTGAGGAGTTTTGAGATCTTTTGAGATCCTCAAAAATAGACGAGGCTGTGAGGAGTTTTGAGATCTTCAAAAATAGACGAGGCTGTGAGGAGTTTTGA
>UELW01000852.1:15000-32500 GCA_900490495.1 Danionella dracula | reverse complement strand
TGTTGAGGGCGGGGGCGGCTCAACCTGATGATTGGTGCATCTATGAACGAGGGGTGCGTTAAAGAAGGAGATGATTGGCTGACGGAGAGTAAACGAGAGTGTGTGTGTGGTGTTGAGGGTGGGGGCGGGACTCATCCTGATGATTGGTGCATCTATGAACGAGGGGTGCGTTAAAGAAGGACATGATTGGCTGACGGAGAGTAACGAGAGTGTGTGTGTGGTGTTGAGGGCGGGGCGGGACTCATCCTGATGATTGGTGCATCTATGAACCAGGGGTGCGTTAAAGAAGGTGATGATTGGCTGACGGAGAGTAAACGAGAGTGTGTGTGTGGTGTTGAGGGTGGGGGCGGGACTCATCCTGATGATTGGTGCATCTATGAACCAGGGGTGCGTTAAAGAAGGAGATGATTGGCTGACGGAGAGTAAACGTCAGTTGTTAGCCAATCAGAGGCAGGGTAGGGAGAGTCTTCGCACACAAACACACGACAGGATCGACATTCGCGTTCATCGAGACCTCGAGGCGAAAGCACAACAAGTTCGATAACTTTTCTTAAGTTTCTTTTATTAACTTTGCAATCTTTCTGCGTCGGTGACTAGAAGCTCAAATCTAACGAAGCACCGAACTTCGTTGCACAGCGCCACCTATCAGAGCCCAGCTGCTAATGCTAGCTCTGCTAACGGGAGGAGATGAAGCCACCAAACCAGAGCGAGCAAAACTTGATTTTTCTCCTCAACAAACTCTTATAACTTAGGCAGAATTAAACAAAGTAGTAGTTTAATGTATTGTATCATTGTAATGTATTATCATTCATTTCTAAACCAGTTATTGTGTTTTATATGATAATAATTGATCGTATGTTGAATTTAACAGTTTTCTATCACGTCAGATTAGTGTGGAATTGTATTTGATCAATTTTAAGTAACACATTGATTACGTTTCCTGGTAATCAGTTACTTTTGTAACGATGTAACTCAGTTACTTACTCAGTTACTATTTGTGAAAAGTAACTAGTACTTGTAATTAAATTACTTTTTAAGGTACGTGCCCGACACTACAACACAATCACCGAAGGCTCTGTGATGCACCTGTCAATCAATTTTGGTGGGCGGGGAAATACTCTGCAAACGCAGTGTGATTGGTCCAACTCCAATTTTGCATCTCGCGTTATTCTTGCAGACGTACAACTAACACACGTTCTCTTTGAGCCGAATACCAAATATGCATGATGTTCTCAGCCTCTAGGAGGCGCCTGTCTCTACCTGGCTGCTATTCGTCCCAGCTCCAGGAGGCACAGACACACCTCTCTCGGCTGCTTGTGAAGAACTGGAACACAGAAGGAGAGGCAGATAAAAGAGCATCCGTGTTTTTACCAGCACAGTGAGCTCACGAACACATGATCATGGATGGAGCGCACGACTACGTTTCCCATGGTTCAGTGCGGTGAAGAGATGGCACACGTCACAACATGCAGCGGTTCGAGATCGAACACGTCCCACCTGAGTTCTCGCGAGCTATTTGTGAGGAGGGAACGTCTTCTTCCTTCTTCTTCAGACACTACCTTTAACACTTTACAAAGCTGTGCGCAGGAGCGCTCTCTTGCTGTCGGAGAGTGTAACATAGAAATATTGTTCACATTTCTTTTCAAGTTTGATTGAAATTTCTGTTTAGTAAAAAAAAAAATTTGGTTCAAATAAAATCACACTAGAACACACGTTGAATAAATATTTAGTTTTGTTCAAAAAGTAATTTAATTGTATTTAAGAACAATATTTTAATTGTGTTAAATAATTTTGCTTTTAGCTTTTGATTGGATGAAAACTATTTCACTTGGATTTTATTTTCACTTCTGTATTTTTATTTATAAATAATATATATTTTAATAATAATCAATTTATTAAAACAATATTTAATAAAATAAAAGGTTTTAAAACAAATGCGTTAAAATGTTTAAATGTATAAAAATGTAACAACTTTAATTTAATCATTTGTTTTAGTTTTAATTACTGGAATTTGACAAGTTAAAGTTATTGTGTTTTTGTCTTTTGCAGTGAGTTAATTGATTAATCAAGATAACCTCTTCATTGATTGTATGTTGTGTTTCTTAATTGACTAATAATTACAAATGTTAACTTATAATATTTATTTATTTATCAATTATGGATTACAGTTTTTGGTTATGATTTCTCAGAAATAGACCCTGGATTCTGTGAGTATTAATATATATATATATATATATATATATATTAATATATAGATATATAATATATATATATTATATATATATATATTATATCTATATATATATAATAATTTTTTTTTTAACTAGTTATATTTTTTGTTTAAACTAAATATTTGTGAGAAATCTTGGTTTGAGAGATAGATCTCTGGGATGTCCTCATTGAGCTTTCTAAAAAAAAAAAAAAAGTTAAAAGTTAAAACATAGTTGAAATTAGTAATTAAAAATTAGTCTGCTAAGGCAGAGATTCTGGTTGCTGGTGTCTCCAGTGACCTCTAGTGGACAGTTGTTGAATAACAGTTTGACTCGCGTCTGTGTTGGCATCGCGAGCCGGAGAATAAGACTCACCGAGGTCGTCAGACTCGAACAGGCAGGTTTCACCCACTCCCACCTCTCGGCACCAGGACAGGAAGTTAGCCGTGTTGTCGCGTGCAAAGAAAGATCCGGAGGCAGCGCTCACCCGACAGGGAATCCTGCGACACGCGGTCACCTGGAGGGGAAAGAGTTCAGCCGTGTTACTGAGAGCTAAATGCCTCAAGTTCAAGAGGAATGTGTTTGAGGAGCTCAGAACAGAAGCGCTAGTCTGCACACGACAGCTCGGGGTCAGATGATACCAAACATGAATGTTTGTTCTTCGTGTGCTGCTCTTCAGGTGCCTTCAAAGGTCCTGCTCCGCAACCTCTGGTTTAAAAAATAACCAACCATTCACCTGGACCTTCCCTGGCTACCCGATGAACGGAGGATTGATTTCAGAGTTCCTGTATCAACCTACAAGTCCCTCAACAATCAAAACGAGAAGACAACATATGAAGTTCCCAACAGAAGGCAAAAGAGGAGTTACTTTGTTAATGAAAAACAGAGACTTGTCAGAGAGATCAGCAGTGGAATATGGAGTACCACAAGGATCTGTTTTAGGGCCCATAGTGTTCTCGATTTATTTGCTGACACATGCGGTTTATTTATTCCTACAGTCAGACATCTCGATGGGAAAATAGATAGCAAAGTGAATTTCGAGAGATTTGCGTCCAGTCTTTAAGGGTCTGTCTTGGCTCCGGCAGGCTCACTCGCTCCAATCACAAGAAGCAGGGCTATTGATCAGCACTCTGACCAAAACTTCGGTTAGTGAGTGATTCACGTTAATGGCTAGCCACAATATGGAATCCAAGGTGGAACATCTACGGCAGGTTCTGTGGGACTTTTGTCTGGCGAATTTTTCAACCTTATCTCCATTTTGCAGCTCGTCAACCAATAAGAAGCTTCCAAGAGTAGTCCCCTGAGGGAATCCAAGAACCAGTAATGGTAGCAGACGGAGTGCACCTGTGAATTTCGAGTGAGTAGAACGCTTCTAGAGTTTATTCAGTAACGATCCGTCCGTTTTTTTCTTACTCTGCCGTCTGAACATGTCATGACTCAACCGTAAGTTCCCAAGTGTGAGCTGAACGTTTAAATGATGGCATGAACATACTGACGGGTCGTTAAAGCACATTATCATGATGTGATAGAAAAGCTTTGGTTACCTCCATGATTGACAAAACAACAAGTGATTAGAAATCTTTAAACGGCCACTTTCTCTCAGGTTGCAAACAAAACAGGAAGCGACTGAAACTGGGATTTAAAGGCTGACCACTAGAGGTTGCTGTCGATCCCATAGACTCCACATAGACTTTCCGTCATGTTGCAAAACAGGAAGCTGTTACGACTGCAAATTATCGACTGACCAGTAGAAGCTGCTATCGAACCTATAGACTCTCCATGTTAAAATCAACTTCAATTCATTCATTCATCTTCATGTCGGCTTTCTTCCCTTTCGGGGTCTCCACAGTGGAATGAACCGCCAACTCTTCTCTGTGTCTCTGGACTCGTGGAGGAAACCGGAGCGCCCGGAGTAAACCCACGCGATCACGAGGAGAACATGAGCACTCCACACAGAGATACCAACTGACCCAGCCGAGACTCGAACCAGAGACCTTCTTGCTCTGGACTCGTGGAGGAAACCGGAGCACCCGGAGTAAACCCACGCGATCACGAGGAGAACATGAGAACTCCACACAGAGATACCAACTGACCCAGCCGAGGCTCGAACCAGAGACCTTCTTGCTCTGGACTCGTGGGGAAACCGGAGCACCCGGAGAGTAAACCCACGCGATCACGAGGAGAACATGAGAACTCCACACAGAGATACCAACTGACCCAGCCGAGGCTCGAACCAGAGACCTTCTTGCTCTGGACTCGTGGAGGAAACCGGAGCACCCGGAGTAAACCCACGCGATCACGAGGAGAACATGAGAACTCCACACAGAGATACCAACTGACCCAGCCGAGGCTCGAACCAGAGACCTTCTTGCTCTGGACTCGTGGAGGAAACCGGAGCACCCGGAGTAAAAACCCACGCGATCACGAGGAGAACATGAGGACTCCACACAGAGATACCAACTGACCCAGCCGAGGCTCGAACCAGAGACCTTCTTGATGTGAGACGACCGTGCTACCCACTGCGCCACCGTGACGCTAACTTCAATTCAGCAAAAAAAAAACAAAAAACAGCAAAAAACTTTTTTTTAAACATGAATCATCCATTTTTTCTCTCAGGCTGCAAAAGAGAATTGGACTGAAACAGCAATTTAAAGACTGACCACTAGAGTTTGCGATTGAACCCATAGACTCCACATTCTAAAACTTCTTTTCAGCAAAAAAAAAAACTGGTTTTAAAAAAAGTGCTAATTATCCACTTTCCCTCAGGCTGCATAAAAGGAAGCGACTGAAACTGCAATTCATCAGCTGAGATTCTGGTTGAACCCATAGACTCTCCATGTAAGCATCCACTTTTTCTAAGATTGCGAAAAGAAAGCATCTGAAACTGCTAGTCACTGACTGGCCACTAGAGGCTGCTGTCAGTCCCCTACACTCCTAATTTTAAAATCAATTTCTTTACATCTGAAAAAAAACTGGTTTAAAAGAAGCGCAAACTTCCACTTTCCCTCAGGCTGCATACGAGGATGCAACTGAAACTGCAACTTATCAGCTGACCCTAGAGGTTGCAGTTGAACCCATAGACTCCCCTTGTTAAAACTTCAGTGAAAACTTCATTTCAACTGAAAATAAAAACAGATAAAAAAAAAACGCTCTTCATCCACTCTACCTCAAGTTGCAAAACAGGAGGCTGTTAAAACGGCAAATTATCGACTGACCACTAGAGGCTGCTGTCGAACCCATAGACTCTTTATGTAAAAATCAACTTCATTTCAGCAAAGAAAACAGGTTTAAAAAAAGACGTTAATCTTATTCTCACTTATTCTCAGGATGCAAAAAAGGAAGCGACTGAAACTGCTAGTCACTGGCTAACCACTAGAGGCTGCTGTCGAACCCATAGACTCCCCATGTTAAAATCAACATCTTTACAGCAGAAAAACTGCGTTCCACATTTCATCTTTTGTCATGTTTACTGTAAGGTTTTTACCATTTGGTAACGTAAGTTTTAACAAATTACAGTAGTGGTAATAAAGTGTGCTTAAGTGACAGCCATAAAGCAGTGCTGAGATGCTTTAGGTTTTGGTTTAGTCCTCTCAGCTTCACTCATTCCTCTTATCGGAGTACTCCTATGTTTCTCTGGGATTCAAACACACAAACCCGTGTATGAAACAGGCCTCGTTTAGGCTGTTGATTTCAACACAAATGCTTAGATCTACAGCAACAGCTGAGAGCAGCTCAGTTTCAAACCTTTTTTCAAGATACTAACATCCAACTCTTGTTTCTCTAATCAATAATCCATGAGAGAGAGCTTGAGAGAGGGTTTGGTCAGATCTTCAGAAGAGGGTTTGGTCAGATTGAGTCCCAGCAGGACGGAGGAATACAGAGCGCTGAGATGAGGACGCGGAGGAAATGCTGTTTGATTGCTGGAGTGAAAGAATTATTCATAAGATATTTATGTGAATGGAATGAGTCTCGAGGGAGTTCTTGAATTTAGAATTCAGCTTGTATCTCGAACACAGGTTCTTTTGTTTAACTTTATTAATACCAAATGTTTTAACTTGTCACGTTACCTCTCATCAGACATTAAAATGCCTCGGTTTGGAGCCAAACGAAGGGAAAGAATGAGGGAAGGAAGGATGGAGGGTGGAAAGGAAGGAAGTAAGGAAGAAGGGAAAGAAAACAGATAGGAAGAAACAAGAAAAGAAGCAAGAGGGAAAAGGAAGTATCTACGCAAGGAAGAATGGAAAGGACGAAGGAAGGGAAAAAGTATAGGAAGACAGGAAAGAAGGAAAAACTGAATAAGAAAGGGAAAAGGAAGGTAGAATGGAAAATAGAAAGGGAGGAAGGAAAGAAGGAAAAGTATAGAAGGAAGAAAACAGAATGAACAAAAGAAATAAGAAAGAAGGCAAAGAAAAAAGAAAGGAAGTATCCAAGGAAGGAAGAAAGAAAGGATTAAAGAAAGAGAAGCAAGAAAGAATGAAAAGGAGGAAGAAAAAAGCAAGGAAGGAAGAAATAAATCAAGAAAGGGAAAGAAGGAAGAAAGTATGAATTGAAGGAAAAGAGGAAAGATGAATCGAAAGAAAGAATGGAAAGGAGAAAGTAAGTAAGCAAGAAGGGGAAAAGTTTAGAAGGAAGAAAAAATAAGAAAGAAGGGAAAGAAAGGAAGAATCCAAGGAAGAAAGAATGGAAAGGAGGATGCAGAAAGGAAAATGTATAAAGGAAAGAAATGAAGGAAGAAAGAAAATAAGAAGGAGAAAGAATACAGAAAGGAAGGATGGAAAGGATGAAGGAAGAATCATAGTAGAATGAATCAAACGATAAACAGGAACAAAGGATGAGAGAGCAAATGATGAGAGGAAGGAAGGAAAAATACAATGAATGAATGAAAAGGAAACAACGAAAGGAAATACAGAAGAAGAAAAAAAGAAAGGAGAGAAGGAAAGAACCAAATATACACTTATCGTAAAGAAGAAGACTTGCAAATGTGAACTGAAGGAAGTGAGCCGGGAAGAAAGGAAAGAAGTGAGAGACTTATTATTAACTTGAGATGTATAGCAACACGTTCTTCTTCTCTAACTCTTAACTCAGGACCTCGAGGGTCTACTGCTGCCCCCAGAGGAACTGTCAGGGTCTGCGGCTCAGTCCAGAACCCTCCTTTGATTTCCTCTTTGTTTTCCCTCCGTTCTTACCCTCCGGGGACTCTATTAGCAGATCTGGAGAGCAGAGAACGGCTCTCAGAGTTCCAGCGAGAGCTGCCAAAATCAGCAGAAATATTTTCTTAATTCACCCCCGAAAAATAAAACCCTCGCGCCATAATGCGTTCCCCATCTGGAGCGGTTTTGTGAGCCCCGAACAGCTCGCTGCCTGCTGGAATGAAAAAGAGCTGCGGTTTTCCCCCAAAGTTCAGCGTCATGCGCGGAGCGAGAACCAGAGCCAGACAAACGTCTTTGTGTGAGACTGAAGATGCATTCAGCACGAGCGTACGCCCCAGGAGCCGCACACACAGAGGGTATTCACAAGCCACCAGTGTCTCTCTCCGTGTGCTAAACAGGAAACAAACAGAGAGACAAAGAGAGGAGGAGGACAACAACAGGAAGAAAGCGAGGAGGAAAATAGCTGAGATGGAGGGAGGAAAAGAAGCAGAGAAGGAAGCGGAGGGAGGAAAAAGTTAAGATGGATAAAAAAGCAAGAATGAATAAATAAAAAGGAGTAAAGCTGAGAGGAAAGGAAGGAAGGAAGTAGAGGAGATGAAGAGGAAGAAAGCAAAGTGAGAGGAAAAGAAGGAGAGAAAATGCAGGATGGAAGAAAGGAAGGAAATATAAAGGAGGGAAGGAAAGAATGAAGAGGGAAGGAATGCAGGAAGGAAAGAAAGGTAAGAGTGAAAAGGAGAGAAGGAAGGAAAAAATGCTGGAAGGAAGACTGAGGGGGAGAAGGGGAGAGAGAGAAGGGAGGAGGGAAGAAAGAAATGCAGCAGGGAAAGACGGAAGTAAAGGAGTAGGAGTAGGGAGGGAAGGAAGGTAATGCAGGAAAGGAAGTTAGGAAGGAAAAAGGAGGGAGGGAAGGAAGGAAGAAAGGAAAGAGGGAGGAAGGTAAGGAAGGAAAGAAAGAAACAGAGAAGGAAGTGGAGGGAGGAAAAATTTAAGACTGATAAAAAAGCATGAATGAATAAAAAGGAGTAAAGCTAAGAGGAAGGAAGGAAGGGAGTAGAGGAGATAAAGAGGAAGAAAGCAAAGTGAGAGGAAAAGAAGGAGGGAAAATGCAGGATGGAAGAAAGGAAGGAAATATAAAGGGAGGGAAAGAGAGAATGCAAGAGGGAAGGAAGGAAGGTGGGGAAAAGGAGGGAGGGAAGGAAGAAAGGAAAAAGGAAAGGAAGTAGAGGAGATGAAGAGGAAGGAGTGAAAAGGAGGGAGGGAAGGAAGAAAGGAAAAAGGAAAGGAAGTAGAGGAGATGAAGAGGAAAGAGTGAAAAGGAGGGAGGGAAGGAAGGAAGAAAATACTGGAAGGAAGACTGAGGGGGAGAAGGGGAGAGAGAGAAGGGAGGAGGGAAGAAAGAAATGCAGCAGGGAAAGACGGAAGTAAAGGAGTAGGGAGAGAAGGAAGGTAATGCAGGAAAGGAAGTTAGGAAGGAAAAAGGAGGGAAGGAAGGAAGAAAGGAAAGAGGGAGGAAGGTAAGGAAGGAAAGAAAGAAACAGAGAAGGAAGTGGAGGGAGGAAAAATTTAAGACTGATAAAAAAGCATGAATGAATAAAAAGGAGTAAAGCTAAGAGGAAGGAAGGAAGGGAGTAGAGGAGATAAAGAGGAAGAAAGCAAAGTGAGAGGAAAAGAAGGAGGGAAAATGCAGGATGGAAGAAAGGAAGGAAATATAAAGGGAGGGAAAGAGAGAATGCAAGAGGGAAGGAAGGAAGGTGGGGAAAAGGAGGGAGGGAAGGAAGAAAGGAAAAAGGAAAGGAAGTAGAGGAGATGAAGAGGAAAGAGTGAAAAGGAGGGAGGGAAGGAAGAAAGGAAAAAGGAAAGGAAGTAGAGGAGATGAAGAGGAAAGAGTGAAAAGGAGGGAGGGAAGGAAGAAAGGAAAAGGAAAAAGGAAGTAGAGGAGAGTAGAGGAGATGAAGAGGAAGGAGTGAAAAGGAGGGAGGGAAGGAAGAAAGGAAAAAAAGGAAAGGAAGTAGAGGAGATGAAGAGGAAAGAGTGAAAAGGAGGGAGGGAAGGAAGGAAGAAATACTGGAAGGAAGACTGAGGGGGAGAAGGACGGAGAGAATGCAGGAGGGAAGAAAGACATGCAGGAGGGAAATAGGAAGGAAAAGGGAGGAAAGGAAGGAAGAAAGGAAGCAAAGGCGTAAAAAGGAAAGGAGAGGGAAGGAAACTGAGCGTGATGCGTTACCTTCCCGGGGAAGTTCCGGCTGAACAGGGCCTGCAGAGTCTCCGCCAGGCGACACAACAGCGCGCCGTTCTCCAGACGCTCCATGAAGCTCTCGGCTGAGATCTCTACGCCTGACGCACAAACACAGAGAATAACTCCTGCTTCAGCCCATAGAGGGCGCAGGAAAGAAATCAGCACTCCCAACAACTTCCCTTCCAACTGTTCCGTTAACATCCGACACAACTCTCAATCACTCCATCAACATCAAAACAAACATCTGCTAAAACTCAAAAAGAATCAACGTAATTACAACACAGAGAAGAGAAGGAACCATAATTTAACACGGACCTAACTACTACACGACGAGCATTCTTTGACTTTCTTCCTTTTTTTTTAGATTCTTTCTTTTAGATAGAAAACCTCAAACTCTCTAAAAGACTATATTGATTGTACAAACTGTATTGAACAAGCCCCGGTGTAACGTTTGGACTCAGTTCCTGTTCTTTCAATTGTTTTACACAAATAAAAAAAAAGTACAAAAAAATGATTAGTTGGACAATCCAACCACACAAAAACTGAGAAATACAAGAAAAACTAGGAATGAAAGAGAACACCAGAGAAGATGGGTCAAAAAGAAAGAAAGAAAGAAGAAAAAGAGAGGATAACAAAGGAAACAAAACAAAGCTTAGAAAAGTAAAGAAAAGAAAACGAGGAAAGAAAAAAGAAAGAAAAATAGGGAAAAAAGAGAATTTAAAAAAAAATAATATATATGGAAAGAAAGAAGAGAAAAAGAAAGAAAAGAAAACAATAAATCACAGAGAGCTCTCGCTTGTTTGGGTCCCAGAGAAACCGAGCGCAAGGGAATTGTGGGTAATATCAGCCACTTGAGCATTCATCGATCTGCTCTTAAGAATTGAACCAGAGAACATTCTCATCCGGGACCCACTTGGATACTTTATTGTGTACACTACAGTTTGAGACATACTAACTCTCATCTCATACCCTTAAAAGAGTGGATAGTGCGCAGATTGGGATGCAAGATGAGTCTACACGTGGGGTTCTTAGGCTCAGGTCCCAATCTCACCAATTCTTTTCTAAAATTAGTCCATGTTCACATAGAATTAGCCCCAACGTTTCCGAGGGCAGATCTCTCTCCCAGAACGTTTCTGAGGGCAGATCTCTCTCCCGGAACGTTTCTGAGGGCAGATCTCTCTCCCAGAACGTTTCTGAGGGCAGATCTCTCTCCCAGAACGTTTCTGAGGGCAGATCTCTCTCCCGGAACGTTTCCGAGGGCAGATCTCTCTCCCAGAACGTTTCTGAGTGCAGATATCTCTCCTGGAACGTTTCTGAGGGCAGATCTCTCTCCCAGAACGTTTCTGAGGGCAGATATCTCTCCTGGAACGTTTCTGAGGGCAGATATCTCTCCCAGAACGTTTCTGAGGGCAGATCTCTCTCCTGGAACGTTTCTGAGGGCAGATATCTCTCCTGGAACGTTTCTGAGGGCAGATCTCTCTCCCAGAACGTTTCTGAGGGCAGATCTCTCTCCCAGAACGTTTCTGAGGGCAGATCTCTCTCCCAGAACGTTTCTGAGGCCAGATCTCTCTCCCAGAACGTTTCTGAGGGCAGATCTCTCTCCCAGAACGTTTCTGAGGGCAGATCTCTCTCCAGGAACGTTTCTGAGGGCAGATCTCTCTCCCAGAACGTTTCTGAGGCCAGATCTCTCTCCCAGAACGTTTCTGAGGGCAGATCTCTCTCCCAGAACGTTTCTGAGGGCAGATCTCTCTCCAGGAACGTTTCTGAGGGCAGATCTCTCTCCCGGAACGTTTCTGAGGGCAGATCTCTCTCCCGGAACGTTTCTGAGGGCAGATATCTCTCCCGGAACGTTTCTGAGGGCAGATCTCTCTCTCAGAACGTTTCTGAGGGCAGATCTCTCTCCAGGAACGTTTCTGAGGGCAGATCTCTCTCCCAGAACGTTTCTGAGGGCAGATCTCTCTCCCAGAACGTTTCTGAGGGCAGATCTCTCTCCAGGAACGTTTCTGAGGGCAGATCTCTCTCCCAGAACGTTTCTGAGGGCAGATCTCTCTCCCAGAACGTTTCTGAGGGCAGATCTCTCTCCCAGAACGTTTCTGAGGGCAGATCTCTCTCCAGGAACGTTTCTGAGGGCAGATCTCTCTCCCAGAACGTTTCTGAGGGCAGATCTCTCTCCCAGAACGTTTCCGAGGGCAGATAGCTCTGTCAGAACGTTTCCGAGGGCAGATCTCTCTCCCAGAACGTTTCCGAGGGCAGATCTCTCTCCCAGAACGTTTCCGAGGGCAGATATCTCTCCCAGAACGTTTCCGAGGGCAGATCTCTCTCCCAGAACGTTTCTGAGGGCAGATCTCTCTCCCAGAACGTTTCCGAGGGCAGATATCTCTCCCGGAACGTTTCTGAGGGCAGATCTCTCTCTCAGAACGTTTCTGAGGCCAGATCTCTCTCCCAGAACGTTTCTGAGGGCAGATCTCTCTCCCAGAACGTTTCGGAGGGCAGATATCTCTCCCGGAACGTTTCTGAGGGCAGATATCTCTCCCGGAACGTTTCTGAGTGCAGATCTCTCTCCCGGAACGTTTCTGAGGGCAGATATCTCTCCCGGAACGTTTCTGAGGGCAGATCTCTCTCCCGGAACGTTTCTGAGGGCAGATCTCTCTCCCAGAACGTTTCTGAGGGCAGATCTCTCTCCCAGAACGTTTCTGAGGGCAGATCTCTCTCCCAGAACGTTTCCGAGGGCAGATATCTCTCCCAGAACGTTTCCGAGGGCAGATCTCTCTCCCAGAACGTTTCTGAGGGCAGATCTCTCTCCCAGAACGTTTCCGAGGGCAGATATCTCTCCCGGAACGTTTCTGAGGGCAGATCTCTCTCCCAGAACGTTTCTGAGGGCAGATCTCTCTCCCAGAACGTTTCTGAGGGCAGATCTCTCTCCCAGAACGTTTCCGAGGGCAGATAGCTCTGTCAGAACGTTTCCGAGGGCAGATCTCTCTCCCAGAACGTTTCCGAGGGCAGATCTCTCTCCCAGAACGTTTCCGAGGGCAGATATCTCTCCCAGAACGTTTCCGAGGGCAGATCTCTCTCCCAGAACGTTTCTGAGGGCAGATCTCTCTCCCAGAACGTTTCCGAGGGCAGATATCTCTCCCGGAACGTTTCTGAGGGAAGATCTCTCTCTCAGAACGTTTCTGAGGCCAGATCTCTCTCCCAGAACGTTTCTGAGGGCAGATCTCTCTCCCAGAACGTTTCTGAGGGCAGATATCTCTCCCGGAACGTTTCTGAGGGCAGATATCTCTCCCGGAAACGTTTCTGAGTGCAGATCTCTCTCCCGGAACGTTTCTGAGGGCAGATATCTCTCCCGGAACGTTTCTGAGGGCAGATCTCTCTCCCGGAACGTTTCTGAGGGCAGATCTCTCTCCCAGAACGTTTCTGAGGGCAGATCTCTCTCCCAGAACGTTTCTGAGGGCAGATCTCTCTCCCAGAACGTTTCTGAGGGCAGATATCTCTCCCAGAACGTTTCTGAGGCCAGATCTCTCTCCCAGAACGTTTCTGAGGGCAGATCTCTCTCCCAGAACGTTTCTGAGGGCAGATATCTCTCCCAGAACGTTTCTGAGGGCAGATCTCTCTCCCAGAACGTTTCTGAGGGCAGATCTCTCTCCCAGAACGTTTCCGAGGGCAGATATCTCTCCCAGAACGTTTCCGAGGCAGATATCTCTCCCAGAACGTTCCGAGGGCAGATATCTCTCCCAGAACGTTTCTGAGGGCAGATATCTCTCCCAGAACGTTTCCGAGGGCAGATCTCTCTCCCAGAACGTTTCTGAGGGCAGATCTCTCTCCCAGAACGTTTCTGAGGGCCGATCTCTCTTCCAGAACGTTTCTGAGGGCAGATATCTCTCCCAGAACGTTTCCGAGGGCAGATATCTCTCCCAGAACGTTTCTGAGGGCAGATATCTCTCCCAGAACGTTTCCGAGGGCAGATATCTCTCCCAGAACGTTTCCGAGGGCAGATATCTCTCCCAGAACGTTTCCGAGGGCAGATATCTCTCCCAGAACGTTTCCGAGGGCAGATATCTCTCCCAGAACGTTTCTGAGGGCAGATATCTCTCCCGGAACGTTTCCGAGGGCAGATATCTCTCCCGGAACGTTTCCGAGGGCAGATCTCTCTCTCAGAACGTTTCTGAGGGCAGATCTCTCTCCCAAAACGTTTCTGAGGGCAGATCTCTCTCCCAGAACGTTTCTGAGGGCAGATATCTCTCCCAGAACGTTTCTGAGGGCAGATCCTTCTCCCAGAACGTTTCTGAGGGCAGATCTCTCTCCCAGAACGTTTCTGAGGGCAGATCTCTCTCCCAGAACGTTTCTGAGGGCAGATCTCTCTCCCAGAACGTTTCTGAGGGCAGATCTCTCTCCCAGAACGTTTCTGAGGGCAGATCTCTCTCCCAGAACGTTTCTGAGGGCCGATCTCTCTCCCAGAACGTTTCTGAGGGCCGATCTCTCTCCCAGAACGTTTCTGAGGGCAGATCTCTCTCCAGAACGTTTCTGAGGGCAGATCTCTCTCCAGGGACCGTTTCTTAGGGCAGATATCTCTCCCGGAACGTTTCTGAGGGCAGATATCTCTCCCGGAACGTTTCTGAGGGCCGATCTCTCTCCCAGAACGTTTCTGAGGGCAGATATCTCTCCCAGAACGTTTCTGAGGGCAGATCCTTCTCCCAGAACGTTTCTGAGGGCAGATCTCTCTCCCAGAACGTTTCTGAGGGCAGATCTCTCTCCCAGAACGTTTCTGAGGGCAGATCTCTCTCCCAGAACGTTTCTGAGGGCAGATCTCTCTCCCAGAACGTTTCTGAGGGCAGATCTCTCTCCCAGAACGTTTCTGAGGGCCGATCTCTCTCCCAGAACGTTTCTGAGGGCCGATCTCTCTCCCAGAACGTTTCTGAGGGCAGATCTCTCTCCCAGAACGTTTCTGAGGGCAGATCTCTCTCCAGGACCGTTTCTTAGGGCAGATATCTCTCCCGGAACGTTTCTGATGGGCAGATATCTCTCCCGGAACGTTTCTGAGGGCCGATCTCTCTCCCAGAACGTTTCTGAGGGCAGATCTCTCTCCCAGAACGTTTCTGAGGGCAGATCTCTCTCCAGGACCGTTTCTTAGGGCAGATATCTCTCCCGGAACGTTTCTGAGGGCAGATATCTCTCCCGGAACGTTTCTGAGGGCCGATCTCTCTCCCAGAACGTTTCTGAGGGCAGATCTCTCTCCAGGACCGTTTCTTAGGGCAGATATCTCTCCCAGAACGTTTCTGAGGGCAGATATCTCTCCCGGAACGTTTCTTAGGGCAGATATCTCTCCCGGAACGTTTCTTAGGGCAGATATCTCTCCCGGAACGTTTCTGAGGGCAGATCTCTCTCCCAGAACGTTTCTGAGGGCAGATCTCTCTCCCGGAACGTTTCTGAGGGCAGATCTCTCTCCCAGAACGTTTCTGAGGGCAGATCTCTCTCCCAGAACGTTTCTGAGGGCAGATCTCTCTCCAGGAACGTTTCTGAGGGCAGATCTCTCTCCCAGAACGTTTCTGAGGGCAGATCTCTCTCCCAGAACGTTTCTGAGGCCAGATCTCTCTCCCAGAACGTTTCTGAGGGCAGATCTCTCTCCAGGACCGTTTCTGAGGGCAGATCTCTCTCCCAGAACGTTTCTTAGGGCAGATCTCTCTCCCAGAACGTTTCTGAGGGCAGATCTCTCTCCAGGACCGTTTCTTAGGGCAGATCTCTCTCCCAGAACGTTTCTGAGGGCAGATATCTCTCCCGGAACGTTTCTGAGGGCCGATCTCTCTCCCAGAATGTTTCTGAGGGCAGATCTCTCTCCCAGAACGTTTCTGAGGGCAGATATCGCTGGGAATCTCAGCAGAGGTCGTTATCTTCCAGAAAGCCGTCCGCGAGCTCTCCTTCGGGCTCAATTACCACATTTGAAAGCCACCCCCCCCCCCATATCACCGATGCCCCTCCCTCTCTCCTCGCAGCTCCTGTTTCACTCTGACCTCATCCTGAAACGATTAGAGGCAGGCAGGAGGACCCAGCAGACTCCTGAACATCTGCCTCTCTCTAGTGCTGCGTTCCAATCGGCACACTATCTTTCTTTCTTTTTCGTTCTCCTTCCCCCTCTTTTCTTTAATCTCTTTTCCCTCCTTCTCTTCTCTTTCTTCAATCTCTTTTTTCATTATCCTTTCACCTCTTTACTTCGTTCTCTTATTTCCTCTTTTATCCATTCACTTCATTAACTCTTGTTCCCCTCCTTTTCTTTCTCTTTTTCTTTTCTCTCTTTTAAATTTTTTTACTACACACGTCGTACGTGATCACATGATCACATTTACTTCCATCACGTGACGTTTAGATGTAGAGAAGTGATTTTTTTCTGGTGTCAGAAGTGTTCATGACAGTCTGGTTTTTGAAGAGCGCTTTTATGCGAGCTCCTGAATCACAAGAACGAGACTCGATCGATGGCTCTCGCGTGAGTAGAACCACCGGTAGCATTATTTATGCAAACCTTTAAATCCTAATAGAACTTTTATTTAAAAAAATGTAATTCTCCCTCATATATGTAATGAATGTAAAACTATAAATGTGAATGATAAAAAAACTCTTGTGAGCAGGCACTAGATGTGTTTATTTTGAATGCAAAAAAAAGACAATTTCTAACATGGGTGTCAATGGGAATCTGCTCACTTCTGGGATCAGCCTCTAGTGGTCAGTCGAGGAATTATAACTGCAGTCACTTCCTTTTACTCTCCTCTCTTTCTCTCTCCACTCTCTTTCTGCCTTTATCTCTCTCTCCCTTTCATATCTCTCTCTCTCTCCCTCTCCTCTATCTCTTTCTCCCTTTCTCTCTCCCCTCTCTCATTTCCTCTATCTCTATTTGGCTCCTCCCTCTCTCCTCTCCTTCTTTCTCTCTATTGTTTTCTCCTTTTATGTCTTTCCTTCTCTATTTCTCTTTCCCTCGCTGTCCTTCTCTCTCTGTCCTCCTTTTCAACATCCCTCCCTTCCTCTCTTACCTGTCTATCTCTCTCCCTTCCTCTTTCTTTCTCCTTCTCTCTCCCTCCCTCTCTTTCTCTCACTCCCCTCTATCTCTTTCTCCCTTTCTCTTTCCCCTCTCTCTTTTTCCTTATCTCTATTTGGCTCCTCCCTCTCCTTCTTTCTCTCTATTTCTTTCTCCTTTTATGTCTTTCCTTCTCTATTTCTCTTTCTCTCACCCTCCCTTCCTCTCTTCTCTTGTCTATCTCTTTCCCCTCTCTGTCTTTCTCTCTCTCCCTTCCTCTTTCTTTCTCACTCTTTCTCCTTCTCTCTTCCTCCCTATTTTTTTCCCTTTCTCTCGTTTCCTCTATCTCTGTTTGGCTCCTCCCTCTCTCTCCTCTCCTTCTTTCTCTCTATGGCTTTCTCCTTTTTTGTCTTTCCTTCTCTATTTCTCTTCCCCTCGCTTTCCTTCTCTCTCTCTCTCTCTCTCTCTCTCTCTCTCCTCCTTTTCAATATCTCTCCCTTTCTCTCTCTCTCTCTCTCTAAAGCTAAATACGGCTTTTCTTGTCAAGGCAACAAAAACAAACTAAGTGTGATCAGCTCTCGATCAGCTCTGGTTCTGGTTTCAGAGCTCCGCGCCTCTCCTCGAGTAAACCCTGCTGCAGTGTGGTTGTGTGAGAAGCATCTGTGTGCGCCAGCGTGCTCTGCTCCAAGCGCGGAGAACACAAAGCGCTGGTTTCATCTGGCGCTTTACGGCTTGAGAGCGGCCAGAAATTCCTCAGACCCCCTCCAACATCTACAAACGCAATCCGCCGCGCTCAGGCCACACTGCCGCTCTCTTCTCTTTACGACGGTTCACGAGCTCACACACGAGCGCTACACGTCTATGCGAGGTCAGAAAAGGTGCCTCAGAAAGCATGCGAGATGAG
>UELW01000852.1:0-7500 GCA_900490495.1 Danionella dracula | reverse complement strand
CATCCTCATCATCCTCATCATCATCATCATCATCATCATCATCATCATCATCATCATCATCATCCTCATCATCATCATCAGTCATCATCATCCTCATCATCATCATCAGTCATCATCATCATCATCAGTCATCATCATCATCGTCATCATCGTCGTCATCCTCATCGTCGTCGTCATCATCCTCATCATCATCATCATCAGTCGTCATCATCCTCATCATCATCATCATCATCATCATCATCATCATCCTCATCATCATCATCAGTCATCATCATCATCATCATCATCATCATCATCATCATCATCATCATCATCATCCTCATCATCCTCATCATCATCATCATCCTCATCATCATCAGTCGTCATCATCCTCATCATCCTCATCATCCTCATCATCAGTCGTTATCATCCTCATCATCATCATCATCATCATCAGTCGTCATCATCATCCTCATCATCATCATCATCATCATCAGTCGTCATCATCATCATCCTCATCATCATCATCATCATCATCATCAGTCGTCATCATCCTCATCATCCTCATCATCCTCATCATCATCATCATCATCAGTCGTTATCATCCTCATCATCATCATCATCAGTCGTCATCATCATCCTCATCATCATCATCATCAGTCGTCATCATCATCCTCATCATCATCATCATCAGTCGTCATCATCATCCATCATACATCATCCTCATCATCATCCTCCTCATCCTCATCTCATCCTCATCATCCTCATCATCATCTCATCATCATCATCATAATCTTCATCATCATCATCATCGTTGTTATCATTATCATCCTCATCATCTTCATTATCATTATCATAATCATCATCATCGTCGACGTTGTCGTCATCATCATCATCATCATCATCATCCTCATCATCATCATCATCATCCTCATCATCATCATCATCATCATCATCATCATCATCCCCATCATCCTCATCATCCTCATCATCCTCATCATCATCCTCATCATCCTCATCATCATCATCATTATCGTCGTCATCATCCTCATCATCATCATCGTTGTTATCATCATCATCGTTGTTATCATCATCATCCTCATCATCGTCATCTTCATCATCATCATCATCATCATCGTCGACGTTGTCGTCGTCATTCATCATCATCATCATCATCATCATCATCATCATCATCATCATCATCATCATCATCCTCATCATCCTCATCATCATCATCATCATCATCATCATCATTATCGTCATCATCCTCATCATCCTCATCATCCTCATCATCATCATCATCATCAGTCGTTATCATCCTCATCATCATCATCATCATCATCAGTCGTCATCATCATCCTCATCATCATCATCATCATCATCAGTCGTCATCATCATCATCCTCATCATCATCATCATCATCATCATCAGTCATCATCATCCTCATCATCCTCATCATCCTCATCATCATCATCATCATCAGTCGTTATCATCCTCATCATCATCATCATCAGTCGTCATCATCATCCTCATCATCATCATCATCAGTCGTCATCATCATCCTCATCATCATCAGTCGTCATCATCATCATCATCATCATCCTCATCATCATCATCATCCTCATCCTCATCATCATCAGTCATCATCATCATCCTCATCATCATCATCATCATCATCATCATCATCATCATCATCATCGTTGTTATCATTATCATCCTCATCATCTTCATCATCATTATCATAATCATCATCATCGTCGACGTTGTCGTCATCATCATCATCATCATCATCATCATCATCATCATCATCATCATCATCATCATCATCATCATCATCATCATCATCATCATCATCATCATCATCCTCATCATCCCCATCATCCTCATCATCCTCATCATCATCATCCTCATCATCCTCATCATCATCATCATTATCGTCGTCATCATCCTCATCATCATCATCGTTGTTATCATCATCATCGTTGTTATCATCATCATCCTCATCATCGTCATCTTCATCATCATCATCATAATCATCATCATCGTCGACGTTGTCGTCGTCATCATCATCATCATCATCATCATCAGTCATCATCATCATCATCATCATCATCATCATCCTCATCATCCTCATCATCATCATCATCATCATCATCATCATTATCGTCATCATCATCCTCATCATCATCATCGTCATCTTCATCATCATCATCATCATCATCATAATCATCATCATCATCATCATCATCATCATCATAATCATCATCATCGTCGTTGTCATCATCGTTGTCGTCGTCGTCGTCGTCATCATAATCATCATCATCATCATCATCATCATCATAATCATCATCATCATCATCATCATCATCGTCGATGTCATCATCATCATCATCATCATCGTCGACGTCGTCATCATCATCATCATCATCGTCGTCGTCGTTGTCGTCGTCGTCATCGTCGTCGTCGTCGTCGTCGTCGTCATCATAATCATCATCATCCTCATCGTCACACTATAAAAGTACTTTTTAAGTACTCATTTCTTGACACAAACCGTGAAATCAAAGTTGATCTAAAGACGAGATTAACGTTTGTTTAAAGTAACAGAGCTCACCTTTCATTTTCAAGCAACCGCAAAACGTCATTCTGCTCTCAATGTTTTATTATTATTTCATTTTATTTAGCGTTACATGTTTGTTTTATAACCCCATATGTATTAATGTAATGACATGAAACACGTGTATTTGTAACACTTTTATTTTTGCGTTCCTAAAAACCCATTTGGGGGTGGGGAATGATGTCACGCACGTCACGTGGTATTATGCAAATTCGGCTATGACGTCATCTAGCAACTTTTAGCAACTTTTCAGCCAGCCAATAGCGACTTTCCTTACTGAGGAGTTGAAAACAGTGCACGAGAAACAACCCTTATTTGAGCCCTACTCACACGAGTGATGCGTGTTCCCGAACGAGCCGGCTCTAAGAGACGATTCTTTGTAGCGAACGAAGCTCTGTTTCAAACGGAACCCTCCGGACCCTGTGTTCTCCACTCGAGTCCACTCTCTGGTGACGTCATGAGGGCCAGACACTGGGGGCCCTTGATCCCTGGGGCTCTGAGCTCCTATTTTGGGATCAACAATCATTGTAGAAAACCCCTTATTTTAATCCTGGCCACTAGGGGCAGTGGGGCACCCTATAAAAGCTTCCTCGATCAGAGAGTGAAGGCTCTGTCCCAAATGGAACCCCTCCGGACTTATGTTCTCCACTCGAGTCCACACTCTGGTGACGTCATGAGGGCCAGACGCTGGGGGCCCTCGACTCAAGTCCTCGAGGGGCTCTGAGCTCGTATTCTGGGACAGACTCACGTCTCTCCGGAAGCAGGAGAAGCTCCTGGTGTTTCCTCTACAGCTGAGACTCTTCTAGAATCCTGCTTTGAATTCACCTCGGTTTCTGCAAAAAGACTTTTAGTGCTGCAGAAAGGTTTTTGTTTTTGTTGTAGTTGTTTATTCCTTGTTAATGCACAGAGAATTAAGAGAATTATAATCACATGTTGTCCACACGACTGTTTAAGTACTTAAATAAGAAATCGCTAGGCAACTTTTCTGATAAGCACTCTGTGCTTTGTTCTTCTTCATATCTCCGATCTGAATGAGCTCCTCCCATCAGTCATCTGATTGGTCATTCGCAAAGAATTCTGGGTTGTATGACATGAGAGGGTCAATCCAGGGTCTGGCTCCTTCTCAGGCTCCGGAGGCTACGGCCTCCGAGGATCCTTTAAAGACTGCTTCAATCGTTGGTAAATGGGACGCGGAGCGCATCCGGAGGGCTCTTCGCAAAGCATCTTGGGATATGTGAGGCTACGAAGGACGGTAGCGATGCATCCTCAAAATTCTAGGAAAAGGAGGACGCATTTGAAGGACTCGCATTAAGGAATCTTTGATTTTTGGTGAAATGCGACATAGATTTACAGTCTATGTAATTGCCGTAGGGTGTCCCACCTGTCATTTTTAGGCTCTCAAGTGTGCTCAATAGCACCCTCTATGCATCCTTTATGCAGTCTTCAGAGAAGCCCACATCGATGCAAGTTATATCTCAATGTTTATTTATATATATATATATATAACACATTTCATCTGTAACTTTCTCTTTGATGAAACTAACAGTTCTGCTCTCCCTCTGTGCAGCTGCTCTCTGGAACATCTCCGCGTGAAGATCTCACTGAGTAAAATTAGTGCTAAATATAACAATAATGTCTGTTCCTCAAGAGTTGTTGAATATTAAAAAAAAGATTTAGATACATCGGGTGTTTCTTCTGTCTTTATGTATCAGAAAGATCCTCAAACCAAACGACTCGAGGCACAAAAACACCTGATCAGGACGCCCCTAAGAAACAGTGAATATCTGTGGTCCTGACGCTCACGTCACTATGGGATGTTCTCAATGTTTCTTTGTGTGAACACAGCTTTAGAATCATCTCACCTCTTCGTTTTCTTTATTGGAAGTTACAAACTGCTTTACGATGGCTTCAGACACTTTTAGTTCAGCACAAAACCTCCGTCGTGGCCCAGTGTGCTATAACCTCCGCTGAAGGAATCCACACCATCTCTCCAGACAAGACACCTTTGGAAAGAAGGCACAGTCAGCACACCTCATTTCTGAGCTTTTGAGAGTTCTTATGAGTTATGAGACGCTTAAATCTGAAGGAGCCCCTCTCCGTGAGTTATTCCCTGTTTTAAAAAAAGTACCCAGTCTCCAACAATCCTCCCATTGTTTGAGCAAGCTCGGAAAGCCTGGCAGTCGAAGGAGATCTGGAAGACAACCCCAACGTTGTTCCTCTTCCAAGAGCGTCCACTTCAGCACACACCGGTGGCTATCAGGACCCAGATCTCCTCTCTCTCTCTCTCTCTCTCTCTCTCTCTCTGTCAGAGAGAAGAATAGAGCACGAAGAGGCTGAGGCTGAGAGAAAACCAGGGGGATAGAAGGAGGACACGTTATCCCCACAGACCAGAGGTGGAGAGAGACCACGAGGAATCCAGAGTCATCCGGTGGAGGGAAGCCTCAGGCGTCCTCAGAACCTTCATGAACCAAACTTTGATGGAATTTGGTTAATTAAATCCTTTTCTATTTCCTTCATGACAGAATCCTGTCATTCGTGCCTGGTCAAATAAATTATTGTAGAGAGCAAAAACACTTGGGCCAGATGTGGCTGAGATGTGGCACATGCTGAACACACTTGGGCCAGATGTGGCTGAGATGTGACATGGCTGAACACACTTGGGCCAGATGTGGCTGAGATGTGGCATGGCTGAACAGACTTGGGCCAGATGTGGCATGGCTGAACAGACTTGGGCCAGATGTGGCTGAGATGTGGCATGGCTGAACAGACTTGGGCCAGATGTGGCATGGCTGAACAGACTTGGGCCAGATGTGGCATGGCTGAACAGACTTGGGCCAGATGTGGCATGACTGAACAGACTTGGGCCAGATGTGGCATGGCTGAACAGACTTTGGCAAGATGTGGCATGGCTGAACAGACTTTGGCAAGATGTGGCATGGCTGAACAGACTTGGGCCAGATGTGGCATGACTGAACAGACTTGGGCCAGATGTGGCATGGCTGAACAGACTTGGGCCAGATGTGGCATGGCTGAACAGACTTGGGCCAGATGTGGCATGACTGAACAGACTTGGGCCAGATGTGGCATGGCTGAACAGACTTTGGCAAGATGTGGCATGACTGAACAGACTTGGGCCAGATGTGGCATGACTGAACAGACTTGGGCCAGATGTGACATGACTGAACAGACTTGGGCCAGATGTGGCATGGCTGAACAAATTTGAGCAAGATGTGGCTGAGATGTGGCATGGCTGAACAGACTTGGGCCAGATGTGGCATGACTGAACAGACTTGGGCCAGATGTGGCTGAGATGTGGCATGGCTGAACAGACTTGGGCCAGATGTGGCTGAGATGTGGCATGGCTGAACAGACTTGGGCCAGATGTGGCTGAGATGTGGCATGGCTGAACAGACTTGGGCCAGATGTGGCATGGCTGAACAGACTTGGGCCAGATGTGGCTGAGATGTGGCATGACTGAACAGACTTGGGCCAGATGTGGCATGGCTGAACAGACTTCGGCAAGATGTGGCATGGCTGAACAGACTTGGGCCAGATGTGGCATGGCTGAACAGACTTGGGCCAGATGTGGCTGAGATGTGGCATGGCTGAACAGACTTGGGCCAGATGTGGCTGAGATGTGGCATGACTGAACAGACTTGGGCCAGATGTGGCATGGCTGAACAGACTTGGGCCAGATGTGGCATGGCTGAACAGACTTTGGCAAGATGTGGCATGGCTGAACAGACTTAGGCCAGATGTGGCTTAGATGTGGCATGACTGAACAGACTTGGGCCAGATGTGGCTGAGATGTGACATGGCTGAACAGACTTGCGCCAGATGTGGCTGAGATGTGGCATGGCTGAACAGACTTGGGCCAGATGTGGCATGGCTGAACAGACTTGGGCCAGATGTGGCTGAGATGTGGCATGGCTGAACAGACTTGGGCCAGATGTGGCATGGCTGAACAGACTTGGGCCAGATGTGGCATGGCTGAACAGACTTTGGCAAGATGTGGCATGGCTGAACAGACTTGGACCAGATGTGGCTGAGATGTGACATGGCTGAACAGACTTGCGCCAGATGTGGCTGAGATGTGGCATGACTGAACAGACTTGGGCCAGATGTGGCATGGCTGAACAGACTTTGGCAAGATGTGGCATGGCTGAACAGACTTAGGCCAGATGTGGCTTAGATGTGGCATGACTGAACAGACTTGGGCCAGATGTGGCTGAGATGTGACATGGCTGAACAGACTTGCGCCAGATGTGGCTGAGATGTGGCATGGCTGAACAGACTTGGGCCAGATGTGGCATGGCTGAACAGACTTTGGCCAGATGTGGCTGAGATGTGGCATTGCTGAACAGACTTGGGCAAGACGTGGCATGGCTGAACAGACTTGGGCCAGATGTGGCATGGCTGAAAAGACTTGGGCCAGATGTGGCATGGCTGAACAGACTTAGGCCAGATGTGGCATGGCTGAACAGACTTGGGCCAGATGTGGCATGGCTGAACAGACTTGGGCCAGATGTGGCATGGCTGAACAGACTTGGGCCAGATGTGGCTGAGATGTGACATGGCTGAACAGACTTGGGCCAGATGGGGCATGGCTGAACAGGCGTGGGCCAGATGTGGCATGGCTGAACAGACTTGAGCCAGATGTGGCATGGCTGAAAAGACTTGGGCCAGATGTGGCATGGCTGAACAGACTTGAGCAAGATGTGGCATGGCTGAACAGACTTAGGCCAGATGTGGCTGAGATGTGGCATGGCTGAACAGACTTGGGCAAGATGTGGCATGGCTGAACAGACTTGGGCCAGATGTGGCTGAGATGTGACATGGCTGAACAGACTTGCGCCAGATGTGGCTGAGATGTGGCATGACTGAACAGACTTGGGCCAGATGTGGCA
>UELW01000853.1:0-52284 GCA_900490495.1 Danionella dracula | reverse complement strand
AACCCACGCGATCACGGGGAGAACATGCAAACTCCACACAGAAATGCCACCTGCCCCAGCCGAGCCTAGAACCAGCGACCTTCTTGCTGTGAGACGACCGTGCTACCCACTGCGCCACCGTGACGCCCCAAAATACCAAAATGACATTCAAAAACATACAGAAAATACTTTTTTTATGGACTTTACATCAAACTTGAATATCAATCATTAAAATCTAGCATCCCTAAAAAACTCTACTTACTTTTTAAAAACTCTCAAACAGCTTATAAACATTTAAGAATAACTTTACTTTCAAGAACTGATGTTGCTGACCCCTGGAGAGGAAGACAGGCGGAGCCAGGCTCAAAAACGAGTGAGGCGGGACATGGCCGTAGTGAAGGTACCTGATTGGCTGATGTTTTAAATTTTATATTTCCTAATCAAACGGACGAAAAAATGATTCCCCCTCTCAAAGTGTCCATGAAGATCAAAACTAGTGATCGGAATCAACAATCCTGATGGAGTCAGAGGTGGAGACATGCTTTTTTCAGCTCTAAAGTTGTTCAGTTTTAACATTGGAGTCAATGAGAACCTGCTCCCTTCTGGAGCCAGCCTCTAGAGGCCACTCAAGGAACTGCAGCTCAGTAACTTCCTGTCCTATCACGCATCAAGACCATGGGACAACCCCTGCTCGCCCTTCCTCTGCGCAACAGGAAGTGACTGAACTGTTATTCCTCGACTGGCTGCAAGGGGGCGGGGTCAGAAGTGTGCGGATTCTCATTCACTCCAATGTTAAAACTGAGCAAGTTTGGAGCTGACAATAACATGTTTACACAAATGGGTCGGTAATGTTTTTATTTTTTTTTATTTAGATCGATAGACCTTCATGAACATTCTGAGGCGGGTGACCTATTTAAACATTCAGCCAATCAGACATCTGTGCAACGCCTTTGTCCCGCCTCTCTGAACCCATATTTGGTTACCAGGAAATAGTGCATTGGCGATCATTAACTACGCCCATTTTTAACTTGTTTTACTGTTCTTATGAAACGTCGCGCATGCTGGTCCAAGCACGCTCGGTTCAGTAGGTGCTGCCCCCTTGAGACTATAGGCGAAATTTAACGCATAAATTAGGCTGTATTTTCCACAAAATAAACAAGACGTGGTTGTCACACTAACATCCCGGGAGCGAGGGCGAGCTGGTCCTCAAAGCGTAGAGAGATATCACAGGGTTTAGAGGTAGTTACTGGAAACATTAAAAGTTATAAAACATTTTTGAAAGCAGAAGTTTTTTTTAAGCTTTGTTTGCCCTTATGACAGCAATCAGGGTGCGCAATTTGAGTGTGTAAATTATTAATTTACTGATGATAAAATGATAAGTCGTAGCTGTTTTTTCCAGATAAACCAATGATTATAGGCGGAAGAGATGGCAAAGAATTCACCTTCATGACTCCTTCGCTCACCACCATGAAGAGAATCACCATCTACAAATCCCCCTACTACACGGTGATCCATAATTCCATTGAATTTCCTCCGCTCCACTTTTTTTAAACAATCGTGACTATATTTAAAGGTTAATTTGTGGTCCTTTTCAGGAATATGACCTCATCGGCGGATTGAAGATTGTGTTCGACTCTGGGGAGACGTTTGAAATTGGCGCCACAAGTGACAGTCCGTTAACGGAGAGGAACGTAGAGGGCAAACTCACCGGTGTGAAGCTGTGGGCTAATCAAGACAACAGCAGACTGTGTAGCATGATATTTGATTTCCTGAAAATGGATGGCACCACAACCCAAATAGGAATCTACTGCGCACGCCAAGGTCAACTCGGTACATTTAACGTGAAATCTGGACAGATTTACGGCATCACAGCAATTCACCAGCTCGACCTTCTAGGAGTGGGATTCTACGTCATTTAGAATAGATCCTCACGCTATAGAGAGATACAAACGACACAAAGAAGTTCAAAAACCAATAAATGAAACTTTTTTTAAAGTGATAAAGTGATGCCCCTTTGTCATTCATCTTTTTTCAGACAAGAAGAAAACAAGAAATATAAGGTGAAGACCCAAGCTACTGTTTATAAAAAGCTCCCGTGTGTGCCCCCAGCAGTGACTGTACATCTCATGGACGGAGTGTTCGTGACGTCAGCTCTAGGTTAAAGAGGCTCAGA
This sequence comes from Danionella dracula, assembly GCA_900490495.1. NCBI lineage: Eukaryota > Metazoa > Chordata > Actinopteri > Cypriniformes > Danionidae > Danionella > Danionella dracula. Next base: position 50,132 of record UELW01000853.1, on the reverse strand, counting down.
GTGGGCGGAGCCAGCACTATAAAAATGTGCCTACAGAGGCATCTGATCGCCAAGGGCCTCATGTATAAAACTTTGCGTAGATGTAATCCTTAAAGTGTGCGTACGCACAAAAGTTTTCAGATTCATAAAACCGTACGTACGCCAGAACCTGCGCAAGGTTCGCTTTATAAATCACAATTATCTGAATATTGTGCGCAGGTGCACGTGCGTATTGCTTACCCCAATCTCCTCCCGAAAATAACCATATTTGGAGGTTAAGACCGTCCATTTTGAATATGTATGATCTCCCTGCATATTAATACACCACCAATAATTCGGTTAACAAAAGCGAATTCATTCTCAGATGGTGCCTTTATTGTAACATGAGTGCAGTCACCAGCAGCGAGTACATTGAGAAAACCGGCGATTGCTGCAAATTGAATTTTGATGTTGGGCTGTTTCAGCTTGCGTGTAAGGAACACGGATGTATCGGGGGCCATCACCACTATGGCGTCCCATACATACGGCATGACACGGCTCAGGGACGACTGCGACGTACCCGATCGCTCTGCCAACTCTCGCTGGAAAGCACCAGTGGCCTAATGTGGTCAATACTTGCACAGGAACACACAGCGCATGGTTTCTCCGCGAGGGTCGTTCCAATACTGGCCCTAATTCACAACACAATTCCAAGAGGATGGTTCTTGGAAATCAAATTCGGCTCATGAGCCAATCATCATCATGAGCAAGGAGATCTTCACGGTCTCTGAAACACGCTCCCTCCGTAGAGCTTCATTAGCGAGGTCTTCTAACAGCGCTAGAGCATCCATTATGATGAGAAGTTATAAACGCACATACCTTTTTATAGCCCATTCATTAAAACAAATTAGTAAATTCAAAGTATCTGCACCCGGTTAAGAATGCTAATAATGATAATTCAGGTTGATACAATTTGGTTTATTGGGTGATGTAATAGGATAATTTAGAAGTTTTTCATTTTAAATAGCTATTGCTATTTGGGACAGTTGGTGTCGCCAAAACACAATACTCTTCTAAAGAGTGCGTACGCACGCTCAAGAGCATCCGTACGGTGCGCACTTATTTACGCCAAGTTTATTTTTTTATAAATCCCGATATGTGCGTGGAAAAATGCGTACGCATATTTCTATGCCCATTTTGTGCGTACGCAACGTTTATACATCAGGCCCCTGAAGTTTAAAAACGGATATCTATCCATCATCTTGTCGGCTTTTCCCTTTCACGGTCGCCGTGAACCGCCAACTATTCCAGCAAATGTTTTACGATGTTCTCACGCATCGGAAGGGAAAGGAAGAGCTTCTCCTTTGGGTGCTAGCAGCTTGGTCTTTCAATATACGCTGAGCAGCCTACCAGAGGAAGAATTGTTAGAATTGAGCGGTATTTCTCAATTGAGTTGTTTAAAGAGCATAGTATTTTGTAAAAATGACAAAAAAAAGCTAAATTAAATAACAGTTCAGCTTAGCGTTGCTGCTCCGTCACAACATTAGCATTTATAAAGTGAACTGGTTCATTTATACTTTCTTTTCAGTTGAAACCTAATCATATTTTAACATCATAAACATTGAGAATGCTGAAAACATGTTTCACGGTTGAAACTTGCTTCATTCATGATTCCAGAGAGAAAATGAGAGCATCATAAGACACTGCCATCAACTTACTGAACTCTTGTTTTCAGAACGCTCAAATGTATATTTTTGGGGTACAGCATCCATAAACCAACCGGTTCAGAACTTTAACATCTCTATAGTTTTTATAATCATAAAATAAAATGTATTTTTTAACATTTAGATAGCCCACATTGTGAGCTGTAAAAGGGATTATTTACACAAGTTTAAACACTTTACAAGCTTGATATTTTTATTACATGTAAAGAATTATATTAGCAAGATTTTGAGTTCTAGAAATAATTGCGAGGGTAAATATTATTGTTATTCAGAAAAGGTCAGCAATTATTATAATATTCTCTTTGTTAATATGATCTCTACAACCTGCAATGAAGTGATTTTGAATAATTAGATCAATTCTTGAACACAAGTTTTTAGAAGATTCTTTGACTGGTCTTGCGCCGAAACCATTAGCTCATGTCCCAGCATGCTTTAGTGCTACCAGTAGGAGGACATACAGAGACACACGAGTGAGAGCAGTGTTCAGCGCGGAGCTCGAGGCATGAAGCTTCTCTTAGTGCTGGTTAGGAGCTGCTACTTACCAGCAGAACGATAAACCAGCGTTCAGGATCAGAATCTCAGTGCTGGGTTTCCATCGCCGCACAGCAGTGATGCTCTTGAGCCCAGATTTCTGGAACCTTTGTCTTTACAAGTTAAAACCTGCGTCTGCATTGCTCTCATTGGTTCTCCTGGCTACACGAGCCACTAGTCAATCTCTGCTTACAAGACACTTATTTTATGTGCTATTAACAATTCTAAATACATTTTAAATCTCAACCATTTCACATGATCAGCAAAATTCCAGGATAATAGCTTGGGTTTTTTTTTTGGTCTAACTCATTATAAAATAGAGATGAATCAGCACTTTAATTTAACTTCAAACACACCAATATATGTGAAATATAGAGTTACTACACCTTCCATAAAAACCACATACACAGGTTTATTAATTTTTAAAAAGGCTTTATTTCCAGGTTTCTTATGAATCAATTCGAGCAGAATCATGAACAGGGAGAGGAATATGTGGCCTCAAAATCATCACCTGAAACAAGAAAGTGGAATATTTAGCATTTAAATGAAGAGCACTTCAGTCACTTGGAATTCTTAAATTTCTCTCGTACTAGTCTTGTAGTAATCGTAGACGTTGACGACCGCTGGCTTGAGATTCTGAACCGCAACGACTCGTTTCAGCTGAAGCCTGTAGCTCATCGGAACCCCTTTAGGAACCTGAGAATGAAAGATTTCCATCTTCAGTAAAATAGTCAAGCACACTTCTTTTAAAAATAAATAATAAAGCTCACTTCTTTGAGATAGACGAGGACATGATCATCTTCTGAATCCACGCGCTGCACTGACGGAGCGAAGGTTTCCGGAGAAGATCCCAGCTGCCAGAGAACAAGACATCAGTATTTCTGCTTAACCAAGCTGTGAAGATCATAAAGCGCCACAAACCAGGGTAGTGTCAGTGATGAACCCAGACAGCAGCTTGATGTCCACCAGAACCATGTTAGTGGTTGGTTTAGGACCAGAATACCTGAACAAATCAAGTAATGGTTGAGAAAGCGCAACATAAGTTCAGTCAGATAAAAGTGACTCTTACTTGACCGTGAAGTTCAGAGTGAGGCTGACGACCGGCGCTTTACAGTCTGCAGTCACCTTCAGCTCCACACTCAAGGTTTTAGGAGCTACCACAGGAGTTGGGATGTTGTAGAAACAAGCAACCTGTGAAAGAAATATCGATTAGCAAAAGAAAAGAGAGGATTCAATAAGTGACGGATTAAAGCAGAACCTGCACTAGAAGCACAGCTGGAGCCCTTCGCATTAACGGCTGTATTTTCAGGAACGTTTCTTCAGGGGCTTCTCCTGATACAGCAGCCGGTTGTCCCGATTCACATCAAAGCTATAAGCTTCTCCGGACGGCGAGGACTGAACAGTGACGGTGCTGGAGCCCCACCGAACTGAAGACTTTAGTGGCGAACAGAGACAAGGCATGAAGAGCCACCACAGTGTCCTGCACAGAAAACAGAGTCAATGGATTGAGAAATCACATCACTTCGTCACAAATTTACTGCGTTAAATTCACATCACCATAAAGTCTTACCTGGGTAGATGAGAATCCTCCGTAAGGATTCTGCTGAGTCACGAGCCAGCTAGCGATGCGGTTAGCATAGCCCAGATTAGCTGTAGTCAGAGTCGGCACAGAGAGGACCGCTAGCAGAACGTACGAGCTGATCTCCACAGCCAGAGTATCTCCAGAAGAAGTCTGGGACCAGTGCAGTTTAGTTCCTGAAGAATATAAAGTTAACCAAGTCTACAACTGAAATTCTGTGAAAGCTATTTTTAGTCAACAAACCTTCAGATATAGCGAGGCCATTTAGAGTGGTTAGAAGTTGGGTTCGGGTGCTGGTTTCTCCAGCCAGACTGAAGGTTGTAGGCCAGAAGAGCGGTGGGTGTAGGTGTTGCCCAGGTTTGCCAACAAGAGGCCTCAGACACGACAGCCCACTCACTATAACTGGATCCTGAACAGAGAACACATGTATTGAACACTTTTAGCCAAATCGTTGGTTAGTTAATGAAGATGTACAGATCAGCTACCGTGACGGGGACACCAAGCTCAAGCAGAGAGGCTACAATGTATCCGGTCATAGTCACATTATCTCCAACTCCACCCTGAGACCAAAAAAAAAAAAAAAACCTGGTCAGGACCATGAAACACCAGTCTGATCTGGTTTAAGAAAGGAGACAGACCTTCATGTCTACATGGTACAGCGTCCCCTGCTGCGTGAAGCAGCCACCTGAACCCTGCTGAGCTATCAGCCAGGTCTTTGCACTCTGAAGGACATTTGGTGTCGACGTAGATGTAGCTCGAGCAAGGCCAAAAGATCTAAGGACAAAGGCGGTCAACCTGGACCAGAACAGTTAATCACAACACTCTCCACCCGCTGCCATGATCAGAAGATCTGAGATACTCACCACGTGTTGGACGGATCGTATCCAAAGGTACTGAAAGAACCGTCGCTGTGCCTGTAGTTCAGCTCTCCTTGGTATCCTGTAAAACACCAAAATCAGCTTCAGATCGAGAGTTACTAATTGGTTAAAAATAATTTTAATGTCTCTATACCGGACTGAAGGTATCCAATGGCAGTGTCTCTGATGGCTGCTGTGAGCTGCTGCGGTCACCTCCAGATACCGGAGGATGTAAATGTTGGGAGCAAGCGTGATCATGTTCTGCTCTCCACAGCCAGAGGGCATCTGCAAGAGGTTCTCCAGGTTCTTCAGTGCACGACCCATCATGTCCCACAATGGCAATGTTGATGAAGGAGCATTGCCGGAAACCAAGAATAATGGTTTGTTATTGAGGTCTCACATTTAACAGGTTTAGAAACCATGAATGAACAGAAGACCAAGATCTCCTACCAAGTACTGAAACCGAGCATCTGGCTGACCCAACTACCAAGTTCCTTGGAAACAAGACGGTCACATCTTCTGAGAGAGTGCTTCCTGCGACAGCCAAACAGTCAAAATGCTTAAATTGGAGACGTCAAGCAGACTCAGGATAGAGAATCTGTCCACAAACCTTTAGGCAGAGCAGCAAACTCTGAACGAACGTTCTTTCAACTCCCTCAGCCTGCAGAGCAAGAGGAAATCAATTAAAGAGTCACAAGCTATTACAGTTAACTAAATAGGTTCAACTTACCAGAACTTTCAGATACGATGTGACTACATCAATACGTCCTCTAGATGGCAGAACCCACCGCCTCAGTACCACACCGAGTCTGGGAGGATTTAGCTTGAGCAGCTACTGTAATGTTCAGTTACCTGCAGTAGAGAAATGACATTAGCCAACCTGCTCTTTCGTACGATGCACAAAATACCAAAAACAAACCCAGAACAGAAGCAGTTAAAGTCCATCTGAAGGTCCTTTCTTCCATTGGCACAGATACAAAGATGGAGACGTATCAGTCAGCGGTTGAAGAGTGAAGTTGGTGGAAGGTGTGGGAGTCACTTGAACCTAAAACAAGCATGACCTTGCTCAGTTTGTGTTGAATTTCTCTAAACAAAATGCTTTATAACTCACCATGATGCAATTTGACAGATAGTTGAAGACCGTGGCCTTGAGCTCCATAGACTCCCCCCGGACGATGGAGTACGGCAGAGTGAGCTCCAGGAAGAAGGGCTGGAAGACCGTCAGAACAGCTGGAGGAGCCAGACCAAAAACCTTTAGGAGACAGACAGAACCCCTCCGTCTCCCATGTGGTGATGGTGTCAGGAACTGTGAGGGGAACTTGGGCTGATCCAGAGGCTCTGAAAGGAAACACCACCAGAAGCTACATAGTTAGATTTCAGTTTTTGTTGTATCAAGATATCTTAACCAATTATTCTAAATACAAGGTCCAAATAATTTACAACCCAAGAGCTTGCTCAGTTTAGTGGGGAGTGCGTTGCAGCTTTAGTTCTCTAGAAAAGAGCATCAATGAACACTAACCCCACTTGAGCGAGCTGCCAGAGCCAGGATTCTGGAAAGTAAGTCCTGACAGTCACATCATCAGGAGCATTCGCAGCGTCAGGGCTTGCTCCTCCTGCTGCAGGTGCGTTTACAGCCATTTCCATGGCTACAGGAGCACGCATGAAGACTGAAACAAGACACATCAGATGCTTTTATCCATCAACTGGATATATGTGCCTCAATCTTCAGTTCGGAGACAATAATACCAGGGAAGTTACGATAGTAGTTCTGGCCTCGGTACGTCAGGCAACGAGGGTCTCTGACTGGAAGGTTGGTTGCAATCTTCATGCCCACGTTCTATTTTGAAAGACATCATTGAGGTTCGAGAACATGGCGGTCTTCCCAAATACTTTTTCATTTTACCATGAACTGCAGTTATAAGCTTGATCTACTGGAACCGCTCGACGAGGACGGACGTTGAGACACTCCTGCTCGTCCTCAACTCCAGAAGGGAAATATGAGAGCGACTGCACTGGAAGCAAGTTGAACACCTAGCACAAGACCAGCCATTTTTCAAGCAACACATTACAGTTAAGTGTTTAATATAGTTAAAAGTCTGGCCAAACCGCTTCAGCATTAAGGCGGCGTCCAGGTTCCAGGATCAGAACGCTCTGGTCTACAGCGCCAAGGCCACACAGAGATCCTGCTTGAGCAGAGACGGTCAGAACATTCCCTTCAGCAGGAACAGCCTGAGCTGGAGAGAACTGCAGAGAAACCTACAAAGAGGAACCGCATCACTTATTCTGAGACAAAAAGCAGTGTGAGAGAGTGCGAGTCAACATACCGTGTTTTGGAAACATTTCTCCGTGTCAAAAGAAGCGCTGGCAGCCACAACATTCTGACTGGGCAGAACACCGAAGACCAGGATCTGAACCACCGGAGCCATGCTGACACTGACTGCCAGGTTAAAGGAAACGCTGCCACTAGTGACCGAATCAGAAGCCTGGGCTTGAACCTTCTGAAAAGCCATCCAGCACGATCAAGCCTCTGGACAGGACCTAAGAAACCACATCAACCCTTCAGAGCAAATAAATTCTCCTGCGTGACCAGAGACCAGTTGATTCCCTCACCATGTAGACGAGATCCACACTGTAGTCCCCGGTCTCTCCAGCAAACGAATAGTTTACAGTCAGAGAATAAGTGGAGCCACACTTCAGGGGCTGATCGAGCTTCTGGATGCTCAGTTGACTGAACTCTGGGTTGTCAGGAGAAGCCGTCTGGAGGAGCTGAACCACCCTTGAATCAGAGCTGAAGTACGGTGATTTATAACCATAAAAAGGCTGTGGAGTAGCACTGACCTGAGGGAGAGAGAGAGAACAGTGGGTCTTCGAGAACAGCATCTACTGTAACAAGAGGAGATCATGCTCACCATAAGGTTCAGATCAGCTTTAGGAAGGTTCACGGTGTTGAGGGAAAATAACGCAAATCCATTTTGGTCAGTGGTGAGATTTTGAAGGAGCTTGTTGGGCCACTGACTGGAGTCCAGCAGATACACAGGCTTGTTCTGGAGCGGAGCGCCGTTGAAGGAAGTTACTGAAACCTGTTGAGGAAACCAGAGTTAAAAAAAAATAAACTTACAAGATGAAGACCTATAAAAGACTACTAAGTGTCTGTACCTTTCCGTTCACTGTAGCTCCGTATGAGAAGACACTCGGAAGGTCCACAAATGAGACCTTGCCAACCTCAAAAGTGACGTAACAGTGGCAGACTTCGACATCACAACATCTGGAAGAAAGATGGCGTTAGGCACCAAACAATCACGATTCAGAGGAGAGCACCAGGAGCCCACCTGTCCCCACTTCTGTAAGATTGACGTTAACAAGAAGAGAATCTTGTAGATTTTCCTCAAATTTGGGTGCTGAAAAACGCTGATGTAGGGAGAGTGAGCGACGCGCAGCCGGTGTCGTTCATCTGGAACCAAACCCGTTCATGGTTAAATCCAACAAGAGACTTCTCACAACTCCTTAATGCACAAACCTTGCTAGTTGCGTTCACACAAACGCTGGTCGCTCCAGGGACATGAACAATGGAAACGGCTCCCGACAAACCTGCACTGAGGCCACACCAAGAACAGGCTGCCCGTATGTGTATCTGAAACACACACGATGAGAAACAGCATCGAAAACACTGAAAGATCTGAGATCAAGCGTGTTCACTCACTTGCCGCAAACGTCAACCTTCAGCCCCACATCTCCAACGCTGAACGTTTGTGGAGCATTAACGGTCACATCAAACTTAGGCAACACTAAACCAGAAATAAATATTAGCGCCAGCCTAAATGGAACCGCTGTGACAGGCACCGACTCCACTCACCATACTTCTTCACCTCAACACCTGGGAGAACACTCGATCACCAATAAAAGCTTTCAGCGTGTACGTCCCGACCTGAGCTTCTGGGTTCAGATCATAAGAGAGCTCCAGGATCCAGCTGCTGGAGGACACGTTGCTCCATTGACCGATCCGGATGTTATTGTTGTCCTAAACAAACACAAACCAGTACAAAGTTATTGTAGACACTAATCTACATGAAAGCCACTTCTAACGAGGAACCTCCTCACCTCTAGCGCCACCAGGTTGTACTGGAACACAAACACAGCACAGTTAGTCACAGACTCAAACCGATCTCAAGGAACAAGGTGAGAGTCTCAAAGAACCTACCATTTGATCAAGAGGCACCAGATCAGTATCCAAGGTCACTACTCTGAAATTAACTACAGGAGAGAGAACCCTGATCAGTGAGGAGCTGAAGCACAGAGGAGTTCTGGGTTCTAGACTCACCGGGTCCCTGTCCTGGATTGTAGAGGGGTTTATCATCTGGATGAAGTCGACGGCAGGTAAATCTGAACATCACTTTCCTCCTTCGACGCATTTTAAAAAGACCTTCCTTGAAGGAACCAGCCTCATGTTCTGAATGGATTCTCCGTTTACTGGAGGAGCCTGTAGGACAGAGAGGCATTGAGAACTGAAACCCTTCTAAAAGGTGAGAGTTTTGTGTGGAACAGACCTTAAAAGCAAAGCAGCGGGTGGAACCTGTTCTGGAGCTCGGCTTCCTGAGGTGGAGTCGTGGCACCTTGCTCATCAACCAGAGAAACCGTCAGAGTCAGACTCTCGTTGGGCTTCAGAAGACTAGCACACAGTTTACTTTCAGAGCCGGATTCAATCAGAGAAGGAAAGCTGACCATGAAGAACCTGTGGAAGCAGAGAAGAGTTTCATACAGATTTATCCTCACATAATTCACCCAAATGGATCAGACTGGTTTGAAACTCACGGCCCAGAGGAACCTCCGCTGACAGACACTGGGACCGGAGCTGGAAGACTAACATGAGGAAAGCTCCCAAAGCCTCCAAACCTTGCTACAGCTGCCCTTCCATCAACAGCACAAAAGAGAAGAGCTAAAATCAGCCTTCTCCAAACACAAATCTCCATCCCAGCCATGAGCAGCAATCATCCAATGAGGACCCTGGAGCTCCCTGAACCTAAGCTTCTATCTACACCAGCCTACAGCTCTCAGAGTTCTGCTGCAGGTGCTCCAGACGTGTTCTTGGAGAGCTTCAGCTCAGCTCTTGTAGCTCTCTCCATCAGGAGACACCTGGAGCAGCTAATGAGCTCGTTAGCATGGTTCCTCCCAATGAAGAACGTTCAGGTTAGTCTCTGAGCGCAGCAGCTAGAAATCTGGCTCGCTTAAATACAATCAACTCTAGATAAAGATTAAACTTCTAATATATATATATATATATATATATAATTGACTAATAAATGTGAGCTAGAACTTTCAGAAGTGGTTAGGAGATCTAAATGTAATGTGTGAAAGCTGAACAGAAGCTTGGGTAGATGATCATCAATAGAGTAGTTTGTTTCTTCACGTGATTATTGTGGAGGGAAAATGTGTTTCGTTTAGTTCACGTGTGTCAGAGACGCCGAGCTGACATTGGAGAAGGACAGAGGAGAACGGCAGCTTTGCTTGGAAGCTGAATTTCCTCAGTTGTTGGTGGATTCTCTTCTCCTAATGGTGGGAGCTGATGTTGGGCAAGTCGGGGCTCGTGCACGCGAGGAACAATCACAGCGTGAGCGGATGAAGATGCGACCCCAGTGAAGCTCAGATCAGCCTCCAACAGCCACGAGAGTATTAGTTTACTACAATCAATAAAAAAAAGTTCTTAAATGATCACAATTATGTAAATGTTATAAGCTTTGATGAAAATGGACAAACAGATAATAAGATAATTAGGCAGCTTGTGCTATGTGTTTCTTCTTCTTGTGAAAATGACGTGGGTGTGATCCGCTGGAGGACCGTGAAAGCGCTTGTGGAACGAAGGACAGGACACAGGTTATACTTTTACATCTAGAGCAATCATGTAAAGCTGTGGAACCTTTCTTGTGCCACGGACCGGTTTCACGTCTGACATTATTCCCAGGAACCAGTTTTTCAGGACTGACGGATAAATTCAACAAAATAATATAAAACGTAAACGGAGGAGTTTTCTATATATATTAATAAACGTGAAGCTAATAGCCGTTTGCTACTGAGGCGTTCTCTTAACAAGAGTTTTGAGAGCTTCGTTCGAGAGCCGGTCGTCTCATTCTACGCAGAGCGGACTCGATGCGTGGAGATCTCCAGTCCAGATAAATCCAGATTTTAAGGATGACTTTTGATATTGTCTGTTATACGCAGCTTTCTTTATTTTGAAAGTTGTAAGCTCAACAAAGAACGTTAGTTTTTTTTCTTTATTTACTCATTTTTCTAGCACTTTGACTTCATTTCAGCGGTAGCCAATCACGTGATGAGAAGAGCACCTTCACCTGCGTGACAGATGGATGTAACGAAGAGAATCGGTCTTTTTTCAAAGTAACCGAACACTGAAATAATTCATTTCATGACACGAATGTGCGCTTGCATTCATCAGCTTTGCTAGCGCAAGCAGAACTTGGCTTGTAATAAAAACACATCCCAGAGGAGCGGTCCTCAAGCATCTTCTACTTCAGGTTTAACTGAAGCCCTAAGAACCCTCAAAGAGAGGAGAAGGAGAGGTGGAGGCTTTCTGCTGCAGGGCTTTCAGTGAACCAGGTGAGCAGATAAACGTGTAACACCGAGCCTAATGGGAAGAGTGCTCAGACGCTAACTGACCGTGTGCTACTCTCAAACTTCATGATATTACATCACAAAACAGAATAAAGGCAAAAAAAAATTCTATTAAATACAAATGTGAAGCATTGATTCATCTACTGCAGCTGGAATTTTTATTATTCTATTTTATTAACATTATTATAATAATATTTACTTGCATGTCATTTCTTTTATACTTTTTTAAAACTAAGCAACTCTATAGTAATATTATACTCAGAACTGAGCAGTGGTACACACATATAAAGCTTTTATGTGACCGTTTAGCAGCACCTTGTGATTCAACATAATTCAATTCTTAAAAGTGGGACAAACAGGTTTTTAATCCAAGCTTAAGAAAATTGTGCAGTAATGCAGTGGTTTAGAACACATTCAAGTAAAGGTTTAGAGATTTCCTCGTGTATTTCTTGAGTTTGTAAGCTCAATAGTTAAAGACAGAAGACAAGATTAAAATATCCATATGATTTTATTTTACACATAACACCATCATGAGCAAGGAGAGGTGTACGTAGCTTCAAAATCTTCACCTACAAGAGAAAAACAGGATCAGCCTCGGTTTCAGAGCAACAACGCTGTGAATCAAATCCATCTTACTCGGCTTGTAATAGTCGTAGACGTTAACGACTGCTGGCTTGAGGTTCTGAACGGCAACAGACTGTACCAGCTGCATTTTATAGCTCAGAGGAACCCCTCTAGGAACCTAGAAAAGAAAAGATATCCCTGTGTAGCCAAGAGCCTTCCAGCAGAAACCGGAGGAGCCTCACCTCTTTGAGATAGACCAGGACATGATCTTCTGCAGTCTCCACCCTCTGCACTGATGGAGCGAAGGTGTCGGGTGAAGATCCCAGCTGAGGAAAGATCAGGAGCTAAGATCTCAGCTGTTTCTCAAGAGATCACTTCACGCTACTACACAAACCAGAGTGGTGTCCGCCGTGAACCCAGACAGCAGCTTGATGTCCACCAGAACCATGTTGGTGCTTGCTTTTGGACCAGAATACCTGAAATATAGAAATTGTATTTGTCAGAAGGTAAAAACCAACATGATCATTTAACACCAAACAGATCAATTGTTAACTTTGTTGGCAATAAAGTACTTGAACAGCGTGTCTTGATGCAAATCTAAGGTGTATAAATCCAGCCCAGTTAGGAGGACCCTTGAGGGATACAAGAGACATAAACTGAAATTTATGAAAACTTGCCATTAAATGAACTTGTGTTAAGTTGAAAATAGAGCAAGGGTCTACTCACATTACTGCCATTCAAAGTAACACTAATACTATTGTTCATCATGTACTCCACATTTCAATAATCAAGGGTTGTAGAGACAAATATCTTTAGTTGACTTCACTGTTTGTTAAATAAATTGTCAAACTTCATCTGAATGAAAGCACTTAATTTTTCCTATTCTCAAGTAAAGACTCTCCCTTTTAAGTGAAACCTGTAATGGTTTAATGAGCCGATGTGTTTATATACAATAAAATGTATTTGTGTAAAACAAATCTTACTTGACTGTGAAGCTCAACGTAAGAGTAACCACTTGAGCTTTACAATCTCCGGACACCTTCACCTCCACACTCAAGGTTTGGGCGGCTACAACAGGTGTTGGGATGTTGTAGAAACAGGCAACCTGCAAGAACAAATGCCAACTGTTCTTTCAGAATCTTAACACCATCAAAAGAAGGAGGAACTCATCTTCAGACCTGCACAGACACGCAACAGGAGCCCTTCACATTAACGGTGTATTTGCCAGGAACGTTCTTCAGGGGTTTCTCCTGATACAGCAGCCGGTTGTCCCGATTCACAACAAAATTCAACAACGTCTCCTGCCGGTGAGGACTGAACCGTAACCGTGCTGGAGCCCAGCAGGCTGAAGGCATTCGTGGCAAACAGAGACAGAGCATGAAGAGCCACCACAGTGTCCTGCACAGAGTCAACGGATGAAGACCAGTTTCACATTTTCCACTTTAAATTCACTTAGTCTCCAAGAAGTCTTACCTGGGTAGATGAGAATCCTCCGTAAGGATTCTGCTGAGTCACGAGCCAGCTAGCGATGCGGTTAGCGTAGCCCAGATCAGCTGTAGTCACAGTCGGCACAGAGAGGACCGCTAGCAGAACGTACGAGCTGATCTCCACAGCCAGAGTATCTCCAGAAGAAGTCTGGGACCAGTGCAGTTTAGTTCCTGAAGAATATAAAGTTAACCAAGTCTAGAACTGAAATTCTGTGAAAGCTTATTTTTAGTCAAACAAACCTTCAGATATAGCGAGGCCATTTAGGGTGGTTAAAAGTTGGGTTCGAGTGCTGGTTTCTCCAGCCAGACTGAAGGTGTAGGCCAGAAGAGCGGTGGTGTAGGTGTTGCCCAGGTTGCCAACAAGAGGCCTCAGGCACGACAGCCCACTCACTATAACTGGATCCTGGTGTAGAAAGCACACAATGTTTTACAGCCATGCTTGCCATGATGGATTACCTTCAAACTATAGACAATGACAATTTACCGTGACCGGAACCCCAAGCTCAAGCAGAGATGCAACTATATAGCCAGTCATGGTTACGTCATCACCAACTCCACCCTGCCACACAAAACCAGGTCAGCAACAAACACTCCAAGCTGCTCAGGTTTAAAGAAAGAGACAGACCTTCATATCTACATGGTACAGCGTCCCCTGCTGCGTGAAGCAGCCACCTGAACCCTGCTGAGCGATCAGCCAGGTCTTTGCACTCTGAAGGACATTTGGGTCGACGTAGATGTAGCTCTGAGCAAAGCCAAAAGATCTCAGGACAAAGGCGGTTAACCTGGACATAACAAATCATTACAACACAATTCCCCACTTCCATATTCTATGATAAGAAGATCTGAGGTACTCACCACGTGTTGGACGGATCGTATCCAAAGGTACTGAAAGAACCATCACTGTGCCTGTAGTTCAGCTCTCCCTGGTATCCTGCGAGACACCAAAATTTAGCTTCAGATTTCTAATTAGTTAAAATTAATTTTAATTTCTCATACCGGACTGAAGGTATCCAATGGCAGTGTCTCTGATGGCTGCTGTGAGCTGCGCGGTCACCTCCAGATACCGGAGGATGTAAATGTCAGGAGCAAGACCGATCATGTTCTGCTCTCCACAGCCAGAGGGCATCTGCAAGAGGTTCTCCAGGTTCTTCAGTGCACGACCCATTATGTCTCCTAGAGAGAAATAAGCAAGACCATTTAAAGCAGACCCAAAAAGTCATGGTTAACTTGAGGCTGTTAGAAACTGTTTTACCAAGGACTGAAACGTGGCACGTGGCTGATCCAGATACCACATTCCTTGGAAACACAACAGTGACGTCTTCAGAGAGAGTAGTTCCTGTAGAATCAATTAAGCAAGTTGAACTCGTCTGTATAGCCAAGACCATTATCTTTTGAAGAAAGCACGAACCTTTAGGACAGAGTAACCAACTCTGGGTAAATGTTCTCTCAACTCCTTCAGCCTAAATGAAATAAATGATATGTTTTACCTGATGGATTAGCCTTTTATTTCTAGGTACGAGTAATATTTACCAGGACTTGCAGACTTCTGGTTACCACATCCACACGCCCTCTAGATGGCACCAGCACAGCCTCGCCGCGGCATGGAACGCGGGACGCTTTAGCTTGAGCACTGACCGTCACATTCAATGTTCCTATGGCAGAGAAAGGGAGTAATCTTAACTGGCTCAAGAGTGTTACTCAAGAACCTACTCGAGACGCACCCAGAACAGAAGCAGTTAAAGTCCATCTGAAGGTTTGTCTTCCATTGGCACAGATGCAGGACGAATACGAAGCAGCCAAAGATCTCAGAGTGAAGTTGGTGGAAGGTGTGGGGAGTCACTTCAACCTGAGAACAAAATGCACATCAACACAGATTCATACAAGACCATTTAAAATCTGGAAGCAAGTGAAACCAAACCATGAGGCACTTGGTAAGAAAGTTGAAGACTGTAGCCTTCAGCTCCATAGACTCCCCCCGGACGATGGAGTACGGCAGAGTAAGCTCCAGGAAGAAGGGCTGGAAGACCGTCAGAACAGCTGGAGGAGCCAGACCAAAACCTTTAGGAGACAGACAGAACGCCTCCGTCTCCCATGTGGTGATGGTGTCAGGAACTGTGAGGGGAACTTGGGCTGATCCAGAGGCTCTGAAGAAGTTGCAGAGAAAACAAAAGTTATAGGTAACAGGAGGGCAAGGTGAGAAATAACCAAGCTGGACTAACCCCCCACTCGAGCGAGCTGCCAGAACCAGGTCTCTGGAAAGTATGACCTGACAGTCACATGATCAGAGGGACCTCCATCACCTCCAGGAGTCTCACACCGTCTGGAGGAGAAACTGCAGGCAGCGCTCCAGGTCCATGCATAAACATCACTTCATTGGGGGTACAAAAAGCCATCAGTCAGACCTTAACAATGTTAAACAAACAATTCATTTAAGAGGACCACCTACTGATATCATATTTAATGCATGGAGGTTGTCTAACTCCCAAGTTCGTGGCCACCACAAGCCCTAAATTCTGTAAAAAAAAATAAAATTAGCCATCACAAAAAAAAAACAAAAAAAAAAAACATCTATTTCAGTTAATAAAGGTCTACCTTAAATGTCTGGTAGGCTTGGTTTACGGGAGACCATCGAAAGAGTCCAAAACGAAAGCAGTTTTGATCTTCAAGACCTGCTGGATAACCTGATAGTGCCTTTACTGGAAGCAAGTCAAGAACCTACAAAATAAATAATTTAATTTAACGCCAAACAGAACATGAAGTAGTCGATTAGATAAGGAGTAGGAATGCAACATAAATCAGCAAACTATTATGTTAGCAGTTCTAGGGTGGCAGAGGCAATTGCTAATCAAGTGCTACTGCACACAATTTATCCTGCAAATCCCTTCTTGCCCAATACGAATAAAAAAAAAAAATACATAGTGATTATGATTAAGCTCTAAATGTTATCACTAACAATTGAGTCATTTGTGCAGTCAGGTATTTAACCATCTAAACAGGGCACTTCACTGAATTCCTTGGCGGCTTGTATTCATTTCCTCTGACATTTGAGTCATCTATTGGTTTGTTTATAAAAAAAAATAAATAAATAAAAAAAAAAAAATGCATTGAAGCGAGAAATACCGATTGCGCAGTGAGACGTCTCCTGGACTCCAGGATCAGGACGCTCTGATCTACAGCGCTAAGACCACACAGAGATCCTGCTAGAGCAGATACGGTCAGAACATTCCCTTCAGCAGGAACAGCCTGAGCTGGAGAGAACTGCAGAGAAACCTACAACAAGAGGGAGATGGTATGTGACAGAGGCTGAGCAGAGCTACAGGGAGGGTAAGGGGGGGGTTACCTTATTAAAGAAGCAAGGCTCTACGTCAAAAGAAGCCCCATCAGCTACTACAGTTCGACTGGGAAGCACAGCGAAAGCTAGAATCTGGACAACTGGAGCCATGCTGATGCTGACTGACAGATCGAACGAAACACTACCGCTGGTGACTGCAGAGCTTCGTGATGGAACCTTCTTGAATCCATTTAGAACAATCACTCCTCTGGACAACACCTAGAACAAGGTAGAACTTGAAGTAGTTTGCCAGCCTTGTCTGATTTCTTCAAGGTTGGGCTACACTTACCACATACACAATATCGACACTGTAGACCAGCGTCTCTCCAAAGGAGTAGTTGATGGTCACAGAATAAGTGGAGCCACATTTCAGAGGTTCCAGCAGCTTCTGGATCGTGAGCTCGCTCAGTGTTGGGTTGGCAGAAGAGCCAGTTTGGAGGAGCTGAACCACCCTTGAATCTGTGCTGAAATATGGCGACTTGTACACAGAACCATCCTGAGAAGACGTCGCGCTAGCCTGTGGAAACCAGTAATCAGTTCCTCGAAACACGCGTGCTTCAAATCCAAAGGCAAGCAGAGTCCTACCAACAGATTCAGATTGCTCTGCGGAAAATTAGCAGTGCTGAGAGAGAATGAAGCAAGTCCGTTCTGGTCAGTCATCAGATTGAGGAGCTGTTTATTCGGCCACTGGTTTGCGTCCAACACATACACTGCCTTTCCAGCTATTTGGAGTCCCGTTGAAGTAAGCAGCTGAGACCTGTTGGGAAAGAGCGGTTAGGAACGGAAACACAACGCAAGCACGAGGAAGAGCAATTCTTACCTTTCCATCAACTGATGATCCAGAGCTATAGAAAACTGGGAGATCCACGAATGAGACCTTGCCCACCTCAAACGTAATGGACACAGTAGTAGATTTATTCATCTCCACATCTGCAACAAGAACAACGTGTTAAAGCCCCGAGCCCAATGAAGAACATCTTGAAAACCCAAACCCTAACCTGTTCCCTCCTCAGTAACGGTCACATTCACCACGAAAGTATCTTGCAGACTGTTTTTCAGAGTTTGTGTTGAAGAACACTGATGTACTGAGTGAAAGTAGAGCACAGCCGGTGCTGTTCATCTAGGAAAACATTTGAGAAGGTTACGAATGACGTGAAGCCCTTGCTTTTAGAGCGGAACAGAGCTGCAGTCTTACCTCGCTGGTTTTCTTCAGACAAACACTCGTCAGTCCTGGAACTTGAGCAAATGGAAAAGGATCTCGACACACTTGTACAAGCACTTCTCCAGGAACAGGTTGACCATATGTGTATCTGAGGAGCATCACAGATCAGGTGTGGGCTGGTCTGGTAAAGATTGAGTACCAAGAACTTACTTTGCACAAACTTCTACATTCAGGGTCTGATCTCCAACACTGTACACCTGCAGCACGGTCACGCTGACATCGAACTTTGGTAGAACTGAACAAAGACACCGTCATTTCAGGCTACAGATCTCAAAAAAAGGACAGTTTATTCACGCAGCACAAGAACTCACCATACTTCTTCACCTCAAACACCTGAGAGAACATCTGCTCCCCGATGAACGCTTTCAGAGTGTACATCCCAACCTGAGCTTCTGGGTTCAGATCATAAGAGAGCTCCAGGATCCAGCTGCTGGAGGACACGTTTGTCCACTGAGCAATCCGGATGTTATTGTTGTCCTAGTGAAAATAATGTAATCAGAAACAATTCCTACACTTCCTAAAAATTATTTACTTCTCTGATTCTAAGCAGGTGCTCACCTCCAACACAACCAGAGTATACTGAAATATAAAAACACAAGCAATAACTGACTGGTTTCTTCACATACAGGAAATGAATTGTCATAAACAGGAAGCGTGTGCTGCCGTACCATTTGATCGAGAGGCACCAAATGCACATCCAAGGTCACTACCCTGAAATTAACTGCAGGAACAAGAAAAATCAAGAGAGTTCAGAACACTGACGAGAGGCAGCAGTTAAACTCAAACAAAAGTCTCAAGAACTTGGTCACCGGTCTGTCCTGGATTGTAGAGGGGTTTATCAGTCTGGATGAAGGTCAGCAGCAGGTAAGATTTGATCATCACTTTCCTCTCTTCGACCATCTTGAAGGACTTCCCTTGAAGAACCACACTAAGCTTCTGGACGGACTCTCCGTTCACTTGAGGAGCCTGAAGAGAGACAAGCTCAAACCACATCTAGAAACAGAAGATCAGAAGTGATCATCGACAAACCTGGAAGCTTGAGCAGCGGTGGAACTCTGTTCTGGAGCTCTGCTGAACAAGTAGAGTAGCGGAGCCTGTATCATCAACCAGAGAAACGGTCAGAGTCAGACTCTCGTTGGGTTTCAGAAGACTAGCACACAGTTTACTATCGGAGCCAGACTCGATCAGGGAGGGGAGGGTCACCAAGAAGAACCTGAAGCAATTACAAGAGGGTCTCCAGTAACACAGTCTCTGAAAGTCCTCAATTCTACATCAAAACAAACACTTACGGTCCAGAGCTGGGCACCACTGGCTCAGGCGTAGGATCTACAGGAAACGGATCATCTATAGGAAAAGGCCTGACTCTCAACCCATCAGCAGCAGCAACGAAGAACAGGGCTAGCATTAGCCCTCTCCAGTTAGAAGTCTCCATCACAGCCATGAAGATTCTTCATCCAAAGAGGAGACTGCGTATCCCTCGCTGACTCTGGCAGAGTGTCTCGCTCGATCTGCTGGTTCTCCTGATCCTCTACTGCAGGAGCTTCAAGCTTGTTCTGAGCTCAGCACAGCTCTGCTTTTTGTGCCTCTTCTTAATCAGACACACCTGACTCTACTCATCCGCTCGGAGACGCTCAGCTGAAGGAAATCTTCTCAGACTGCAGGAAAGATGCTTGTCCACTGATTGACTTTGACTTTAAGGACACAAAAGTGCTTTATTTTAGGTTTCCATTTCATTTGCAAATATTGCAATTTTAATAATCATAAATGATGGAGAGATCTCAAAATGCATAGTAGATATCTTTAAATATGACGAGTTTTCAAAGGGGTTAGAACTAGTAAAAACCAGTTTGATATATCTTTATAGAAAAATTGCACTTGTCTCAACTAAATGTGACATAAAAATGTAGTTGATACCTCGAATTAGATGCAAAAACAGCAAGAAAATATTTTTAGCGATTTCTGTATCTAAAGATATAATATATCTCTATATTTTATATATAATTAATTATTTTTAATCTAAACATATATCTGAAAATATATTTGTAAATAGTCTAAACTCAATTGAAGAAATCTGTAACTATTTTTTAATTAAATAGAATGTACATTACAACTAGAGTGTATGAAACTAAGTGCGGGGGTGAGTCCAGAGGTCCAGGTGCTAGGTGTACTGGTGGTACTGGTTGAGGGTCCGGAAGGCCTGCGGGAAAAAGCTCCTTCTCATCCTCTCTGTGTTTGTCTTCAAGGAGCGGAAACATTTCCCTGATCTCAGCAGAGAGAAGAATTCATTGTTGGTAGGGCTGAGGTCCTTCAGTATCTTCCTGGCTTTGGACCAGCACCGCTTGCTGTAGATGGAGTCCAGGTCAAAGACCTCCATACAGATACTACGCTCAGCTGATCGCACCACCCTCTGGAGAGCTTTCCTGTCCTGTCCAGAGCTCCGACGACCAGTTCTGAGGAGAAACCTCTTCATCACTCGCTCTGAGAGCAGCAGCAACGAGAAAACCCTGCTGCTGAGCTCCGACGACGAGTTCTGAGGAGAAACCTCTTCATCACTCGCTCTGAGAGCAGCAGCATCGAGAAAACCCTGCTGCTGAGCTCCGACGACGAGTTCTGAGGAGAAACCTCTTCATCACTCGCTCTGAGAGCAGCAGCAACGAGAAAACCCTGCTGCTGAGCTCCGACGACGAGTTCTGAGGAGAAACCTCTTCATCACTCGCTCTGAGAGCAGCAGCATCGAGAAAACCCTGCTGCTGAGCTCCGACGACGAGTTCTGAGGAGAAACCTCTTCATCACTCGCTCTGAGAGCAGCAGCAACGAGAAAACCCTGCTGCTGAGCTCCGACGACGAGTTCTGAGGAGAAACCTCTTCATCACTCGCTCTGAGAGCAGCAGCAACGAGAAAACCCTGCTGCTGAGCTCCGACGACGAGTTCTGAGGAGAAACCTCTTCATCACTCGCTCTGAGAGCAGCAGCAACGAGAAAACCCTGCTGCTGAGCTCCGACGACAAGTTCTGAGGACCAACCTCTTCATCACTCGCTCTGAGAGCAGCAGCGACGAGAAAACCCTGCTGCTGAGCTCCGACGACGAGTTCTGAGGAGAAACCTCTTCAACACTCGCTCTGAGAGCAGCAGCAACGAGAAAACCCTGCTGCTGAGCTCCGACGACGAGTTCTGAGGAGAAACCTCTTCATCACTCGCTCTGAGAGCAGCAGCAACGAGAAAACCCTGCTGCTGAGCTCGACGACGAGTTCTGAGGAGAAACCTCTTCAACACTCGCTCTGAGAGCAGCAGCAACGAGAAAACCCTGCTGCTGAGCTCCGACGACGAGTTCTGAGGAGCAACCTCTTCATCACTCGCACTGAGAGCTCCAGCAACGAGAAAACCCTGCTGCTGAGCTCCGACGACGAGTTCTGAGGAGCAACCTCTTCATCACTTGCTCTGAGAGCAGCAGCAACGAGAAAACCCTGCTGCTGAGCTCCGACGACGAGTTCTGAGGAGCAACCTCTTCATCACTCGCACTGAGAGCTCCAGCAACGAGAAAACCCTGCTGCTGAGCTCCGACGACGAGTTCTGAGGAGAAACCTCTTCATCACTCGCTCTGAGATCAGCAGCAGTAGTAGGGTTTTCTCGTTGCTGCTGCTAAGAAACTCACAATTGTGACATTTTATTATACAGTTCTCAGATATGAAGTCAGAAATCTGAAAAAAATAAAGTCGCTATTAAATCTTAAAATATAGATTTTGTATCACATAAAGGCAGAAGTCTGAGATACAAGAATTGTAAGTGTTTGTGGAATTCTAGTGATTTTTTTTATTTGATCTTCAGGGATCACTGATATTTTACTCGAGATTAGAAATGTTAAGCAACGTAAATGTTAACATACTTTCACTTAGATTATGAAAAGTGTTTTTGCCCTACGTTTTATTAGAACTTGTAATGGTATATCAGTTATATTTTAGGCCAAGTACCTACACAAAAACTTTAAATAAACCAAATATCAAAAATGTAGTGTTTACACGAATGCAATTTTAGATAAAATTCAAAATACATCAACTTCAAATACACAAACATGTGAAACGTGAAGCTACTACACATTCAATAAAAATAAAACATACATGTATACTACTTTTTTTAAACACTTTATTTTCAGATTTCTTATAAATCTATTCAAGCAGAATCATGAACAGGGAGAGGAATATGTGGCCTCAAAATCATCACCTGAAACAAGAAAGTGGAATATTTAGCATTTAAATGAAGAGCACTTGAGTCACTTGGAATTCTTAAATTTCTCTCGTACTAGTCTTGTAGTAATCGTAGACGTTGACGACCGCTGGCTTGAGATTCTGAACCGCAACGACTCGTTTCAGCTGAAGCCTGTAGCTCATCGGAACCCCTTTAGGAACCTGAGAATGAAAGATTTCCATCTTCAGTAAAATAGTCAAGCACACTTCTTTTAAAATAAATAATAAAGCTCACTTCTTTGAGATAGACAAGGACATGATCATCTTCTGAATCCACTCGCTGCACCGACGGAGCAAAGGTTTCCGGAGAAGATCCCAGCTGCCAGAGAACAAGACATCAGTATTTCTGCTTAACCAAGCTGTGAAGATCATAAAGCTCCACAAACCAGGGTAGTGTCAGTGATGAACCCAGACAGCAGCTTGATGTCCACCAGAACCATGTTAGTGGTTGGTTTAGGACCAGAATACCTGAACAAATCAATTAATGGTTGAGAAAGCGTAACATAAGGTCAGTCAGATACAAGTGACTCTTACTTGACGGTGAAGTTCAGAGTGAGGCTGACGACCGGCGCTTTACAGTCTGCAGTCACCTTCAGCTCCACACTCAAGGTTTTAGGAGCTACCACAGGAGTTGGGATGTTGTAGAAACAAGCAACCTGTGAAAGAAATATCGATTAGCAAAAGAAAAGAGAGGATTCAATAAGTGACGGATTAAAGCAGACCTGCACAGAAGCACAGCTGGAGCCCTTCGCATTAACGGTGTATTTTCCAGGAACGTTCTTCAGGGACTTCTCCTGATACAGCAGCCGGTTGTCCCGATTCACGTCAAAGCTATAAGCTTCTCCGGACGGCGAGGACTGAACAGTGACGGTGCTGGAGCCCACCGAACTGAAGACTTTAGTGGCGAACAGAGACAAGGCATGAAGAGCCACCACAGTGTCCTGCAAGTGTTAAATCGTTAAAATAGTCCATTTAGAACCACAAGGACAAGTTAAAGTCCAGGTAACAAGGTCAGTTAGACTGCGTAATAAAGTAATTTCAGCAGCATTTTGCTCAACAGTCAAACTAATCCCTTTGTTCACCTGCGTAGATGAAAATCCTCCGTAAGGATTCTGCTGAGTCACGAGCCAGCTAGCGATGCGGTTAGCGTAGCCCAGATTAGCTGTAGTCACAGTCGGCACAGAGAGGACCGCTAGCAGAACGTACGAGCTGATCTCCACAGCCAGAGTATCTCCAGAAGAAGTCTGGGACCAGTGCAGTTTAGTTCCTGAAGAATATAAAGTTAATCAAGTCTAGAACTGAAATTCTGTGAAAGTTATTTTTAGTCAAACAAACCTTCAGATATAGCGAGGCCATTTAGGGCGGTTAGAAGTTGGGTTCGAGTGCTGGTTTCTCCAGCCAGACTGAAGGTGTAGGCCAGAAGAGCGGTGGTGTAGGTGTTGCCCAGGTTGCCAACAAGAGGCCTCAGGCACGACAGCCCACTCACTATAACTGGATCCTAAAGAGAGAACACATGTATTGAACACTTTTAGAAAATCATTGGTTAGTTAATGAAGTGGTGCAGATGAGCTACCGTGACA
This sequence comes from Danionella dracula, assembly GCA_900490495.1. NCBI lineage: Eukaryota > Metazoa > Chordata > Actinopteri > Cypriniformes > Danionidae > Danionella > Danionella dracula. The sequence continues at coordinate 26,438 of UELW01000853.1, read as the reverse complement.
GGGACACCAAGCTCAAGCAGAGAGGCTACAATGTATCCGGTCATAGTCACATTATCTCCAACTCCACCCTGAGACCAAAACAAATAAAAATAAGGTCAGGACCATGAAACACCAGTCTGATCCGGTTTAAGAAAGAGACAGACCTTCATATCTACATGGTACAGCGTCCCCTGCTGCGAGAAACAACCACCTGAACCCTGCTGAGCGATCAGCCAGGTCTTTGCACTCTGAAGGACATTTGGGTCGACGTAGATGTAGCTCTGAGCAAGGCCAAAAGATCTCAGGACAAAGGCGGTCAACCTGGACAGAACAGTTAATCACAACACGCTCCACCGCTGCCATGATCAGAAGATCTGAGATACTCACCACGTGTTGGACGGATCGTATCCAAAGGTACTGAAAGAACCGTCGCTGTGCCTGTAGTTAAGCTCTCCTTGGTATCCTGTAAAACACCAAAATCAGCTTCAGATCGAGAGTATTAATTAGTTAAAATTAATTTTAATGTTTTATACCGGACTGAAGGTATCCAATGGCAGTGTTTCTGATGGCTGCTGTGAGCTGCGCGGTCACCTCCAGATACCGGAGGATGTAAATGTTGGGAGCAAGAGTGATCATGTTCTGCTCTCCACAGCCAGAGGGCATCTGCAAGAGGTTCTCCAGGTTCTTCAGTGCACGACCCATCATGTCCCCTACAAGGGTCAATGTTGATGAAGGAGCATTGCCGGAAATCAAGAATAAAGGTTTGTTATTGAGGTCTCACATTTAACAGGTTTAGAAACCATGAAATGAACAGAAGACCAAGGATCTCCTACCAAGTACTGAAACTGAGCATCTGGCTGACCCAACTACCAAGTTCCTTGGAAACAAGACGGTCACGTCTTCTGAGAGAGTGCTTCCTGCGAACCAAAACAGTCAAAATGCTTAAATTGGAGACATCAAGCAGACTCAGGATAAAGAATCTGTCCACAAACCTTTAGGGCAGAGCAGCAAGCTCTGAACGAACGTTCTTTCAACTCCCTCAGCCTGCAGAGCAAGAGGAAATCAATTAAAGCAGCACAAGCCTATACAGTTAACTAAATAGATTCAACTTTACCAGGACTTTCAGATTACGAGTGACTACATCAATACGTCCTCTAGATGGCAGAACCACCGCCTCAGTACCACACCGAGTCTGGGAGGATTTAGCTTGAGCAGCTACTGTAATGTTCAAGTTACCTGCAGTAGAGAAATTACATTAGCCAACCTGCTCTTTCGTACGATGCACAAAACACCAAAAACAAACCCAGAACAGAAGCAGTTAAAGTCCATCTGAAGGTCTTTCTTCCATTGGCACAGATACAAGATGGAGACGTATCAGTCAGCGGTTGAAGAGTGAAGTTGGTGGAAGGTGTGGGAGTCACTTGAACCTAAAACAAGTTCGTCCTTGCTCAGTTTAATGCCTTACATTTTCATAAATTATAGAACAAACTCACCATGATGCAATTTGACAGATAGTTGAAGACCGTAGCCTTCAGCTCCATAGACTCCCCCCGGACGATGGAGTACGGCAGAGTGAGCTCCAGGAAGAAGGGCTGGAAGACCGTCAGAACAGCTGGAGGAGCCAGACCAAAACCTTTAGGAGACAGACAGAACGCCTTCGTCTCCCATGTGGTGATGGTGTCAGGAACTGTGAGGGGAACTTGGGCTGATCCAGAGGCTCTGAAAGGAAACACCACCAGAAGCTACATATATGGATACAACAATTAGCAAAAGCCAACTATCCTAACCCACTATTCCAAATACAAGGTCCAAAACATTTAAAACCCAAGAGCTTGCTCAGTTTAGTGGGGAGTGCTTTGCAGCTTTAGTTCTCTAGAAAAGAGTATCAATGAACACTAACCCCACTTGAGCGAGCTGCCAGAGCCAGGATTCTGGAAAGTAAGTCCTGACAGTCACATCATCAGGAGCATTCGCAGCATCAGGGCTTGCTCCTCCTGCTGCAGGTGCGTTGAAAGCCATTTCCATAGCTACGGAACCATGCTTGAAGACTGAATGACAAAACCAAAACAGTTTAGCCATCAACTGGATAAATGTTCCTCAATATTCAGTTCGGAGCCAACAATACCGGGGAAGTTACGATAGTAGTTCTGGCCTCGGTACGTCAGGCAACGAGGGTCTCTGACTGGAAGGTTGGTGGCAATCTTCATTCCAACGTTCTATTTTGAAAGAAATCATTGAGGTTCGAGACATGGCGGTCTTCCCAAATACTTTTTCATTTTACCATGAATGCATTATAAGCTTGATCTACTGGAACCGCTCGACGAGGACGGACGTTGAGACACTCCTGCTCGTCCTCAACTCCAGAAGGGAAATATGAGAGCGACTGCACTGGAAGCAAGTTGAACACCTAGCACAAGACCAGCCATTTTTCAAGCAACACATTACAGTTAAGCGTTTAATATATTGAAAAGTCTGGCCAAACCGCTTCAGCATTAAGGCGGCGTCCAGGTTCCAGGATCAGAACGCTCTGGTCTACAGCGCCAAGGCCACATAGAGATCCTGCTTGAGCAGAGACGGTCAGAACATTCCCTTCAGCAGGAACAGCCTGAGCTGGAGAGAACTGCAGAGAAACCTACAAAGAGGAACCGCATCACTTATTCTGAGACAAAAGCAGTGTGAGAGAGTGCGAGTCAACATACCGTGTTTTGGAAACATTTCTCAGTGTCAAAAGAAGCGCTGGCAGCCACAACATTCTGACTGGGCAGAACACCGAAGACCAGGATCTGAACCACCGGAGCCATGCTGACACTGACTGCCAGGTTAAAGGAAACGCTGCCACTAGTGACCGAATCAGAAGCCTGGGCTTGAACCTTCTGAAAGCCATCCAGCACGATCAAGCCTCTGGACAGGACCTAAGAAACCACATCAACCCTTCAGAGCAAATAAATTCTCCTGCGTGACCAGAGACCAGTTTGATTCCCTCACCATGTAGACGAGATCCACACTGTAGTCCCCGGTCTCTCCAGCAAACGAATAGTTTACAGTCACAGAATAAGTGGAGCCACACTTCAGGGGCTCATCGAGCTTCTGGATGCTCAGTTGACTGAACTCTGGGTCGTCAGGAGAAGCCGTCTGGAGGAGCTGAACCACCCTTGAATCAGAGCTGAAGTACGGTGATTTATAACCGTAAAAAGGCTGTGGAGTAGCACTGACCTGAGGGAGAGAGAGAACAGTGGGTCTTTGAGAACAGAATATACTGTAACAAGAGGAGATCATGCTCACCATAAGGTTCAGATCAGCTTTAGGAAGGTTCACGGTGTTGAGGGAAAATAACGCAAATCCATTTTGGTCAGTGGTGAGATTTTGAAGGAGCTTGTTGGGCCACTGACTGGAGTCCAGCAGATACACAGGCTTGTTCTGGAGCGGAGCGCCGTTGAAGGAAGTTACTGAAACCTGTTGAGGAAACCAGAGTTTAAAAAAAAAAAAAACCCAAGATGAAGACCTATAAAAGACTATTAAGTGTCTGTACCTTTCCGTTCACTGTAGCTCCGTATGAGAAGACACTCGGAAGGTCCACAAATGAGACCTTGCCAACCTCAAAAGTGACGTACACAGTGGCAGACTTCGACATCACAACATCTGGAAGAAAGATGGCGTTAGGCACCAAACAATCACGATTCAGAGGAGAGCACCAGGAGCCCACCTGTCCCCACTTCTGTAAGATTGACGTTAACAAGAAGAGAATCTTGTAGATTTTCCTCAAATTTGGTGCTGAAAAACGCTGATGTAGGGAGAGTGAGCGACGCGCAGCCGGTGTCGTTCATCTGGAACCAAACCCGTTCATGGTTAAATCCAACAAGAGACTTCTCACAACTCACTCAATGCACAAACCTTGCTAGTTGCGTTCACACAAACGCTGGTCGCTCCAGGGACCTGAACAAATTGAAACGGCTCCCGACAAACCTGCACTGAGGCCACACCAAGAACAGGCTGCCCGTATGTGTATCTGAAACACACACGATGAGAAACAGCATCGAAAACACTGAAAGATCTGAGATCAAGCGTGTTCACTCACTTGCCGCAAACGTCAACCTTCAGCCCCACATCTCCAACGCTGAACGTTTGTGGAGCATTAACGGTCACATCAAACTTAGGCAACACTAAACCAGAAATAAATATTAGCGCCAGCCTAAATGGAACCGCTTTGACAGGCACCGACTCCACTCACTCACCATACTTCTTCACCTCAAACACCTGGGAGAACACTCGATCACCAATAAAAGCTTTCAGCGTGTACGTCCCGACCTGAGCTTCTGGGTTCAGATCATAAGAGAGCTCCAGGATCCAGCTGCTGGAGGACACGTTGCTCCATTGACCGATCCGGATGTTATTGTTGTCCTAAACAAACACAAACCAGTACAAAGTTATTGTAGACACTAATCTTCTGAAAGCCACTTCCAACGGAGGAACCTCCTCACCTCTAGCGCCACCAGGTTGTACTGGAACACAAACACAGCACAGTTAGTCACAGACTCAATCTGATCTCAAGGAACAAGGTGAGAGTCTCAAAGAACCTACCATTTGATCAAGAGGCACCAGATCAGTATCCAAGGTCACTACTCTGAAATTAACTACAGGAGAGAGAACCCTGATCAGTGAGGGGCTGAAGCACAGAGGAGTTCTGGGTTCTAGAGCTCACCGGTCTGTCCTGGATTGTAGAGGGGTTTATCAGTCTGGATGAAGGTCGACGGCAGGTAAGATCTGAACATCACTTTCCTCCCTTCGACCATCTTAAAAGACCTTCCTTGAAGAACCACGCTCATGTTCTGAACCGATTCTCCGTTTACTTGAGGAGCCTGTAGGACAGAGAGCATTGAGAACTAAAACACTTCTACAAGGTGAATTTTAGTGAAACAGACCTTAAAAGCAAAGCAGCGGTGGAACTCTGTTCTGGAGCTCTGCTGTACGAGTGGAGTCGTGGCACCTTGCTCATCAACCAGAGAAACCGTCAGAGTCAGACTCTCGTTGGGCTTCAGAAGACTAGCACACAGTTTACTATCAGAGCCGGATTCAATCAGAGAAGGAAAGCTGACCATGAAGAACCTGTGGAGGCACAGAGAAGAGTTTCATATGGATTTATTCTCACATAATTCATCCAAATGGATCAGACTGGTTAGAAACTCACGGCCCAGAGGAACCTCCGCTGACAGACACTGGGACCGGAGCTGGAAGATTAACAGGAGGAAAGCTCCCAAAGCCTCCAAACCTTGCTACAGCTGCCCTTCCATCAACAGCACAAAAGAGAAGAGCTAAAATCAGCCTTCTCCAAACACAAATCTCCATCCCAGCCATGAGCAGCAATCATCCAATGAGGACCCTGGAGCTCCCTGAACCTAAGCTTCTATCTACACCAGCCTACAGCTCTCAGAGTTCTGCTGCAGGTGCTCCAGACGTGTTCTTGGAGAGCTTCAGCTCAGCTCTTGTAGCTCTCTCCATCAGGAGACACCTGGAGCAGCTAATGAGCTCGTTAGCATGGTTCCTCCCAATGAAGAACGTTCAGGTTAGTCTCTGAGCGCAGCATACAATCAATCTAGATAAAGATAAATGTTTAATTTTTTAATGGCTTTCTTTAAACTTGTTTTATAAAATAAAGTTAAAGTCAGACAAATGCAAATGTTTGATACACACAGGAAAAAGGATTTACTCATTAAACTTAATGGAAAATAATATTTACGCATGTAACTTCCGCCAACCGTTATGGTGGCGCAGTGGGTAGCACGGTCGTCTCACAGCAAGAAGGTCGCTGGTTCGAGCCTCGGCTGGGTCAGTTGGTATCTCTGTGTGGAGTTCTCATGTTCTCCTCGTGATCGCGTGGGTTTTCTCCGGGTGCTCCGGTTTCCTCCACGAGTCCAGAGACATGCGGAATAAGAGAATTGAGTAAAAACTATTGTGTTTGAGTGAGAGTGTGTGTGGATGTTTCCCAGCGATGGGTTGCGGCAGGGAAGGGCATCCACTGCGTAAAACTAACAAAAATATGCCAGAGAGTTGGCGGTTCATTCCGCCGTGGCGACCCCGAAAGGGAATAAAGCCGACATGAAGATGAATGAATGAATGAATGAAACTTCCGCCAACTGTTTTACACGTTCAGAGATCTTTAACTTTAACTCCAGCGTTCAGGAGCAGCAGCTTTTATAGACAGGTCCGTGAAGGGCTTCCACATTGTTAGAACATTGCTGAAGCCTGTAGGACCCTCAGAATACAGAGATATCTCGAGATACGAAAAATCCAAGATATTAATGTCCACTCTAAGCATATTTCAGATCACGATAAGAAAAATATTCCAAGATAACAAAAATGTGCAATCCTAGAAACACTTATTCGACATTCAGGCGGAAAACAACACTGCGCATCACACGACTGCATTCAACGCACCAGCAGCAGTTCTGCTCTCCTATTGGTCAGTTCCAGCCCTGCTTCTGCGTGCTCGTGCGTAGCATCCTGCTCTCCTATTGGTCAGTTCCAGCCCTGCTGCTGCGTGCTCATGCATAGCATCCTGCTCTCCTATTGGTCAGTTCCAGCCCTGCTGCTGCATGTTCGTGCGTAGGCTCCTGCTCTCCTATTGGTCAGTTCCAGCCCTGCTGCTGCGTGTTCGTGCGTAGCATCCTGCTCTCCTATTGGTCAGTTCCAGCCCTGCTGCTGCGTGTTCGTGCGTAGCATCCTGCTCTCCTATTGGTCAGTTCCAGCCCTGCTGCTGCGTGTTCGTGCGTAGCATCCTGCTCTCCTATTGGTCAGTTCCAGCCCTGCTGGTGCGTGATTGTGCATAGCATCCTGCTCTCCTATTGGTCAGTTCCAGCCCTGCTGCTGCATGCTCGTGCGTAGCATCCTGCTCTCCTATTGGTCAGATCATATCCATGTCTTCTTCCCTGAAGAGCTCTATCTCTCTTCACGTACTAGTTTGGTTTGGTTTGGGTGTTCCAAATTTGTAAATATGTTCGTGTTGTTTTTTTTTGGCAAAGCGTATTTTTGTGTTACTGTTACTTATTAGATATAAAATGTGTACTAAGCATTAAGGAGTGAAGAACCCTTCTTTATTTTTCATCTAGTTCTCCATGTTATTTAAACATTTTTTTGTCGTTTCTGTTTGGCTTGAAGTGGATTCGGCTTTTTACGGTTTTTTTTTTTTTTGCTTTCTTCGACATACAAAAAATCCAGGCAGCGAAGTCCCCGAACGGATTCATTCAGTCTCTCGAGGCAGGCACGGACTGGCCATCTGGCGTACCGAGAACATAAATCATGGGCCATTGGTTGATTTTCTTAACAGACACGGAGCTAGTCCAATGAAATCACAGGCCCCTCCCTCCAGCCTCTGACCCCGTTTATAAATCTTCGGACGCTAAACGGAGAAACGAGTTTAGTCGTCTCTGGAAACGGATCTTTCACACATCTGGGTTCTTTTTAAGCAGGTGAAGGAGCAGTGTTTGCAGTTAAAACGCTAAAGTAAAGATGCTAAAAGTTCCGAAGTATGTCTGGAATATTCCTGTACAAGCAAATAAACTTTAGTTGAGGTTACTTAAAAGTGAAGCCAGTGACGCGCATGCGCACTCCCATCTCTGTGCTCGCAGCCTCGCGTCTGCTGAGAGGACCGGAAGATGCTCCAAAGTTAATAAAGAGTTAATGTAGCGCTAATGTCTGCAGTTGCAAAGAGGAAAGACGTTATCGTACGCTTGTTAATAGTTGTAACCCAAAATGAACCGTTTTTACCTGATATTCAGAGTTCAAATAAGTTTGATTCAATTTACAAATTGCAAGTATATTATTGATTACTCATGTAAAACAATTACCTATAGTGTGTTTTGTGTCTTTAAAAAAAGGAAAGAAAATACATGACTGTAATCCTGTGCCTCAGTAACCATCACAAATCTTGTAAAAAAAAAAAAAATCATGGTAGGCCATCAGGGTCAAAAATGGCAGGGCCTCGTTTTGGTCCCGGTCCAGGCCCGTCTCTAGGTAGCACTGAACCTGGTTCAAGTTCTCTCAGAGACAGACCTGTGTTTCTCAGGGTTAATGAGAGAAGTGTTGAAACGACCTTCTGCTGTTGGGACAGAAGAGAGAAACTATTGCAGAGACGCAGACAGAAAGGGAACGATGAGTGCGACTCGCTGTGGGGGAAAATCTGTTTTTCATGTTGGCAGACAGTGAATATCATAGATTCTTTCTAACAAAGCAAGCAATGAGAGTTTTAAAGCAGGGGTTCTTGTTTTGATCTCTGAAAAGTCAAAAGCATTTTCAGGGCCAGAGAACCAGCTGATGATGACTCCACTCAGCTTTGAGCAGAGAAGAGTTATTCTCTGAGAACCTTTACAAACATGATTCCACATTAGTCTCCTAGTTTTTATTGTTTCAGTGTTGAGACTTCATGATAAAAAAGTTTTGAGAGAACAGAACTTTTCTGATCAAATGTTGGGCATTTTAACACTTAGTGCAGACGCAAGGTGCTAAAGTAAAACAGGACAATAAAAAACAAAAACAAAAGATGAAACCGTTAAGGGTAATTGACTAGTTAAACTCTAAAAATACAGCTTTATTTCTTCCCTACCAGTTATTAAAGAAATTCACGTTTTGGCGTCTGTGTCAGATTTGCTCAAATTTGGTAATTTTTTAATATTCCACTCAGTTACAATTGAGTCATGATAGTTTTAATGTCATTTCATAGCCATGAAAATTTCTAAGTCTCACTTACCAGCACCATTTCATGAAAGTTTTCTGTAGCCAAGGTACATGAAAATAAATTAACGTGAGATCGAAAGTAACCGAAATGAAAGCAATAGTTGCAAACCACACAATCTCGCAGTTTGTCTCTATTTAGTATTTTAATGGAGATGTAACTGCTTGTGAGGCGTATGTAGAAAAGCGTCCATTTTGTTAATCTGATTTAATCTGTTCATATTCTTATGAGATTTACAAGTCAAAATAACTCTGTGTTTATATTTATTTTCAGTGGAATGCAGAAACAGAAGGTATTTTAGATATTAATTTTGTGACCTGTTCATTTTAGGCCTCAGTTAAAAACCACCAGTAGATTCATGTCTTCTACATCAAAAATAAAAACAAGAACTTACAATTAAGAGCGACAGACAATTGTTATTTTAGGACGTTTTATTTATGGATCATACACAAACACCCAGAGAGTTAAACACAGGGGGATGTATAGCTGGCCTCAAAATCATCACCTGGAAGGAGACGTTAAAGAAATTAGGGTGAAGAAAGGAGCACAACACACTAATGTGACGAGAGCGTACTAGTCTTGTAGTAATCGTAGACGTTGACGACCGCTGGCTTGAGATTCTGAACCGCAACGACTCGTTTCAGCTGAAGCCTGTAGCTCATCGGAACCCCTTTAGGAACCTGAGAATGAAAGATTTCCATCTTCAGTAAAATAGTCAAGCACACTTCTTTTAAAAATAAATAATAAAGCTCACCTCTTTGAGATAGACGAGGACATGATCATCTTCAGCATCGACCCGCTGCACCGACGGAGCAAAGGTTTCCGGAGAAGATCCCAGCTGCCAGAGAACAAGACATCAGTATTTCTGCTTAACCAAGCTGTGAAGATCATAAAGCTCCACAAACCAGGGTAGTGTCAGTGATGAACCCAGACAGCAGCTTGATGTCCACCAGAACCATGTTAGTGGTTGGTTTAGGACCAGAATACCTGAACAAATCAAGTAATGGTTGAGAAAGCTCAACATAAGGTCAGTCAGATAAAAGTGACTCTTACTTGACGGTGAAGTTCAGAGTGAGGCTGACGACCGGCGCTTTACAGTCTGCAGTCACCTTCAGCTCCACACTCAAGGTTTTAGGAGCTACCACAGGAGTTGGGATGTTGTAGAAACAAGCAACCTGTGAAAGAAATATCGATTAGCATCTCAAAAGAAAAGAGAGGATTCAATAAGTGACGGATTAAAGCAGACCTGCACAGAAGCACAGCTGGAGCCCTTCGCATTAACGGTGTATTTTCCAGGAACGTTCTTCAGGGGCTTCTCCTGATACAGCAGCCGGTTGTCCCGATTCACGTCAAAGCTATAAGCTTCTCCTGCCGGCGAGGACTGAACAGTGACGGTGCTGGAGCCCACCGAACTGAAGACTTTAGTGGCGAACAGAGACAAGGCATGAAGAGCCACCACAGTGTCCTGCAAGAGGTCAAATCGTTTAACTTAACCTTGTGTTACTTTAACTTGTCCTTGTGGTTCTAAATGAACAGAGCGCCAAGTAACAAGTTATAGTCCAAGTCATAAAAGTCTACAACTTTCACAAATTCTTAAGTCAAATCCCTTTTGGTTCACCTGAGTAGATGAGAATCCTCCGTAAGGATTCTGCTGAGTCACGAGCCAGCTAGCGATGCGGTTAGCGTAGCCCAGATTAGCTGTAGTCACAGTCGGCACAGAGAGGACCGCTAGCAGAACGTACGAGCTGATCTCCACAGCCAGAGTATCTCCAGAAGAAGTCTGGGACCAGTGCAGTTTAGTGCCTTAATATTGCCAATTTCACAAAGAAATAAAAAGTTATACTTCAAAACGCAGTACAAGATAATCACTTTGAGGACACAATCCAACCTTCAGAAATAGCTTTAGCTCTCAAGGCATTTAGAAGTTGGGTTCGAGTGCTGGTTTCTCCAGCCAGACTGAAGGTGTAGGCCAGAAGAGCGGTGGTGTAGGTGTTGCCCAGGTTGCCAACAAGAGGCCTCAGGCACGACAGCCCACTCACTATAACTGGATCCTGTAAGATGAGAAAACTATTTCCCAAACATCATGGGCTGCATTGTCTGAAAGATTGAACAGCCTTTTCCTTTAGGACTTCCATTTCAGATCAAGTCTTCCGCATATGTACCATCTTGACTGATATTGAAATGCATGTATTCAATATGTGACCATTTTATCTGCAAAATGTGTCTTGTTTACCGTAACTGGTACGCCAATCTCAAGAAGTGAAGAGACAACAAATCCAGTCATGGTTACATTATCACCTACTCCACCCTGAGACAAAAAAAAAAAAAAAAGAGAATAAAATCCCCCTTTGAGGTAAAGAATAATGAAAAGGAGGAGGGACAAACCTTCATTTCATTATGGTACAAACCTTCATTTCATTATGGTACAGCGTCCCTTGCTGCGTGAAGCAGCCACCTGAACCCTGCTGAGCGATCAGCCAGGTCTTTGCGGTCTGAAGGACATTTGGGTCGATGTAGATGTAGCTCTGAGCAAGGCCAAAAGATCTCAGGACAAAGGCGGTCAACCTGGACAGAACAGTTCATCACAACACGCTCCACCGCTGCCATGATCAGAAGATCTGAGATACTCACCACGTGTTGGACGGATCGTATCCAAAGGTACTGAAAGAACCGTCGCTGTGCCTGTAGTTCAGCTCTCCTTGGTATCCTGTAAAATCTTAAATTCAGCCTCAGGAAACGTATGAAGGATCAAGGAAGTAGCCATTTCTTTCTCATACCGGACTGAAGGTATCCAATGGCAGTGTCTCTGATGGCTGCTGTGAGCTGCGCGGTCACCTCCAGATACCGGAGGATGTAAATGTTGGGAGCAAGAGTGATCATGTTCTGCTCTCCACAGCCAGAGGGCATCTGCAAGAGGTTCCCCAGGTTCTTCAGTGCACAACCCATCATGTCCCCTTACGAGTGTCAATGTAGATTAAGGACCATTGCCAGAAAAAAAAAAAAAAAAATTGGATCATCATTAATGTTAAAGGGAAATTAAGTAATCCAATGAACAGGATCTGTATTTGGTATGGTTTCAGTTAATATCAAGTAACACTTACCAAGTACTGAAACTGAGCATCTGGGTGACTCAACTACCAAGTTCCTTGGAAACAAGACAGTCACATCTTCTGAGAGAGTGCTTCCTGTGAACCAAACAATGAGAAGGCTTAAATCCTTGAAGGCAAGCAGACATAGGAGAGAGAAAGCCTTCCCACAAACCTTTAGGGCACATCAAAAAACTCTGTACAAAGGTTCTCTCAACTCCCTCAGCCTGCAGAGCAAGAGAGGGGTTGTGATCTCTTATCTAACTCTGTTTTCAAACTAAATAGATTTTACTTTACCAGGACTTTCAGATTACGAGTGACTACATCAATACGTCCTCTAGATGGCAGAACCACCGCCTCAGTACCACACCGAGTCTGGGAGGATTTAGCTTGAGCAGCTACTGTAATGTTCAAGTTACCTGCAGTAGAGAAATGACATTAGCCAACCTGCTCTTTCGTACGATGCACAAAATACCAAAAACAAACCCAGAACAGAAGCAGTTAAAGTCCATCTGAAGGTCTTTCTTCCATTGGCACAGATACAAGATGGAGACGTATCAGTCAGCGGTTGAAGAGTGAAGTTGGTGGAAGGTGTGGGAGTCACTTCAACCTACAAATAAAGGCTAGTTTCTACCCAGTTTGACATTGCCTCTGTTGAACAACGCTGAAATCAACCAACCATGATGCACTTGGTCAGATAGTTGAAGACCGTAGCCTTCAGCTCCATAGACTCCCCCCGGACGATGGAGTACGGCAGAGTGAGCTCCAGGAAGAAGGGCTGGAAGACCGTCAGAACAGCTGGAGGAGCCAGACCAAAACCTTTAGGAGAGAGACAGAACGCCTCCGTCTCCCATGTGGTGATGGTGTCAGGAACTGTGAGGGGAACTTGGACTGATCCAGAGGTCCTAAAGCAAGTTTTGAAAGGGGACAGCTTTAATAAAAAAAAAAAAAAAAAAAAAAAAGAACGCAACAGATTTAACAAATTAATGCTCCACTAACCCAACTTTAGCAAGCTGCCAGATCCAAGATTCTGGGAAGTAACTCCTGACAGATACATCACTGGATGAAATTTCTTTATCAGGACTGACGCTAACAGAAGGAGCAATGCCAGCCATTTCCATGTTTACTGGGGCCCGCATGAACATCACTGAAGGAGATTGTACAGTCAGCTACAATAACAAGCGAAAGATATTGAAGTTGACATATCCTTTTAAACACTGTACCAGGGAAGTTGCGGTAGTAGTTGTGCCGTCTGTACGTCAGGCACTGAGGATCTCGAACTGGAAGGTTGGTTGCAATCTTCATTCCGACACTCTGTTTGGCAGAAAGTAAGATTAACAAGGAAAGAGACTCAAGTCAATAATTGTGGTTTTACCATGAAGACATTATAGGCTTGGTCTATTTGGACATCCCGACGAGGACGGACGTTGAGACACTCCTGCTCGTCCTCAACTCCAGAAGGGAAATATGAGAGCGACTGCACTGGAAGCAAGTTGAACACCTAGCACAAGACCAGCCATTTTTTAAGCAACACATTAAAATACATAAAACCCTTAACTGTAAAGTCTGGCCAAACCGCTTCAGCATTAAGGCGGCGTCCAGGTTCCAGGATCAGAACGCTCTGGTCTACAGCGCCAAGGCCACACAGAGATCCTGCTTGAGCAGAAACTGTCAGAACATTTCCTTTACTAGGAACAGCCTGAGCTGGAGAAAAGCGCAGAGACACCTAGAACAGATGCAAGCACATTTAAAAAAAAAAAGAAAAATAAAAAACATTATAAATAAAAATTATAATTAAGATTACAGGTACAGTGGAGCTTTATTACAACATACCGTGTTTTGGAAACATTTCTCCGTGTCAAAAGAAGCGCTGGCAGCCACAACATTCTGACTGGGCAGAACACCGAAGACCAGGATCTGAACCACCGGAGCCATGCTGACACTGACTGCCAGGTTAAAGGAAACGCTGCCACTAGTGACCGAATCAGAAGCCTGGGCTTGAACCTTCTGAAAGCCATCCAGCACGATCAAGCCTCTGGACAGGACCTAAGAAACCACATCAACCCTTCAGAGCAAATAAATTCTCCTGCGTGACCAGAGACCAGTTTGATTCCCTCACCATGTAGACGAGATCCACACTGTAGTCCCCAGTCTCTCCAGCAAACGAATAGTTTACAGTCACAGAATAAGTGGAGCCACACTTCAGGGGCTGATCGAGCTTCTGGATGCTCAGTTGACTGAACTCTGGGTCGTCAGGAGAAGCCGTCTGGAGGAGCTGAACCACCCTTGAATCAGAGCTGAAGTACGGTGATTTATAACCGTAAAAAGGCTGTGGAGTAGCACTGACCTGAGGGAGAGAGAGAGCAGTGAGTCTTTGAGAACAGCATCTACTTTAACAAGAGGAGATCATGCTCACCATAAGGTTCAGGTCAGCTTTAGGGAAGTCCATTGTATCAAGTGAGAAATCAACAAACCCATTTTGGTCAGTGGTCAGATTCAGAAGCACCTTATTGGGCCAATGGCTGGTATCTAGAAGATAGACCAGTTTGTTCTGGAGCGAGGTACCATTGAAGGAGGTTACAGATACCTGTTTGGAAAACGAGAATTAATGCAACAAGCCATCAGGAGATAGTGAACCCCATTTCCCTTTTGTACCTTTCCATTTACAGCAGATGCAAGAGTAAAATTCTCAGGAAGATCCACAAACAAAACTTTGCCAACCTCAAATGTAATCTGAACAGTTGCAGACTTGGCCATGACCACATCTAAAACAAAATCTTGTTAATGACAAATTAAGGCTTCAGGAATGCTTAAAAAAAATGCAACACACCTGTCCCCACTTCTGTAAGATTGACATTAACAAGGAGGGAATCTTGTAGATCTTCCTCAAATTTGGTGCTGAAAAACGCTGATGTAGGGAGAGTGAGCGACGCGCAGCCGGTGTCGTTCATCTGGAACCAAACCAGTTCATGTAAAGATTCACTTTAAGATTTTATTAAGCTACTCCCTAAACCCACAAACCTTGCTAGTTGCGTTCACACAAACGCTGGCCACTGCAGGAACTTGAATATATGGAAACGGCTCCCGACAAACCTGCACTGAGGCCACACCAAGAACAGGCTGCCCGTATGTGTATCTGAAACACACACGATGAGAAACAGCATCGAAAACACTGAAAGATCTGAGATCAAGCGTGTTCACTCACTTGCCGCAAACGTCAACCTTCAGCCCCACATCTCCAACGCTGAACGTTTGTGGAGCATTAACGGTCACATCAAACTTAGGCAACACTAAACCAGAAATAAATATTAGCGCCAGCCTAAATGGAACCGCTTTGACAGGCACCGACTCCACTCACTCACCATACTTCTTCACCTCAAACACCTGGGAGAACACTCGATCACCAATAAAAGCTTTCAGCGTGTACGTCCCGACCTGAGCTTCTGGGTTCAGATCATAAGAGAGCTCCAGGAGCCAGCTGCTGGAGGACACGTTGCTCCATTGACCGATCCGGATGTTATTGTTGTCCTAAACAAACACAAACCAGTACAAAGTTATTGTAGACACTAATCTACTGAAAGCCACTTCTAACGGAGGAACCTCCTCACCTCTAGCGCCACCAGGTTGTACTGGAACACAAACACAGCACAGTTAGTCACAGACTCAAACCGATCTCAAGGAACAAGGTGAGAGTCTCAAAGAACCTACCATTTGATCAAGAGGCACCAGATCAGTATCCAAGGTCACTACTCTGAAATTAACTACAGGAGAGAGAACCCTGATCAGTGAGGAGCTGAAGCACAGAGGAGTTCTGGGTTCTAGAGCTCACCGGTCTGTCCTGGATTGTAGAGGGGTTTATCAGTCTGGATGAAGGTCGACGGCAGGTAAGATCTGAACATCACTTTCCTCCCTTCGACCATCTTAAAAGACCTTCCTTGAAGAACCACGCTCATGTTCTGAATGGATTCTCCGTTTACGTGAGGAGCCTGAAAAAGAGACACAAGCTTCAGTTCTGTTTACTTTGTGAACTTCAATGGGGGTGTGACTGCAGACCCGGAAACTGAAGCAGCTGTGGAACTCTGTTCTGGAGCTCTGCTGAACAATTTGAGTCTCTGTGCCATCGTTGTCAACCAGAGAAACCGTCAGAGTCAGACTCTCGTTGGGCTTCAGAAGACTAGCACACAGTTTACTATCAGAGCCGGATTCAATCAGAGAAGGAAAGCTGACCATGAAGAACCTGTGGTGGGGCAAAAAACACCTTTAACTTTATTTGCGACACCACCAGTATGTAATGAAACATTAGGAAGTTCACTGAAAGAGAGCAAGGCTTGAAGGACAAGAATGACTTACGGCCCAGAACTAGCTTCACTGGCAGACACTGGCCCTGAAGTTGGTAGATGCCAATGAGGGAACCGATGTCCTAGTGGAAAATCTCCAAACCCTCCTCCAAACCTGGCTCCATCAACAGCATTAAAGATCAGAGCTAAAACAAGCCTTCTCCACAAACAAATCTCCATCGCAGCCACGAGGAGCAATCATTCAGTAAGAACCAGATGCCTTCACTACACTCCAGAGGTTCTCAGATGTCCTCAGAGAGCTTCTGCTTTACCTTTGTGCTGATCGTTAATCAGGCACACCTGACTCCACTCGTTTAGAGGAGGTTGCTAGAGCTAAGACAGCTGTGATACTTTTACGCTGAAGGCTCGTACACAAATTATAGAGAAAGTTCATATATCAAATAAATGCAAATCTGTTGAAAAGTGGAACTGGGGTCAGCTGATGCTTCTACTGCGAGCGCCCCGAGACCGACTTTGATTGCGTAACAAATCTCATATTGTCGTTTTGGACAAATGCGTCTCTTAAATGCATAAACGTAAATACAATCCGATTCTTGTAAAACAGTCAATACGTTTGTTCTTTTGGGGACCTTTAGGTTTTAAAGTGGTTCTAGTTGAGGAAAGTCGCTTCTTGTGTGGATTTAGGTGAGGGTCACTGTGCTGAACACTTGCTCACGTTCGATTTAAATAAAAAATTAATATTTATTATTCCAGAAACCACTGCATCGTGCTCCCGGAGATTCCACGAGGAGCAGAGCCTTCACAATCATGCAGTCTCATGCAGGGACTTACCATTAGCCAAAAGTAGATGATCGCCTTAGGCATTTATATAAATATATATATATATATATATATATATATATATATATATATATATATATATATATATACCTCACTCTTCATGATTGAACAATTTTACTTTTAAAATGATATAAAAATAAGACTTTTACTCTGTGCACAAGCTCTTTATATTCTTAGATTTCAATGATATACAAGTTTCACTCTTAAAATGTAACACATTTTTATTTAGTTATTTTATTTGTTAAATTATTTTATTCTGAAATTTCATTTAAATTTAAAGCACATGTTTCAGACGTTCCATGATACAAAATTTAACTTTTAAAATATAACTAATTCAAGCTTATATTCTGAAATGTAAGAATATAAGAAGCTCATATTGCAGAATAGTCAATTTTATTCTTAAATGTAACACGTTTTATCTTTTATCATGAAGTTTCAAGTAAGTTAGTACATTTTATTTATAGAAAACATTTATAATCAGTAGTGCTGAACAAAAGTGCTTAAAAACAAGGTGAAATTCATCGTTAAAAAATTAGGATGAACTAAAAGATAAGGTATAAAAACAGCAATACAAAACAGTTAATAAACAACATATTTGAGATACATTCACAAATACTCAACATCAGACGTTTATAAAGTCTGCGAATCTTCAGTGAGTCTTCAGTCTGCTGTTAAAAACCTCAACGCTCGGAGAATCAAGTATTTCCAGGTCTACTACTGCAAACGCTTTCTTCTTCAGGCGAGTGCGTGGAGCTCCTAAACCGAGGAACTCTCAAGGATTTTAGATGAGTGATCAGCCGTGAGGCAAATGAGAGAGAGAGAGAGAGAGCATTTAAGGCTTTAAAAATAATCAAAAGAAATGTAGATTTAATCTGTAACCCTCCGGTGACATGTAGAGACGATGTAGAGAAGATAAAATTGGTGGGATCCATCTATCTTCTTGTTGGCTTTGTCCCTCTTGGGATCGCCAGAGCGGGATGAACCACCAACTCATCTAGAAATGTTTTACACAGAGAAAGCCCTTCCAGCCGCAGCTGAGAAACATCCACACGCGCTCGTGCTCTACTGACAGAGTAAACCCACGCGATCACGAGGAGAACATGAGAACTCCACACAGAGATACCAACTGACCCAGCCCAGGCTCGAACCAGAGACCTTCTCGCTGTGAGACCACCGTGCTACCCACTGCACCACTCTGATCATGTTTTCTAGATCTGCTCAATAGTCTAGCAGCAGTTTTCTGGACAGTTGTAGGCGTGAAATCTCTGAACTGGGAAGCCCACTACAATCCTCCAGTGTGGAGGTGATGAGTGCGTGTTCAACCGTCTGCAGGCCACTAGAAGATAGAGATGATCTGAACTTGGAGCTAACACAGAGTAGATAAAAACTACTCCTCACTGCCTGACTTATCAAAACCCATACCAGTAATTAGGCCAAGAACCCAGATCCCAGGAGGAAAAGTCATGTTCTAGGGTTCATTATTTTTACTCTTAAATGTAACACATTCAGGCTTTTAATCTAAAATTTCAGGTCTATATACACCAATAGTCTTCTGAGGACGTAGCCTTCCCAGCCTCCGGAGGCTACGGCTTCGAGGATCCTCTAAAGGCTGCTTCAATCGTTGCTAAGCGGGACACAGAACTCCTCCGGAGTGCTCTTCGCAAAGCATCTTGGGATATGAGAGGCTACGAAGGATGGTAGTAATGTATCCTCGAAATTCCAGGAAAAGGAGGAGGCTTTTGAAGGAACCTTCTATTTTTTAGGAAGCCGTGATGTAAGCAGCCTTGAAATGCAGCCTCCAAAGACACCAGACCCCGGATGGAGACCAAGCTCATGCTTCAGCATACGCGCCCTTTTGAGTTCTTTTGACTTCATATAATCAGAGGAGATAAGAGCTTCTCATGAGCGCAGATGCACCGACTCTGGATATTCTGAAAGGCAGTGTTGAGTCACAGGCAAAGTGTCATTTACTTCCTTCATTTTCTTTAATTAAATACATTTCCCAATCCTGGTGAGTAAAACTGTTTGGATGTGTTTATTTTTTTTGGTTGTTTTAGTTTAAAGACAAATAGCTCACAAACTGGCTGAGGATTAAAACTACTTTGAATTAGAAATCCACAGCTTTTATGACTTTCACGCATTTAAACCTGATTCTGGTTTCAAAGTCAAAACCTTGAAGCACTTAACAAAGTTCTTTTATTCCAGAAATGTCACCCTATTAATTTAAAATATTCTATTTTTCTACATGTACGGTCGTTATTACATGACTGAAGGTTTCCACAAGCAGCGCATGATTGGAATTGTTTCGCGTTTGGTGATTGAACCATGAAATCTACTTTTAGCTTTGCTTTGAGTTTGAAGTTATTTCTGTTTAATGCTTTTTATAACTCTTTGTTAACTTGAATGCACTTTCATGTAATCTAAAGTATTCTTTTTATTCATTTCTGGAAACGTAAAAAGAGACAACATTTTTTAATAAACTTCGTGTAGTGCCATAATCTGCATTAACATGCGTGACTTATTTCTTTTAGCAGTTTGATTGCGAGCGAGTCAGTGACGTGTGAGTCCTGAACGTAACGGTTCTGTGTGTATGAAGGTATTTTAGTCACAATTTTGAGCTTAAAAGTCCCATTTCGAGTCCAAAATGACAAAAGAACAGTTCCAGCGTTCTGGTTGGCTCTCGCTTCAGTGTCCTCGTATCTTTCTGCTCGCTCAAAACTAACTACCACAAACATCTGATTCCACAATATGAACACAAACATTCCTTTAGATTTAATGTACAAGATTAACCAGAACGTAAGGTGTATTTTAAATAAAGAATGCATTTCTTTTGGATTTAAGTTTCAATTTGTTTAATGTAAATGATTTAGATTTTTTTTTAAATAGCTTACATTACCATTCAGCAATCTACTTTATAAGTTTGAACCCAGTTGGGCTACGACACAAACCTGCATTTATTTCTTTTTATTTACATATTATGTCAGCAGTGGTTAACGCATGTATAATAATTTATTGCAGTTACAATTTTTTCCTAAGCATCTTCAATATTTAAATTAAACTATGCAAGTCTTGAATTATATAAGCATCCTATGACTACATTAAAACCAAATTTGGCACACTTTAAAAGTGTATATGCCCTAAAGCAATTCTGCTTGTTTCTTTAAGAAGATGTTGCAATCAACTAAAGCATTTAATGATAAAGACTGACATTGTATATTCTTAATAAATACTTTATTACTTTTTTTTTTTAAACATCTTATAATCCAAGAACTAAAGACAGGGGGAGGTGTACGATGCCTCAAAATCATCCGCTGAAAGAAAAAAAAAAAAAAAAAAGGATCAGCCAATTTAAAAAGACTCAACAGTTAATTCCATTGAGAGCGTACTAGTCTTGTAGTAATCGTAGACGTTGACGACCGCTGGCTTGAGATTCTGAACCGCAACGACTCGTTTCAGCTGAAGCCTGTAGCTCATCGGAACCCCTTTAGGAACCTGAGAATGAAAGATTTTTATCTTCAGTAAAAAAGTCAAGCACACTTCTTTTAAAAATAAATAATAAATCTCACTTCTTTCAGATAGACGAGGACATGATCATCTTCTGAATCCACTCGCTGCACCGACGGAGCAAAGGTTTCCTGAGAAGATCCCAGCTGCCAGAGAACAAGACATCAGTATTTCTGCTTAACCAAGCTGTGAAGATCATAAAGCGCCACAAACCAGGGTAGTGTCAGTGATGAACCCAGACAGCAGCTTGATGTCCACCAGAACCATGTTAGTGGTTGGTTTAGGACCAGAATACCTGAACAAATCAAGTAATGGTTGAGAAAGCGCAACATAAGGTCAGTCAGATAAAAGTGACTCTTACTTGACCGTGAAGTTCAGAGTGAGGCTGACGACCGGCGCTTTACAGTCTGCAGTCACCTTCAGCTCCACACTCAAGGTTTTAGGAGCTACCACAGGAGTTGGGATGTTGTAGAAACAAGCAACCTGTGAAAGAAATATCGATTAGCATCGCAAAAGAAAAGAAAGGATTCAATAAGTGACGGATTAAAGCAGACCTGCACAGAAGCACAGCTGGAGCCCTTCGCATTAACGGTGTATTTTCCAGGAATGTTCTTCAGGGGCTTCTCCTGATACAGCAGCCGGTTGTCCCGATTCACGTCAAAGCTATAAGCTTCTCCTGCCGGCGAGGACTGAACAGTGACGGTGCTGGAGCCCACCGAACTGAAGACTTTAGTGGCGAACAGAGACAAGGCATGAAGAGCCACCACAGTGTCCTGCAAGAGGTCAAATCGTTAAAATAGTCCATTAAGAACCACAAGGACAAGTTAAAGTCCAGGTAACAAGGTCAGTTAGACTTGGCGTAAAGATCAAAATGCTGCTAAAATTACTTTATTTAACAGTCAAACTAATCCCTTTGGTTCACCTGCGTAGATGAGAATCCTCCGTAAGGATTCTGCTGAGTCACGAGCCAGCTAGCGATGCGGTTAGCATAGCCCAGATTAGCTGTAGTCAGAGTCGGCACAGAGAGGACCGCTAGCAGAACGTACGAGCTGATCTCCACAGCCAGAGTATCTCCAGAAGAAGTCTGGGACCAGTGCAGTTTAGTTCCTGAAGAATATAAAGTTAATCAAGTCTAGAACTGAAATTCTGTGGAAGCTATTTTTAGTCCGACAAACCTTCAGATATAGCGAGGCCATTTAGGGCGGTTAGAAGTTGAGTTCGAGTGCTGGTTTCTCCAGCCAGACTGAAGGTGTAGGCCAGAAGAGCGGTGGTGTAGGTGTTGCCCAGGTTGCCAACAAGAGGCCTCAGGCACGACAGCCCACTCACTATAACTGGATCCTAAAGAGAGAACACATGTATTGAACACTTTTAGCCAATCATTGGTTAGTTAATGAAGAGGTGCAGATGAGCTACCGTGACGGGGACACCAAGCTCAAGCAGAGAGGCTACAATGTATCCGGTCATAGTCACATTATCTCCAACTCCACCCTGAGACCAAAACAAATAAAAATAAGGTCAGGACCATGAAAACACCAGTCTGAGCCGGTTTAAGAAAGAGACAGACCTTCATATCTACATGGTACAGCGTCCCCTGCTGCGAGAAACAACCACCTGAACCCTGCTGAGCGATCAGCCAGGTCTTTGCACTCTGAAGGACATTTGGGTCGATGTAGATGTAGCTCTGAGCAAGGCCAAAAGATCTCAGGACAAAGGCGGTCAACCTGGACAGAACAGTTTATCACAACACGCTCCACCGCTGCCATGATCAGAAGATCTGAGATACTCACCACGTGTTGGACGGATCGTATCCAAAGGTACTGAAAGAACCGTCGCTGTGCCTGTAGTTCAGCTCTCCTTGGTACCCTGTAAAACATCAAAATCAGCTTCAGATCGAAAGTTTATTAATTGGTTAAAATTATTTTTAATGTCTTATACCGGACTGAAGGTAACCAATGGCAGTGTCTCTGATGGCTGCTGTGAGCTGCGCGGTCACCTCCAGATACCGGAGGATGTAAATGTTAGGAGCAAGCGTGATCATGTTCTGCTCTCCACAACCAGAGGGCATCTGCAAGAGGTTCTCCAGGTTCTTCAGTGCACGACCCATCATGTCCCCTACAAGGGTCAATGTTGATGAAGGAGCATTGCCGGAAATCAAGAATAAATGTTTGTTATTGAGGTCTCACATTTCACAGGTTTAGAAACCATGAAATGAACAGAAGACCAAGGATCTCCTACCAAGTACTGAAACTGAGCATCTGGCTGACCCAACTACCAAGTTCCTTGGAAACAAGACGGTCACGTCTTCTGAGAGAGTGCTTCCTGCGAATCAAACAGTCAAAATGCTTAAATTGGAGACGTCAAGCAGACTCAGGATAGAGAATCTGTCCACAAACCTTTAGGGCAGAGCAGCAAGCTCTGAACGAACGTTCTTTCAACTCCCTCAGCCTGCAGAGCAAGAGGAAATCAATTAAAGCAGCACAAGCCATTACAGTTAACTAAATAGATTCAACTTTACCAGAACTTTCAGATTACGAGTGACTACATCAATACGTCCTCTAGATGGCAGAACCACCGCCTCAGTACCACACCGAGTCTGGGAGGATTTAGCTTGAGCAGCTACTGTAATGTTCAAGTTACCTGCAGTAGAGAAATTACATTAGCCAACCTGCTCTTTCGTACGATGCACAAAATACCAAAAACAAACCCAGAACAGAAGCAGTTAAAGTCCATCTGAAGGTCCTTTCTCCATTGGCACAGATACAAGATGGAGACGTATCAGTCAGCGGTTGAAGAGTGAAGTTGGTGGAAGGTGTGGGAGTCACTTGAACCTAAAACAAGTTCGTCCTTGCTCAGTTTAATGCCTTTAATTTTCATAAATTATAGAACAAACTCACCATGATGCAATTTGACAGATAGTTGAAGACCGTAGCCTTCAGCTCCATAGACTCCCCCCGGACGATGGAGTACGGCAGAGTGAGCTCCAGAAGAAGGGCTGGAAGACCGTCAGAACAGCTGGAGGGAGCCAGACCAAACCTTTAGGAGTACAGACAGAACGCCTCCGTCTCCCATGTGGTGATGGTGTCAGGAACTGTGAGGGGAACTTGGGCTGATCCAGAGGCTCTGAAAGGAAACACATTAGAAGTTAAATAACTTTTTAAGACAACAAGCAAAATCTTTACATTTGGACCTTGCATTCTGCAAGATAGAATAATGTGATCAGAGAGCTCCTCGCTGACTCGTCAACGTCTGAGCTACACGCTACAACACACTCCTCACAGCACGAAGAGTATCAATGAACACTAACCCACTTGAGCGAGCTGCCAGAGCCAGGATTCTGGAAAGTAAGTCCTGACAGTCACATCATCAGGAGCATTCGCAGCATCAGGGCTTGCTCCTCCTGCTGCAGGTGCGTTGAAAGCCATTTCCATAGCTACGGAACCATGCTTGAAGACTGAATGACAAAACCAAAACAGTTTATACATGAACTGGATAAATGTTCCTCAATATTCAATTCGGAGCCAACAATACCGGGGAAGTTACGATAGTAGTTCTGGCCTCGGTACGTCAGGCAACGAGGGTCTCTGACTGGAAGGTTGGTGGCAATCTTCATGCCAACGTTTCTATTTTGAAAGAAAATCATTGAGGTTCGAGACATGGCGGTCTTCCCAAATACTTTTTCATTTTACCATGAATGCATTATAAGCTTGATCTACTGGAACCGCTCGACGAGGACGGACGTTGAGACACTCCTGCTCGTCCTCAACTCCAGAAGGGAAATATGAGAGCGACTGCACTGGAAGCAAGTTGAACACCTAGCACAAGACCAGCTATTTTTCAAGCCACACATTAAAATACATAAAAACGCTGAACTGTAAAGTCTGGTCAAACCGCTTCAGCATTAAGGCGGCGTCCAGGTTCCAGGATCAGAACGCTCTGGTCTACAGCGCCAAGGCCACACAGAGATCCTGCTTGAGCAGAGACGGTCAGAACATTCCCTTCAGCAGGAACAGCCTGAGCTGGAGAGAACTGCAGAGAAACCTACAAAGAGGAACCGCATCACTTATTCTGAGACAAAACCAGTGTGAGAGAGTGCGAGTCAACATACCGTGTTTTGGAAACATTTGTCCGTGTCAAAAGAAGCGCTGGCAGCCACAACATTCTGACTGGGCAGAACACCGAAGACCAGGATCTGAACCACCGGAGCCATGCTGACACTGACTGCCAGGTTTAAAGGAAACGCTGCCACTAGTGACCGAATCAGAAGCCTGGGCTTGAACCTTCTGAAAGCCATCCAGCACGATCAAGCCTCTGGACAGGACCTAAGAAACCACAATCAACCCTTCAGAGCAAATAAATTCTCCTGCGTGACCGAGACCAGTTTGATTCCCTCACCATGTAGACGAGATCCACACTGTAGTCCCCGGTCTCTCCAGCAAACGAATAGTTTACAGTCACAGAATAAGTGGAGCCACACTTCAGGGGCTGATCGAGCTTCTGGATGCTCAGTTGACTGAACTCTGGGTCGTCAGGAGAAGCCGTCTGGAGGAGCTGAACCACCCTTGAATCAGAGCTGAAGTACGGTGATTTATAACCGTAAAAAGGCTGTGGAGTAGCACTGACCTGAGGGAGAGAGAGAACAGTGGGTCTTCGAGAACAGCATCTACTTTAACAAGAGGAGATCATGCTCACCATAAGGTTCAGATCAGCTTTAGGAAGGTTCACGGTGTTGAGGGAAAATAACGCAAATCCATTTTAGTCAGTGGTGAGATTTTGAAGGAGCTTGTTGGGCCACTGACTGGAGTCCAGCAGATACACAAGGCTTGTTTCTGGAGCGGAGCACCGTTGAAGGAAGTTACTGATACCTGTTGAGGAAACGAGTTAAAAAAAAACAAAAAAAAAAAAACAAGATGAAGACCTATAAAAGACTACTAAGTGTCTGTACCTTTCCGTTCACTGTAGCTCCGTATGAGAGACACTCGGAGGTCCACAAACGAGACCTTGCCAACCTCAAAAGTGACGTAGACAGTGGCAGACTTCGGACCCATCACAACATCTGGAAGAAAGATGGCGTTAGGCACCAAACCATCACGATTCAGAGGGAGAGCACCAGGAGCCCACCTGTCCCCACTTCTGTAAGATTGAAGTTAACAAGAAGAGAATCTTGTAGATTTTCCTCAAATTTGGTGCTGAAAAAACGCTGATGTAGGGAGAGTGAGCGACGCGCAGCCGGGTGTCGTTCATCTGGAACCAAACCAGTTCATGGTTAAATCCACAAGAGACTTCTTCACAACTCAATGCACAAACCTTGCTAGTTGCGTTCACAACAAACGCTGGTCGCTCCAGGGACCTGAACAAATGGAAACGGCTCCCCGACAAACCTGCACTGAGGCCACACCCAAGAACAGGGCTGCCCGTATGTGTATCTGAAACACACACGATGAGAAACAGCATCGAAAACACTGAAAGATCTGAGATCAAGCGTGTTCACTCACTTGCCGCAAACGTCAACCTTCAGCCCCCACATCTCCAACGCTGAACGTTTGTGGAGCATATTAACGGTCACATCAAACTTAGGCAACACTAAACCAGAAATAAATATTAGCGTCCAGCCTAAATGGAACCGCTTTGACAGGCACCGGACTCCACTCACCATACTTCTTCACCTCAAACACCTGGGAGAACACTCGATCACCAATAAAAGCTTTCAGCGTGTACGTCCCGACTGAGCTTCTGGGTTCAGATCATAAGAGAGCTCCAGGAGCCAGCTGCTGGAGGACACGTTGCTCCATTGACCGATCCGGATGTTATTGTTGTCCTAAACAAACACAAACCAGTACAAAGTTATTGTAGACACTAATCTACAGAAAGCCACTTCAACGGAGGAACCTCCTCACCTCTAGCGCCACCAGGTTGTACTGGAACACAACACAGCACAGTTAGTCACAGACTCAAACCGATCTCAAGGAACAAGGTGAGGAGTCTCAAAGAACCTACATGTGAAGAAAA
>UELW01000854.1:0-16618 GCA_900490495.1 Danionella dracula | reverse complement strand
GGCTGGGGAACTGAGGGGGGACACCGCTAACTGAGCATTATTGATCGGCACACCTGTCTGAATCACCGTCTGTGTTCGCTCAAAAATCAGAATCGTGCTGTTCATTGTCGACGCTGACACAATGTTCTCGTGACCTACAACATTGGAGCCTCACTCCATACCGACGTGTCAAACTCGCACACGTTATGATCACACACACACGCACACACGCAGGCACACGCACACACACACACACACACACTTGCTCCACACACACAAACAGCCTCTGTGCCCTCGCCCGCACTCACACACACACACACACACACACACACGCACGCAGGCACACGCACACACACACACACTTGCTCCACACACACAAACAGCCTCTGTGCCCTCGCCCGCACTCACACACACACACACACACACACACGCAGGCACACGCACACACACACACACACACACTTGCTCCACACACACAAACAGCTTCTGTGCCCTTGCCCGCACTCACACACACACACGCACACACGCAGGCACACGCACACACACACACACACACACTTGCTCCACACACACAAACAGCTTCTGTGCCCTCACCCGCACTCACGCACTCACACACACACACGCACGCACACACGCACACACACTCGCTCACAAACACACTAAACACAACTCAAAGCAACCAAACCACAAAAAAAACTGAACTTTAGTGCCAATTAAGGCAAAAGGCGAGAGAGATTTTTGATTTTTACAACAACATTTATACAGAATCTACAACCGTCTCACAACACTCATTTACAAATAAACCTTTAAATTAGTGTCTTACTCATTACAATCAGAGAAGATTAGTTCACCATCAGTGATATGAGCCAGTGCTCTGTTAATGCACCATCTTTCATCGAAAGTCTCTAAATCATTAATGGATTGATGATACAAAAAATCAACCATAATTCTAAATTTCACCATCTTCTCTTCTCGTGTAGATGGCAAACTTGGCCTTTCCCAGAACAAACTTCAACACTTCACAAACAAACCTCTTTTTTCTTGCATATCTAAACTCCATAATAAAGGTTTTTAGGGAAAACACTTCACCAAACTTTCTAAAAACATCTTCAAGCACTAAAAACATTGGCTTCAGTCTCTCACAAGTCAAATAGGCATGATAAAAAGTTTCTTTTAAAGAACAGAAAAGACATTTAGAATCAATTTGTGGATTCATCACAGACATTAATGCGTTCACTGCTACAACACCATGAACGATTCTCCACTGCAGATCTCTAGTTTTTTTGGTCAACGGTGGTTTGTATAACGCCCTCCACTCAGGTTTTTTTTCCTTCACCCAGTTTAAAATATTCTCGCCACGGACAATCTACTTTAGTGTTTAAAATCTTTTTTCCAAAGGCTAAAACATATAACTTATACAGATCTTTTCCACAACATCCAAAAAACATTTTGCATAGATTGTCAGGATTCTTCAGGAAAGGGGAAGAACATTCTTCAACATCAACACAGAGACATAACCGAGGGAAGGGATCGTCGGGGTCTGGAACACAGGCTCCAGTACAGTACTCTTTTAACATCTCCATTTCTGACATGTTAAAAATATTTGTCAACATTTTCAGCATGGATGATGCCGTGCAAACAGATTTCAGTCCTAAATGTTCAGCGATCGCTTCTCCACAGGTGAAATCCATGCCTCCGATTTCGATAAGCTGTCGCAAAGTGATCAGTTTATGCTCGACGAGGACACCACAGAGTCCAGGAGACTGAGAGCTGCCGGTTAGGTCCAAACCGGAGCCGTGCACGACTGGTTCGCTCAGCAACCAGTGAAGGGTGATGGGCTCCTCAGCCCGGGACGCCCTGAACAGGCTCCAGACTCTAAAAACATTCTTATAAAACACAGGCGGAAATGTCCAGTTTAGTAGCGTGCATTAAAAACAAAGTTTTGTCCAGTCCCATTCCTTTAAGCTTATGCAGAATAACACTCGCTACAGGACACCAGTCTACACTTAAGGGTTCCTCTAGAAACCTTTTCACCATCTGCAGGCGAAACGCTGCGATTCTGCTTTGCAGGTGTATCAACCCCTGTCCGTCTTCGTCTTTAGGCAGATAAAGCACATACTGTGAGACCCAATGCAGTTTATCCCAAAAGAAATCAAGTAAAACAGCTTGGATTTGTAAAATCAGTTTAAAGGGGGGTCCACACAAGCAAGTTTATGAATGAGGATTTTAGAATGAGTCTATTTTGACCTTTTTTAACTTCTAAATTATAAAAGAATGTGGATGCATGTCTATTTGATTAACTTTTAAAAAGTGTGACCTGACTAGTGCGCCCTGTATCTTTTAATCCAAGTATCTCTGATAGCTGCTCTTTTTTACTCTTAATGAGGTTCTCAACATCAGTGGGATCTCCACCTATCGGAGAAAGTTTTAAAATTCTCGGTCTCTAGTGTGTTCAACAATCTCATGATCTCTGCAGTGATATTCTCAGAGTACTGTTAACAAAAGCTCTTGATCTGACTGAGTCCCATTCCATCGCCCATTTAGCTCTTTTAATGGATTTCTGGCTCCATTAACGTTTAAAGAAGCAACATTCATCTGACACATATTTGTAAGAAAAAAGGAAGAAAAAAAGCTTGTCGTCTCATTCTAGCTATTAAAACTTGATCAAGACATCTTCACTGTTTTGTTCTTTTTCATTTTCAGAGGTTTTGATTTTTTTGCAATAAATTATTGAGTTGATAAAACTCCCTTTCCCTCAATGCCCGTTCTGTCATGAACTGCTTTGTTCTTTCAGTGAAGAGCTGGACATCAGGGAAGAACTCTTGGACTTTTGCATTCTTTTTGTGCTTTGTTACTTTAAGGAAGAGTTGGATATCCTCTATCTCATACCCTCGCTCTGAAAAATCGACCTGAGAGAGACTGACACTTGAAGAGTCAGATATTCCACCATCATGCGCTGTTTCATACATCTCATTCTCTTCAGTTAGTCCGGTTTTCTTTGCCAGTTGTCCGTTACTACCATCGGCACTCATTTTATGCTTGAATGGAACTTTGAAGACCTCACCCTCAGTTTCCATTGGGATGTCTTTCGCAACATTCTCCTCAGAAGGCTGCCCTTCATTCCCTCCACTGACTGACTGCACGCCTGGCTCCTCCTGAGCATCTGAGCTCTGAGTCTCGTTCTCAGGTTCAGCTTCCCTGGTCTCCACAGTTTCCCCTCACAGAGAGGTTCGCAGATGTTTCTGACTCAGGCTGAGCCTCCCTCGCCATCTCTGCTGCAGCTTGATCAGAAGCTGTGTCCCTCTCACCCCTCGGGGGTGGGTCCGCACCCCTGGAGGTACACGCTAAGCTAAATGACCCGACAAGCCGCAGGAAAAACACTTCACTTTCTGAGTTGTAGCATAGATGACGGTATCATGAGGTGTAAACATCTCATCCACTACTATTTCCTTCTCAACTAGTTCATCGCTTTCTCTACAGTGTTTACAAAGAAAACAGTAGTGTTGTTCATACGCGAGGCAGACGTTATATTCTCACAGCTGACCACCTCTCCCACGGCCAAACTACACTTCTCCACTTTGAACCTGGAGCAGCCGCTTTCTTCTCACAACAATCCAGCCAAACAGATAGAAGCTTTTTGAACAGATTGAATCTCAGATTCAAGCACTCCCGCAACACTCCCACACCCTTCCCAGTCACACCGGAAGTGAGAGGAAAAGAGGAAGGAGACGTGAGGGATAATATGGAAAGGGAGAATGAGGGTTAGATGGGAGGAGAGAAGGGAGAGTGAGAGAGGTAGGAGGTTTTTGCTAGTATGTGTGCTAAAAGAGAGAAGAAGCTGATGAGAGCATTAAATAGTGCTCTTTAGAGGTTTATTCTGCTGATAGAAAGCTCCGATCAGAGTGCTGGAGGTCCTCTTCAGAGAGCCGTGTGCTCCAGAGATGATCAGACAGTAGATTAGTGTCGTTATAGGGGCCGTGTTCCCTCTTTATTAGAGTACAAGAACTCATACTGCAGCAGCTGCAACCTCTCTCTTTCTCTCCTCTCTTCTCCTCCTTCTCTCTCTCTCTCCTCTCTCTCTACTTCCTCTACTCTCATTCTTCGTTTCCTCCCTCTATCTCACTGATGTCCATTCATTCTTCTCTCTCTCCCTCCCTCCCTTCCTCTCTCTCTCTTCTCTTTCTCTCTTCTCTTCCTCCCTCTCTCTATTTCTCTCCCCCTATCTTTCACCTCTCTCTCTTCTCGCTCTGATTTATATTCACAGTGCTCCCTGTTGCTGGTGCAGCGCTCAAAGGCCTGACAGCCTCGTCCATCCCTTTCCTCTCTTCCGACCACTGACCTCTGCCCTCCTTGAGCTCGATCCTCTCTTCAGCTCATAGAGTCCTCTCTGTCTCTTCATCTTGGTGTTTTCAGTCCGTCTGCTCTCGTCTGAGGACGATGACATCCAAAGAATTGGAGAGTTTTTCTGTGGAAAGAGGCATTGGGTTGGAATCGATGCGTCAATCACGTGGTGGATAGAGAGGGGGGAACTCGAGCCCACTCTGCTGGGAGGGGCACAACGCTGCTTCACCCTCAGTTCCTTGGCCCTAACCCTTAGCGTTCAGCCCTTCCGCTTTACTTCAACGTAGAGTGCTGATTGGAACATCACTGTGAAGCGCTTAAAAACAACATTAAAACACATCATACATTATTCAGTTAAAATGTATCTATTGTTTATATTTTGATTGACTATTGTGACCTGAAGGGCGTCATGGTGGTTCACAGCAAGATGGTCGTTGGTTCGAAGCTCGGCTGGGTCAGTTGGCATTTCTGTGTGGAGTTCTCATGTTCTCCCTGTGATTGCGTGGGTTTACTCTGGGGCTCCGGTTTCCCCACAAAAGTCCTAAAAACATGCGGTATAGGTCAATTGGGTGAGCAAATTTTGTCCATAGAGTATGAGTGTGTGTGAATGTTTCCCAGTTGCAGCTGGAAGGGTGTCCGCCGCATTAAAACATATGCCAGTAGAGTTGGCGCTGTGGTGACCTCGAAAGGGAAAAAGCAAACAAGATAATGAATGGATATTCTGACCTGCATCAACACTTATCACCTGAAATCTAACATGTTTTTCAAATATTCCAACCTGTAATATTACAGTAATTTTGTGTTTAACACAATTGGGCATCTCTTGTGGATCTACTGTCTAACGTTTCAGTTCTAATGCTCACATTGCATGTGAAACTAGTGATTTTCCCCTCCTCCAAATCTATAACTATTTCTGACATATACTTTCTGATTAAAATGCCCTTACTGATTAAAAAAAAGATAAAAACACTTATTTATGTATATGTACTTATCATCAGTGATGGGAATAATGGCACTATCAAAAACCGTTACCGCTATTGTCCATAAAACACACCTTGCTACAGCAGCTGATATTAAAGAACACTACATTGGTTTTGACCAGAGCGGCTATCAGTGATGTGAGAGTGTGTTCAGGGCAGGATACATCCTGATTATAGGTGCATCTGTGAACAAGGTGTACCTGAAAGAACGAGATGATTGGCTGACGTAAGTCAATAGTTAGCCAATCAGAGGCAGAGTAGGGTGAGTCTTTTTTCACAAACACATGACAGGGATGTCATTCGCGTTCATCAAGACCTCGAGGCGAAACCATGGCAAGTCCAATAGTTTGAAAGTTTCAAACGAGGTTAATCATCAATTAACCTAAGTTTGGGTGGAGCTTAGCTCCTAAATAACCATCCAATCATAAGGCCCTGCCTTTGCATATTTCTAGTATATAAGACATGACTATGTGCAAGCTATCCCTCCTTCCAACCCTTCGACATTTGGGGGCTTCCCGCTCTGGTAATCTTGGCCAATCCCTCTGTGCATCATGATCTCACCTTCCAGTTGGAATCCTCTACAATCACCTCTTCTCCTTCAGTCAGGAATCTTGGCGTGATTTCGGATGAACAGCTGTCCTTCAAAGACTACATCACAAAGACAACTCGAGCGTGTAGATTTGCACTGCACACCGTTCGAAAGATCAGGCCCTTCTTAACTGAGCATGCAACTCAACTCCTGGTTCAGGCTCTGGTCCTCTCGCATCTGGACTACTGCAACGCTCTCCTAGTAGGACTTTCAACAAACCTGCAGATGATCCAGAACTGAACCGAAGCGAGCTCATGTTACTCCCCTCTTCATCACTATTCGCTGGCTCCCCATGTGCAGCTTGAAATCACTGATGCTGGCGTACAAAACCATCTCCAGATCAGCCCCTGTCTACCTCCATGAGCTCATACACTCCTACATGCCCTCCAGAAGTCTGCGCTCAGAGAAGGCAGAAGATCTCTCAGCAGAACCTTCTCTCTCACTGTCCCTGGCTGGTGGAACAAACTCCTGATCCAGTCAGGAGAGCAGCAACACTAACAGCTTTCAAAGAGCAACTCAAAACTCTTCTCTTCAGGTAACACCTACTATATAAAAAAACCTTTCATTTTTCCTCCTCTGTCTTTTTCTTCTTGCTATAGTTTATTGATCAGTTGATACAATTTCTGTTATGAGCAAGCTGAGATAGACTTTGACAGTGTAACAAATTGTATATTGTTTCTCCCCTACTGTAACTCGCTGTGGACAAAGCGTCTGCCAAATGCATAATGTGAATGTAAATGCTTCCTCCAGGCCTAGGATCCTCTTTTGGTACCGGACTCCTCACTTGGACAGCTCGCCTAGTACGCTTCTCTACTGCTCACCAACCACGCTTGCGATCTTTCTGCGTTGGTGAGCTCAAAGTAGCTCAAATCTAAAGAAGCAACGAACATTGTTAGACACTTCCACCATCAGGGTTAAGAATGCAGGAGGAGATGAAGCCACGAAACCAGAGCGAGTAAAATTTTATTTTTCTCCTCAAAAGACTCTTTTAATGCAGGGAGAATTAAACAAAGTAGCAGTTTACTATTTGTAGTTATCATTTGGTTGTTTTTGGTAAATTTCTTAAGTAGGATTGTTTGTTTTTAGACAAAATTATCCACAAGTTATGATCTGTGACATAAATCTTGAAAGTTCTAAAGCAGTTATTGTGTTTTGTTGTTCTTCTAATGATACTAAATATAATGTTATGTTGAATTTGACAGTTTTTTTTTATCATGTTAGATTACTGTGGAATTGTGTAGATTTATTGTATTTAACAAATTTAAGTAACGCAATAGTTACTTTCCTGTTAATTAGTTACTTTTATAATGATGTAACTCAGTTACTATTTCTGAAAAGTAACTAGAACTATAAATTATTACTTTTTTAAAGGCACATTTTCAACACTGCTCATTACATGAACAGTAACAAAAATAATATTTTTTACATTTGTAACATTTATAAATTACAAGAAGTGATTATTATTTGTGGCTTTTTTTCCTCGCGGTGCATGATGCTCTCGTGTGGAAGTACGAGTCGGACCTCACTTCGGCTGCAGCGGTGTACACTCCTTCAGTAAGCCCAAACCCTTAGTTTAGAAGACAACTGGGACCCACCCGAACACACAGAACGGAGGGTTAGTGGTAAGGGGTAGGGCCAACACAAACAGATCTCTTTCTGGTCTGATTCTGGAGATTATCAGAGACCGGAGGGGATCTGGGTCAGGGTTTATGATAATGAGGGGGAGGGATCAGAACGAGGTTCTCGCGTGAATAAACCACAATTCCATCCAAACACTTAGAAGAGTCTGAGGCTTCAGAGAGTTTCATTCAAAAGATTATTGAGTTTCCTTTTGAACCGGAGCGTTGGATTTAGTTGAGAACATTAAAGAGCTAAATATTATTCCCCAGGAGTGTTTCCTCATTCAGCGTTTGTTTTCTGCTCAAGGAAAGATCTGCAGAAGTGCTCCACTGAGAGATCCAGAGCAGGAGATGCCCTGAGGAGAGAAGTTCCTCTTTCTATCTTTGGCATGTTTATTTAGATTCTTGTCCTGAAGCTGTTCACTGTAACGATTGGTGAAGGATTGATGGCTGCTCTGCTCTGAAACTCTGCGCTCACAAAACAGCAATTTAATAATGAGCGCTTGGTCTCCAGCTGCTCCGGAGCGCCCCTGCTGCTCTTAGTGGAGAGCTATTGATTCACCATTCATTATGAGCTGCGTGCTCGTTTGTGCTCCGGCTCTCTGAATATGCATCTATCTGCTTCCAAACACACGCACACACACACACACACACTCCCTCACAGCTGCTGGACCTCCATTCCCTGAGGAGAAGCCTCCTCCAGCAGATCGAGTGAGGTACTGAGTGGAGCGGCTCGGCTGAAGCTGATCTTCTGTTCTGTTTCTCGTGCTGGAGAGTAAGGGAGCCTCTGGTTAACACTGTGCTGAGCACGAGCAGCCAACAGGGGGCGAATCAATACTCTTTTCTCCTGATTGACAATTTATTTTAAGCTCAAGTATCCTTATTATCATCAATTTATTTGAATTTTTGAAATTGTTCTTGTTCTCCTCTTCATCTTCCTCCTTATATTTTTGTCTATTCATCTTCCTCCTGCTCTTTATCTCCTCTCCTCCCCTATTGTCTCTTCTCACTCTCTTCTCCTCTATTCTCTCTCTCTTTCTTGCCTTCTCCTTCTGTCTGTCTTTCTCTTTCTTGCCTTATCTTCCTCCTCTTCTCTCTCCCTTCCCCCTCTCTCACTCTCTTCTCTCTCTCCACTCCTTCTCTTTTGCTCTCTCTTCTCTCACTCCTCTTTCTTACCTCTGTTCCTCTTTCCCTCTCTTCTCTTTTTCTCTTTTCTTTTTTTCTACTCTTCTCTATGTCTTCCCCCTCACTCTCTTCTCTCTCTCGTCCTCTCTCTCTTGCTCTCTCTTCTCTTTCTCTTCTCTTCTATTCTTCTCGTTCTCTTCTCTCTCTCACCTCTTCTCTCTCGCGCTCTCTTTCTCTTCTTCCCCTCTGTCTCTCTTTCTCTCTCTCTCTCTCTTCCCCTCTCTCTCTCGTCCCCTCTGCTCTCTCTCTTGCTCTTTCTCTTCTCTTCTTTTTTCTCCTTCTCTCCACTCAGAATCTCTAAGAGTAAAGACAGATGTAAGGTAGTTAAAGTGTTTGTCAGGGCTGAACGTAGTGGTAAGCTCTGACGCCCTTGAGTGAAGGTGAGCAGGGTTTGCAAACATATGAAGAAAAAAACAATGACTTCAATTGATTGGAATGATGGGATGACATACAAGAGCCGTTTGGATCAATAGCTTGAACTGAAACCGGTTTCATCCAACAAACAATGCTGAACTGACTCTAGGACACCAGACATCTCCTACAGGACCATCCCCGCTGGAAGCTCCTGACTGATCTGAGAGCAACTTTTATTCCTGAAGAGTTCCTTCTGAGCTCGTCCTCACTGCGCTCTCCTCAATGGCCCCTGAGAGAGCAGCCTGAGGATTAATAAAGAACCGTGGATCAATAGAGGAGGCAGCACTCCTCTCCATCCCCGATTCAGACAACCCTCCTCAATGGAGGAGTCAGGGTGAATGGGGCATTCTGACAGACTGAGACTTTTACACCCACAAAATAAAAATGACCCTTGAACCCTAGAAACTCAGTTAGATTCCCTTTTTCTTTCCATTCCTCTCTCATCCCTTTTACTCTCTGTCTGCTATCCATCCATCCTTTCTATCTTCTAAAGACTTGGTTTGAAGATCCTTTGTTCTTATCTCTGTTTATATGCAGTCGTTCCAGTTCTCCACTCATTTACTCATCAGCTTCTCTCTATCTGTTATTATTATTTTATTTATTCCAAGTGTCCAAAGTAAATAAAAATCTATAAAATAATAAAAGCAGAAAAAGACAGAGAAACAAAAGAATCTCTTTTTGTCTATCTAGCGCAGAGCTGAAGCACTGATGAGAGTAAGTCCCCCTCGCTGAGGGCCCGCAGGGTCACGAGGACCACCTGGAGAATAGTTCATCCTGACCTCGATTACAGAGATCATCCAGCACATTACTCTTGTTTTCCTTATCTCGTAGCCATGAATGCTGCCCAGCGTCTCCGAGCAGCAGATAAGCTTTGACATTGAGAGGTGTAGAGCTCTGTGGATCGATACGGAGTGCAGCATCAGAACTTCAGGAGACGCAGAGCCTCAGAGAGCTGCTTTCTCTGCTAGCAGGGTTTGGATACGCCTCTGTGTGGAGCTCATGCACAGCGCTGCCATGCTTCCTTCCAGATAATAACTTACCTAGATCTTTAGATTCGATTCATAAAGCACTTCCACTGCACCAAGCTAAAGCTTTGAAGCTGAGCATGAGGAGCTTCTGATGAGTAGATTCAAAGGAGGTTCAGAGGAAGATCTGATGTTCAGATGAGGTTCTGAGGAGATTCAAATGAGGTTCAAGTGAGGTTCTGCGGCAGTTTAGATGGGGTTTTGAGGAGGCCATGCTGTTAGACGCTCGTGAAGTTGTTGTGATTCCTGCTGAAACAAACCGATAGACGATATCTAATATTCTACAAAAGGCACATTCATCATGGCCGTATCAAGGAGAACGCTCTTGGTCTTCAGGAGCTGAACTCCTCTAAAGCCCTGCAAGAGCGAGACACAAGTGTCCCAGTGTGATTAAAGCAGACTGCTGAAAAAGCTAGCTTCATGTCTACGCAGCACTGGATTTGTCAGCCTCAGAGTTAATAAAGTGATGAAAGTCTGAAGATCCGGGTGGATCTGCGCTTCCAGCATTATTCATGAAGCTGGCAGAGGAGATGGAGAAAGGTTCAGTTATTGATCAATGCGGAAGCCTGCAGAAGCAGTGTCCTCTCTGTGGAGGCTTTTCCAGTGTTTTAAGCTTTATGTATGAAGAACGGTTAAATCCTCTGGAGGTGCTGGACACTATTTGTAAGCATAGAGAACATTGTCAAAGCTGTTGCCTAATTAAATGGTTTATTCCAGACTCAAACCTTCAGCAGCTTCCGAGAGGACAAATGCTCCTGAATGTTCTCCTGAGAGATCACCAGCGAGAGGATCAGAGGTGAAGCCTCACCGCTGAGGAATGGAGTGATCGTAGACGGCAGGGGTTTTAATTCGAAAATAAAGATCTACATTTCTGGCTCTCTGTAGTGCCTCTCTCTCTATATCATGTAAGAGAGGAAATCAGGGCAGGGGCTCTCTGCTGGTCTATCCAGGATTAGACTGAGACGGGTTCAGAAACTGCTGTAGATCTGGGAGTGGTTCCTGATTGTGTGTGTAGATCACGTTCGGTTTGGCAGGTTGTTTTTCCGAGCGGCGCTGAGCATGAGTGGCACACTCCAGCAGATGGAGAGATCTCGTCTGGAGGGGAGCGCAGAGCTTCAGGGTCAGATTGCACTGACCGCTGCGTCCTACCAGCTCAATGGTTTCATGTGGAGCCAGACATTCTGCTGTCTGACTGCAGATCACCATATCTATGAACACACATACACACACACGCACACACACACACACTTTGCTTACTATAAAGTACAGGGTAATTGTAGTGTAAACATGCATGGTTGCAGTGTTCTAGAGGACTACAGTGAAAATCATAGTATGAGGAATAATATTTTGTTTTGGAAGTAAATTGAAATGAAGAAATTGTTCTAAACTTGATGGTACTATTCAAGAGAAGACATTCTCAGAATTGAATGCAGTTGTGTTGAAACAAGCCTTTCGTTGAGGCGGATGTGACTGTTAACATTTTCAGATCATATTTATTTTTTCATAGATGTTGGAAATCTTTTAATCTAAGGTAATGTTACAATGTAAGGTAATGATTTTGAAGAATCAGCCACAGAGAACATTGTTCAGAAGAAAAACAGATTATCTTTTACATGCTAAACTTAGTTTTCTGCATTTCTTCCCTAACTAGCACATATAAATATTTTAAATGTTTTGTTTTAATGTTATTTATGCTACAAGCTAGTTAAACTTGTTCTGCTTGGGTTCTCATCTTCTTAGAGACACAACACTTGCACAGCCGTTCACGCAGGAACTAGAGCAGTCTGCAATCCCTGCTCCAGCCTACAGAGGCAGCGCTGGAGGAGCCAGAAATAATGTCCCCTGTAGACCAAGACTGGAATTACTTCTCCAGAGCTCATTTCACATGATTTTAATAAGATTTAATAAGCGCCAGCTCAGCCAGACCGTCGAAGGAGCACAGGAGATCTTGAAGCAGCAGCTCCTCCTTGATCTCAGCACGGAGTCCATCAAGGAAGCGAGCGATGAGGGCTGGGTCGTTCCACCCGCTTGACGCCGCCAGGGTCTGGAACTCTATGGCATAATACGTGACCGAGCGACGCCAGGGACCAGGTGATCTCAAACCCCGAGAACATGCGGTCGAATACTCGTACCATCTCCCCCTTAAAGGCTCAAACGAGAGACAGCAGTCAGCCTTGGCACGCCACTGCGCAGTTCCCCAGTTTCGAGCCGGACCAGACAGGATATATAAACAAAAGCCACCCTGGACTTTTGCAAACTGTAGGCGCTTGGCTGAAGGGAAAAGAGAATCTTTACTGCTTGAGAAACGCCTTACAGTGCTCGGGTTCACCAGAATACACTGGAGGGTTGTTTACCCGAGGCTCAGGAGAGTGGTTGACGCTGCCCTGTGTGACTGAGCTGAGGTCGCTCACTGTGAGTCGATCACCCTACAAGAGTCCGAGATTTCGGACTCGTGCCGTCCGAGCACAGTCCCTGGATGCTGTAGGGCATTCTGGACAGTCGAAGCCACTGCTGGGTCCATTGTGACTGGTGAATCCTGTTAGGCAGAGGCAGATGCGGACCCAAGTGGAGAGGTAGATTTATTTATTCTTCTTCTCAAAAATCGCACAAACTCAGTTCTCTGGGAGGAACGAGAAGGAACATAGACTCTTGCTCACTGAATACAAAAATGATTCACCAGTAACGAGAACGGAAAGAGAACAGAATAAATAAGGAGACTAACGAGGAAAATTAGGAACACGTGAGCTAAATGAGGAGCAGGTGTAACATCACCAAACCCCTCTGGAGCTGGAGAAGCTTGCGTGAAGGGGGTGTGGCCGGTCACTAGGTGCAGATTGATGTTAAACTTGTCTGTTGTTACGAAATTAATTATGACTTGTTATCCGCACGATTCGAGCGATTTACATCATGAGCGCTGGCTTTGAGTTTTAGAAAGCTCATGTTATTTATGGAACCCAAAGCGGCGCACTACTGATCTCGAGCTCTCCTTTCACAATGATTCTTATTTCGCTGAGAGCAGACAGATTTTAGAGGTCAGGCAGCTAGCGTGTTTGATTGGCAAGCGTCTGTGTTTAATGATGTTTCATTAGTGGATGTGAGTGGCTCTTAAAGTGTTCCGTGAGGCTGTTTGATGGATCCAAGCATGCACCGATTTGTTTATCCTCGCCTCATTACTCAGTGTTTGCAAATAAGGCCCATGCAGATCCATAAAGCAGTGTTTAATGCCGGCGCCAAGGCTCTTTATGATGGACCCGTTCCTCTTAATGAGCCGACGAGCGCTTCTGCCTCTCTGTGTCTGAGACTGCTGCTTCTCCGTCTCACTGGAGACACGCGAGGATCTCAGGAACACTCGGTTTAAATGCTACTAAGAGCATAAATCCCTCCTGGACAGAAGAGTGGAGGAGTTCAAGCACTGTTCAAGATTTTCTGAGACTTAGTCCTGCCTCTCGTTTAACTCTCGATCCTCAAATTCTTCAAAATACAAGAATTAAACAGAGAAAGAACAATAGATTCTGAAGATCAAAGCAGCTCCTTCATTTTCAGAAGAGCTTCGAAGAAGTCCTTAACTCTGTCGATTTCTTTCTCCTCTCTCTCTTTCCTCCCTCTCTCCTCCTTTGCTCTTCCCTTTCTATCTCTCTCCTCTCTCTCTCCTGCCCTCCTTCCCTCTCTCCCACCTTCTCTCTCCCCATCTCTCTCTCCTCCTCCTCCTTCTCTCTCCCCTCCCTGTCCCCCCCCCTCTCTCTCTCCTCTCCCCATCCCCTCTCTCCTCTCTCTCTTCTCTCCCGATCTCTCTCCTCCTCCTCCTCCCACTCTTCTCTCTCTCTCTCTCTCTCTCTCTCTCTCTCTCTTCCTTCCTATCTCTTTCTCAGAGACAGACCAAGAGGCTCCTCCTCCTTTCCCGGTTGAAGCTCGATAAGAAGTGACTGAACTGCAGTTACCTGATCGGCCTCTTGAGGCTGACTCCAAAACAGAGCAGGTTTTCATTAACTCCAATGTTAAAACTGGCCAACTTTGGGGCTAAATAAAACATGTTTCCACCCCTGGCTCCATCAGGTTTGTTGATTCAGATCGCTAGTTTTGATCTT
This sequence comes from Danionella dracula, assembly GCA_900490495.1. Lineage (NCBI taxonomy): Eukaryota > Metazoa > Chordata > Actinopteri > Cypriniformes > Danionidae > Danionella > Danionella dracula. The sequence goes on along the minus strand of UELW01000854.1, from coordinate 2,401 downwards.
CATGAACACTCTGAGGGAGGTGAATTATTTTTACATTTTTTTTGTTTAAGATATATAAAATGTAAACCTTAAAGCCAATCAGATGCCTTCACTATGGCCATGTGAACGACATGTTGTTAGGCTTCACCCATTCTGAGCTTCTTTTGACTTTGCCAGAACAGTCTGTCCATGTTTATATACAGTCGATGAGACAGACAGAGAGGAAGAGATTGTGTGCTCAAGCAGAAGCAGCAAACAGGGATGGGGAACCACCATCTGCCCTCACATTTGTTCTCACCCGAGGGGGGCGCCCCAGAACCAGATGGACCCCCAAATCACACAGGTATGATGTCTGGTGTTCTGACAGGCGGTTAGCATCAGCACTCTTGTGCTGCTTAGCCGACACTTCTGCTCTACCCAGAGAGAGAGACAGTCTCTGTTTATGGCATCGATCCCCCAGACAGGAGGTGTTTTCTGTCTCTTTCCTCTCCTTCTCTCTCTTCTCTCTCTCTCTCTCTCTCTGAGACTAAATTCATCAGCAGTCGTCTATCTTTATCTGGAGCTCAGCGATGTTTGGGGCGAGCGGAAGTTAGCACACAAATGACTTTCAAAGACATCTTTAAACTCTTCTCCTGCACTCTCCAGCCTTGTTGGCAGTATTATTTACTGTTATTATTACTATCATAATGCTAATTTAGCGATCATCCTGCTAATTTATGTTACCATAATGCTAATTTATGCTACCACAATGCAAATATTTGCTACATAATGCTAATTTATGCTGCCACAATGTAAATTTTTGCTACCATAATGTTCATTATGCTATCATAATGTTTATTTATGCTACCACAATGTTAATTTATGATACAATAATGCTAATTTATGGTACCACAATGCTAATTTATGCCACTATAATGCTAATTTATGGTACCACAATGTTAATTTATGCCACCATAATGTTAGATTTGCTGTCAGATGATATCAGATGCTGTAGGGAGAACCGAGTGGAGTATTTGGAAGCAAAGACTGCACACTTCACTAAATTAGTACAGCTCCCGACCCTGTTCATTCACACCAGCACATAATAACTCCTCTCTCTCACAGCACAGAGGAACATGCCGGTCGCCCAGGGCTTCCTCTGGTCTCATAAAAGACTGCTTAATAATTTAAAAACCAATAAAAGAGAATAGGGAGGAGTTTAGAAGGTCAGCTGCTGTTTCTTTAATTCAGGTTATGTTTCTCATCGCTTTTAATCAGAGATGGAAATTATTATTAGTTGAGAGAGAGAGATAGAGTTAAAATAGAGAGGGAGAGGGAGGGAAAGAGGGGAGGGGAAAAGAAAGCTTGAGAGGGATTCTCAGATGTCCACTTTTTTATTTCCAATCGAATTCTGCCTGCCTCTGAGATGGCACTATAAAACTCAGAGTCCCCCAGCGATGCAAAAGATGGATGGCTTGATGCGAGCAAAGGTTTTTTTGGCGCCTGTCAGGAGCTCAAGTGTTAAATAATGAGCTGCAGTTCAACAACACACAGTTAAAACACGTTCTGCTCTCCTTAATTCGCCAGCTCTTCCTAGAGTGGAGAACAAAGAACACTTTAAGATCCATCACTTCTGTTTAAATTTTATTCTGTTCATTCTTTTTAGTTGGATTTACTCCTTTTTAGTTTGGTTGTTTTTTTTTGTTGCTCCACACTCCTCCTACTCCACCATATTATATTCAGAAATGTTCTTCACAGAAATGCAATGCATTTGATCTAAAGCAGTCGCTTGAGGTCAGGTTAGAAAGAGAGAAAGAGGGGGAGAAATGAGAAAAAGAAGAGCGAAAGAGTGAGAGAAAGAGAGAGACATGAAATATATATATTGAGAGTATATGAAGAGGAGAGGAGAGAAATAGAAGTGGTAAACAGGGAGAGCAAAAACAGAGAAGAAAGAGGAAGGATAGGATAAGAGAAAAAAAGAGATGACCAAAGAAAAGAGGCAATAGAAAAAGAGAATGTAGGGTAGAGGGTGGAGAAAGTAAGAAAGTAGAGAAAAGAGAAGGAGTGAAGAGAGAAACTGAGAAGAGAGGTTAAAATAAAAGAAACAGAGATAGAGGAGAGAGAGCGCTCAGTGGCTGGGCCATAATGCTTTAAGTTAACGGTGTTCCTGAAAAACAATGACATGGCCTCAGTGAGCGGATTCGTCAAACAAATCATGGCCTCCGCTGCTTATTGGATGGCACTGGCAGGCGGCATGGCTGGCTTTCTGGCTGTAGCACCGGGTTACGAGGGCTGGTATAGCAGAGGCCTGAATCTGGCTGAGCGCAGCAACCGAGGAAGTGTTTGCCCAGTTATGTGAGTTCATGGGTTGTAGGCGTGCGGTGCTGGAGATAAGAGATAGTGTCTTCGAGTGTTTATCGTTGAGCTCTGCGGGGCGCCTGCC
>UELW01000856.1:0-22167 GCA_900490495.1 Danionella dracula | reverse complement strand
TATTTGAACAGCCGGAGCAAAAATCTTTCGGAGAATGTGGTCCAGATCATCATGGGGCAGGTTGTGTCTGCGGCTCAGACCTGCTGCAGACGAGGAGTGTTCCACTCTGACATCAAGCTGGAGAACGTTCTGATCAACCGCGACACCCTGAAGATCAAATTAATCGACTTCGGGTGCGGTCGGCTTCTCCTCAAGACCAGGCAGTTTACATTCGATGGTATGTCTGAGGCTTCCTGATAGCTTCTCACAGGAACATTGAAGCCAGAGTTGTTCTGACCAGGTTTTTTTCTGCAGGAACAAAAGAATACGCTCCTCCAGAGTTTTTGGCGAGTGGCTCGTACCGTGGAGAACCCGCCACCGTGTGGTCCCTGGGAGTACTTCTGTACGCTCTGCTGACGTACAGCTTTCCAGACATTAAACATGTGCTCCAGCTCGAGAAGAACATCTGGAGGAATAGAAGAGTATCAAAAGGTGGGAGCGCATGGGGATTCTGGGTAATATCAGCCGGTTGAGCGTTCATCGATCTGCACTTCAGATTTTAACCAGAAAAGGTCTGGGACTCGCTCAGACACTTTTTTATGGATATCATGGTTTGGGACACACTGAATCTCGTTTCGCACCAATAAACGTGTGAATAGTGCGTGTATTGGGACGCAGCTAGTGTGTTTGCCTTTGGACCAAAGTTTTGGAATTAGACAGTGGACACTTCCTGGAGAGCTTTTTAATTAAATGAGAATGTAAAACCTGAGTGGCGCTCTGTACAAACCACCGTTGAGTAAAAAACAGGTTCTTCACAGTGGAAGATCTTCCATGGCGCTGTTGCAGAGAAAGTCTTTTTCTGTGTTTTAAACCCAGAGGTGGATTCTCGATGTCCTTTTCCATGCTTTTGTGTGTCGCAAACATTTGGAAACTTTGTTTTGGGTTTTAGAGAACATTTTTAACAGAAGCAACAAGACATTCTCTCTAGAATTATTTATTTTAAGTTTTAAAAATTTAAGAAGAAAAAGGTTTGAATTTGAACTCCATTTATCACAGCAGAAAGGAGAAAATAGAACCATGTGTCCTCAAATGTTTCATTAAGTCTGAAGCGCTTCCTCCTTTAGACGCAGCTGCTGTGAAACATTTGCAGCACGTCGCGGAGTCGGAATCCTTTCGTGTATTAGAGCCACACTTTCGACCGCTTATGTTGTCACCAGAGTGTGGACTCATGTGAAGTCCAGAAGTCTGTAGTGTTCCATTTAGAACAGGGCCAATGTTGTGGTTCAATAATTTATATCAACGGTATTGTAAAAGTAAACACAAATCTCTCTCTATCTCTCCTCACAGAATGCTTGGAGTTCCTCCGCTGCTGTCTCCAGAAGGACCCCGAGCAGAGGGTTCAGCTGAAGGATCTTCACACTCTCAGCTGGTTGCAGCTAAAGAGCTGGTAGCTGTGCTTCTTCTGCTGCTGCTGCAGCTTCTGGTGTTTTTGTGGCGCTGGAACAGTTCAAACTGATTTGTGCTTGTGTTCAGGTGGGTGACGATGTAGATGCTGCTCCTGCTGCAGAGCCGGTCCATGAGGAGGAGCTCAGCACTGCTTCACCTGCTGCAGAACCTCCTTGCTGTGAAAACTGCCTCCTCTATCTGAAGATCGCTTCTGGTGAAGCTCAGCTGTGCCAGGCTCTCCAGGTTCCTCCACAGGTCTAGAAGATGGCTGTGAGAACAATGAGGAACCTACCATCGGTTCTCCTCCAGACGCCACTGCAGCAGAGGACAAGGACACCAGCTTCAACAACTTTGAGTCCAAACCCGATGAAGAGGTCTCAGAAGATCTCCTGTGTGATCAGCAGGAGACTCCTTCGTCAGAGATCTCAGAGGAACCCAGGAGCACTACCAGCAGCTTCAGCAGTGAGGACGAGGATGAGGAGGAGGAGATTTCCAGCGACTCCTTCTGCTCTAGCTTCACTCCTGCAGTGTTTTGGGGAGAAGTCATCGGTTTGGACAGCTATCCAGAGATTAAACATCTGCTCCAGCTCGAGAAGAACACCTGGAGGGAAAGAAAAGTGTCAAAAGGTGAGATCTTAATTTCTGGAAAAAAATACAGAGCTTAGGGGGCGCTAGAGCAGCATTAAATATCTGAAACAACCCTTCGCGCTGACCTTATAGCTAATAAATTGAATTTGGAGATCTTAGAGTTTGAAACTGATATAAACTAACTTTCATGAGGGTTCTAAATCTGTTGAACGCAGTTTGTTTCCGCTTTAAATTTCGTGCGTCCTCAAATGTTCAGTCTGACTCGATTCCTGGGCGATGAGTTAAAAACCTTATCCCGATATTTTTCACTGTCCAGACGGTATCGGTGTTACATTTTATGGGTAAAATTGGACGTCACATTTTACGAGACATTATTAACATTAGAGGCAAAATTTGCATTTAACCTTATTTAAAGTGAGAGATTAGACAGAGAACTGAAAACTGTTTTTGCCACTGTTTAATTCAAAGGGTGCAAATGTGTAGCACGAGGTAGGTCTGAATGAATTAATTTAAACTAAGGGTGGACATATATAGGGGTATGCTATCTATCATAAAAAATACAAGAATAATGTACATAACTTATATTAAAATAACTACTCTATGACATCAGTTTCAATTCATGATTTTATTTCAATGTAGACAAAAAAAATTGCACACAAAACATTTACACATATAAGTGGTGTTTTAGAACAAAGTTCCAATTTTCTTTGGCTAGGTTACTTCCTTGATTAAACTTACACTTAAACAAAGATTTAAATGTCTTGAAAGTGCCTAAAACGGCACATTGTCTTAAAATGAGTTAAAATCCCGCTTCCTTTCTCTCTCTCTCAAACAGCAGCGTTTGGGTTACCTTAAGTACCCTAGTAGAGGAGCCTGTAAAATACGGTGCGGCTGGCGTCAGCGCTGTCTCACAGCGCGTCAAGTGAGACTTGTTTTATAATCCAGTGAATACTGATAAATCTAGCGACGTTTGACGTTTGCTGCTGTTCCTGGCGACTTTTAGCAACTTCGTTCGTTCTGGCTGACAAGCTTTTTCAGAGCAGCGCTGATGCTATCTCTGTATCTGACTAGCTTCCTCCTCTGCTCTCGGCGCAAGCGCTCGCATCACATCAGACCAGCTCCTGCGGACAGGAAACGATCCATCTCCTTGTCTGATTATCAACAAACTGAGCGTGTGCAGCGAAACATCAAGCTGAATTCATGAGTTTTTTAATAATGTGACGGTAATTTACGGTATTGCACAATCCATATCATGACACAACACAATACCAGTATTCACAATGGTACCGGTTGTAGCGCCCAGCCCTAGTGCGCGGCTACGAAGGGGAAGAATTCAAAATAGCATTGGGCTATATATCGGTGTCCTCACAATTAATACCGGTACATCTATTACTATGCTTTGAACTTTTCATTATCGCGGTCTCTGGCGTGTTGATGTATTGGACTCAGCTACACACTTCCATCTCCACCTCTGCCCTCAACTCAAAGAAGAGTACCCCTAAACTGCGCTGGAAAGCAAGAATGGCTTTTAGGAAAGTTCAGAGAAAGAGTTAAATCCCAAAATGGAGTTATTTCAGTTGGTGTGGAAGTTTGGATCCAAAAGAAACAGATACAGAAAACACTCGCGGGAAATCAATGAATATTCAGTGAAAGAACCTTCATAACTACAAATTTTAGAGAAACTGTTTCCATGCTTCTGTGAGTTACAAATGTTTGGAACCTTGAAGTTGAAGTTGAACTCCATTTATCACAGCAGAATGGAGAAATAGAACAGAACTCAGAACATTGAGGTAATTTTTCCAATACTGTGAACTCAAGGATATAGCTTGAGTTTTTACTACAAATCCATCAACAGTTTAGAGACTTTCATTGACATCTGTTGTTTAACGAAGCTCTGGTGTTTCATTGTTTAAGGTGAATAATTTTTCTCTTGTTTATAAAAAAAAAATGAAAAAAATGCCTTGTCCCAACTTGCGCACGTTGTGGACTCGTGGAGTTGAATTGCGTGTGCACGAGTGCGTAGGGTTGTCCCACCTGTCATTTTTAGGCTCTGAAGTCTGCTCATTAGTGCCCTCTATGTGCCCTTTATGTGTTCTTTGTCGAAGCTTCTCACGCACTTACAAAATTAAAAACAAATACTTACTTAAAAATAAAGTGCATATGGCCAACTATTTAAAAACAAAAGAACCATCAGTCGGGGATTATACCTGGGTTTGTGAACTTCAGCGACATGGGCGACCTTCTGCTCTAGGTGCTGCATGATCAGGGTGTGTGCGATGGAAACTTTCTAGGAGTGACGGAATCCAGAATGTCGTCGCTAGGTACCCATTCTCTTCCTCATGTCCGCACTCCTCCAAGTCCACAAGGTATGAGTCTAGGGATGTCGTGTACTGAGATAAGACATCAGGGTCTGCTTCTACTTCTGGGTTGGGGGCTTCATCCGGAGCCTCAGATCCAGCTTGAACTGGAGAGCAGGTTGAGTGTTATGGTTTTCGAGGAGAGGATACATGGAATGATGGATAAATACGATACTGAGGTGGGAGTTGTAAACGATAGGTGACTTCATTGATCTTTTTGACGATTGGGAAAGGACCAATATAACTGGGGCTGAGCTTTCAACAAGGGTAGACGAAGGCGATTATCACGAGTGGATAGCCAGACTTTATCTCCCACGTGGTAGCCAGGGGTGGAGTGTCTGCGTTCATTAGCATAGTTCGTATAACTTTTGATTGCTCCCTGGAGGTGCATGTGCGCAGACTCCCAAACCTCTTTACTTCTCCTAAACCAGTCATTCACTGCAAAACCCTCAGCAGATTCTTCAGCCAGGGGAATAAGAATAGCTGGTACCCGAGTACACACCGAAAGGGGTGAGTTTAGTGAACTCTTGACGTAAAGAATTTTGCACATACTCAGCCAGAGTAAAAATTGTCTCCAAGTGTTCTGATTGCTGTGGCAGTATGTTCGTAGATATCTGCCAATCTCTTGAATTATCTTTCAGTTGACAAATTGATTAGGGGAGATATCCAGAGGTTAGACTGAAAGTGACTCCAAGGCGTTGAAAGATAGGCCTTCCACACTCAGATGTAAATTGAGGCCCCTGATCTGGTACTATGTCTTCTTGTGTCCCATGATTTTGAAACACATGATTAAAATGAGCGTCACGGTGGTGCAGTGGGTAGCACGGTCGTCTCACAGCAAGAAGGTCGCTGGGTCTAGGCTCGGCTGGGCAGGTGGCATTTCTGTGTGGAGTTTGCATGTTCTCCCCGTGATCGTGTGCTCTGGTTTCCCCCACAAGTCCAAAGACATGTGTTACGAGAGAATTGGGTAAAAACGATAGTGTTTGAGTGAGAATGAGTGTGTGTGGATGTTTCCCAGCGATGGGTTGCTGCTGAAAGGGCATCTGCTGTGTAGAAACATACACTAGATGAGTTAGTGGTTCAATCCGCTGTGGCGACCCCGAAAGGAACAAAACCAACAAGAAGATGGATAGATGTTTGTGTGACGTCTGTGATAAGTGTGCCAAGAACACATCCCACAGCATTACAGCACCACCACCAGTCTGAACCAGCGCTGAAACCAGAAAGGGTGGATCCATCCCAAAGTGGCGGCAGAAATTGAGAATCATATTTTATTTTTTATGTTGACGACTGTAGCAGATTTTAAATATGATTTTTTTTTTAACGTGAAAAATTTTGTTTTTGCAGAAAGGAAGCCTTGAGCTAAAAGGAGTCCTTGTTTATTACCAACCTGTACGGTAACACGTCAAAATCTTAACTATGGTTTTAATTTTTATTTGTTTATTTTTTGATTGCTTTGAGTAAAATGCTCGCAAATATCCACTTCCCTTCTTAACCTAGCTTCCACTACTCTTTCCCAGAGTTTCATTGTGTGGCTCATCAACTTTATACTCTGTAGTTGTTAACAACTCTGCACATCACCCTTGTTCTTAAAGATTGGCACTAGGACACTTCTCCTCCATTCCTCAGCATCTTCTCACTCTCTAGAATCCTGTTGAATAACCTAGATAGGAACTCCACTGCTGTCTCTCCTTGACACTTCCACACCTCCACAGGGATGTCATCTGGACCAACAGCCTTTCCACTCTTCATTCTCCTCAGAGCCTTCCTCACCTCATCCTTTCTAATCTTTTCAACTTCCTGCTCTACAATGTTCACCTCTTCCCCCCTTCTTTCCCTCTCATTCTCTTCATTCATCAACTCCTCAAAATACTCCTTCCATCTCTCTGCACACTCTCCTCACTTGTTAGAACCTTCCATCTCTATCTTTAATCACCCTTATCTGTTGCACATCCTTCCCATCTCTGTCTCGCTAATCTGTACAATTCCTTCTCACCTTCCCTCGTGTCTAACCTGGCATACAACTCATCATCAAATCATATGCCTTCTGTTTGGCCTTTGCCACCTCCCTCTTCACCTTGCGCTGTGATTCCTTGTAGTCCTGTCTACTTCTTCAGTCCTTTCGATGTCCCACTTCTTTTTAGCTAGCCTCTTCCTCTGGATGATGTCCTGTACTTCCTCATTCCACCACCATGTTTCCTTATCTTCTTTCCTTCTTCCTGCTGACACACCTAGCACCTTCCTACCTGTCTCCCTGATCACTTCTGCTGTAGTTTCCCAGTCCTTTGGAAGCTCTTCCTGGACCACCCAAAGCCTGTCTCAGGTTCTATCTGAATTCCTCACAACCGTCTTCCTTTTTCAACTGCCACCACTTGGTCTTCTTTTCCATCTTTCCTTGGCACAGCAAGTGCATGCTCTCAAATAGCGAGTAACCAAATTTTTCATCTTTGGCCACCAAAATCGTTGTCTGAGCAAGGCAAGAGTGTGCTTCTTTCCTGGATGACCTGACCCGAGCGAGGAGTGAACTGCTTCAAGGAGTTGAGGGTGGAGACTCTCTAGAACAAGACTGAGAAGGTGACTAGGTGTATTGCTTATGGCACAGCAAGTGCATGCTTTCAATTAGCGAGGAATTAAATTTTTCATCTTTGGCCAAAAATATTATTGTCTGAGCAAGGCAAGAGTGTGTTTCTATCCTGGATGTCCTTTCTTTCAAGGAGTTGAGTATGGAATCTCTGGAACAAAGACTTTTCCCTCAGCTTTGATGGATTTGTTCATCCAGGGCCCATACACTCGGCTAACAAATACTGCGGTGGGCAAAATGGGTTCTTCCAAGGATTGCGTACCGGCTTGTCTGGGGTTCAAGCGTTTAGCATTTTAGATATACTCGAGGTTCCTGTGATCAATGATTACATAAAATGGGTGATTGGCTCCCTCTAACCAATGCCTGCATTCTATCAAGGCAAGTTTAATAGCTAGCAACTCTCTTTCCCTATGTCATAGTTTTGTTCCACTTCGCTGAAGTTCAGGGAGAGTACGGGGGATTTCCGCTTCGTTGGGAGAGAGTGGCTCCTGTACCTACGGAAGAGGCATCCACTCCTACTATGAAGGGCCGATCCGGATTTGGGTGAATAAGTGTTGGGACTGAACAGAAAGAGAACTTGAGGTAATCAAAGATGGAGAAGGCTTCAGAATTCCATGTCGGGGTCTAGGGTTACCGTAAAGAAGAGAGATTAATGGAGCAGCGATTTTACTATAATTGCAGATGAACCGACGATAGAGTGATTGTGGTAGCGTAGAAAGTGGATACTGGTACAATGAAATTTACATCTATCTTCTTTTATGAAGAGTTGATGGTCTCTCAGGTTTTTGTAGCACTAGTTTCAGATGATTGTGGTGGTCAGGAAGGTCCTTGGAGTAGATAAGGATATGGTCACTGTAAACCATGACAAAGTGATGTAGATAATCTCTGAAGATTTCATTAATAAAATTCTGAAAGATGGAGTTGCAAAGGCCATATGGCATTACTTGGTACTTATAGTGGCTGCTAGGTGGGAATAAAGGCAGTCTTCCACTCGTCTCCTTCTTTAATCTTGACCAAGTTGTACACACTGCGGAGGTCCAATTTAGAGGAAATTTGGCTCCTCAGAGTTCTTCTAGTGTGGCTGGAATAAGGGGAAGAAGGCATGGAAAATGGATGGTTTGGGAGTTTAAAACACGATAATCTATACAAAACTTGAGGCTGTCGGCAATGTAGATTTTCTTATGAGCCCTTGTGTTAGGGCCTCCTCAACATATTCTCTCATGGAGAAAACATAGACTCGTCCTTGGAATAGTACTGCTCCAGGGATGAGGTCAATGCAACAATCCCAGGACCAATGAGGAGGTAGTTTGGCTGCAGCTTGCTTGGAGAAAATATCTTCATATTGTTGGTACTCACCAGGTATGGTTCCTGCTGGAATAATGTCTCCTCCGCATTAAAGGAAACCTTTTTGGCTGAGGTTGGGAGATTTTGAATGCAATACTTAAAACAGGTGGCGCTCCACCGATGAACCTCTCCAGTGATCCAATTTATAAGAGGAGAATGCTGTTTGGACCACGAACGGCCCAGGATGAGATCTACAGTGGAGTGTGCTAGTACTAGACACTGGATCTCTTCCTTGTGAAGTGATCAGCTTTTAAGAAAGATTTTAGGGGAAATCTCAGTAATTTGATCACACCCCATTGGTTGTCCTTGGATGGTGTGAATTGGATTTTTAAAGATTAGGGGATAGGTCTGGACACATGTCAGGACTTTGGCAGATATAAAGTTCCCAGATGAACCCCAATCAATCAGGGCAGAAGTGGAAATGTTGAGTAATACTTCGGCGAGACGCGACGCGAGTCTGTCCCAAAATGCGTGCTCAGAGTCCCTCTAGGACTTGATTAAAGGCCCCTAGCATCTGGCCTTCATTATGTCACCAGAGTGTGGACTCGAGTGGAGTCCAGAAGTTCGGAATGTTCCATTTGGTATAGGGCCAAAGTTGTGATTCAATACTATATCATTTGTATTAAAGGTATTGTAAAAGTAAACAAAAATCTCTCTCTATCTCTCCTCACAGAATGCTTGGAGTTCCTCCGCTGCTGTCTCCCAGAAGGACCTCGAGCAGAGGGTTCAGCTGAAGGATCTTCACACTCTCAGCTGGCTGCAGCTGCAGATCCTGGTGTTTTTTGTGGCGCTGGAACATTTCAAGCAGATTTGAATATGAAAAATTTACTAAAATAACAGTGCTTTAAAATGCGATTTAAGCACGGGTTTGTGCATGCGCACCCGCGAATACTTGAGGGTTTTATCTACATTCGCTGTCACTTAACTTATTTTCTACACTCACTGTAATTTAACAGCAGTGACACATTTTAGAAAAAGAAGAAAAAAAGTAACTGTTTCTTAACGGTGACACATTTTTGCAAAAAAAAAAAAAAACGAAAATGCAAACCAAGCCAGAGGTTTTCTGAAAGCTTCTCACAAGAACATGGAAGCCAGAGGTTTCCTGATAGCTTCTGTAAGGACTACAGATTCGTCTCTTCATCAATTCTCCCTGAATTCTGAAAGAGGCCCAGATTCCTGAAGTTTCCTCCCTGACCACATGTGACGATACATCACGTCTCAGCTAAACACATTTGCAAAAGGGGGCTCCCCGGCACCAGATGAGGTCAGGAGATAACCCCGTATTCAAAGCCCCCCGCAGGAGAATTGTCACCCTGATAATTTCCAGAACTGTGGTAAAATACGAACCCCTGAATAACCCCGCCGGATCAAAGACTGTTGGATTCACCCTCCTTTCACCCTGAGCTTATCAGCGAGAGCGAAGGAATTCAAGGAGAGTTTTAATCTTGGACACCGTAACACAAACTGCTCTTCTTAACGTTACAGAGGGAAAAGGGGCATATTTTACGTGTACACACCTATATCCGGGATTAATAGTCATAGCATGTCTTAATCTGTATTGGGTACACTGAGAACTGGTATCGTGTTTAACCAGTTAGCAAAACGAATGAATGAGTGAGTGAATGGCTGTTTTCAGCAGTAAATCAGTCATATTTGATATCCTTCTGTTCTAAATGTTATTTCTGAGATAATGACGTGTGGTAGAAAGTTACTCGATATTCTCTTTGCTAGATACGACGCAGTATAATATTTCACGAGTTAATTCCAGCCCCTGCGCGCTTGACCGTGACGTCAACACGGTTCCGATGTCAGGAGTGCTCTCATTGGTTAAGCTACGAGGAAGAGCCCGCCCCGCAGCTCCTAGGAACCAATCCAGCACTTCTGTAGCTCTCTTCGCTTCTGAACTCTCTTCTGTCTATCTACAGTCTTCCTCTCTCTTTCTCCGTCTCTCCTATCTTATCCCTCTTTAATCTTTCGTTGGCGCTGTTTGGAGACAGAGACCCTCACGGACCCCAACGCTGAGCCGTGACGTCTGACTTTAAGAACCCTGAAACTCCACTGAATCTTTCTTGAACTCTTAGAGACTCTTCAGAACTTGAGTGAATCTTCTCATCCTTAATCGCTTGAACTCCAACTTCAAAGTCAGCTATTCTGCACGGACCAAGCCGAAACCTCGCGGATCCAAGGAACTCCCAGAATACTGTAGAAAGCGAAATTTATCACTTGCTGGCTGGTGTAATGATCTCTCAGTGAATCTTTCTTGAACTCTTAGAGACTTTTCAGAGCTTGAGTGAATCTTCTCATCCTTAATCGCTTGAGTTCACTTGGAGTACTGCGGTGTCACCTGTGTTTGTTAAACCTCCGTTTACTCTGGGGCTTGCAGTGGTAAGCAACGTGTCTCTGGAGTCCGCCTGAATGCCGTAGTTTTGTGATTTGGTGGGCGCTCCTTCTGACGGCAGTACCAAGGTGAACACTTTCAAGTGGGTGTTTCCGGTTAGTTCTGATCTGCAATTCTTCTCTTTGGGTGTAAGTAGGATGGAGGTGATTGCGATCATTTGGTAAGGGTTGGAGAAGGTTGTTTGGAAGTCGTCTTCCTCCGATAGAAGCTGTGATGGTATTGGTCCAATGACTGGTATCCTTAGGTCAAAGTCATGGAAGGCTTGACTGATTAGGAGCCCCATCTGGCTTGACTTGGGGATCCTGACGCTATTGGCGGTGCAGTTGTTGAGGAGAACGTAAACCGCACAAGATTTTACTTCCATGAGTGGAGTGGCTTCCAGGGTCAGTCCGAGGGTGATGCACCTCTGTGAGGGTTGAAAGGTGGCACTCTCGTCCTCAAGGTATTGTCCAGTATCCATGTTGAGTCGACACTGACATTTTTCGTGTAGGCAGGTATTATCACTTCTTGTTCATTTATCATGGCGCAGGCTTCCGGTATGGTTTGGCCTGAGTGGAGGTCCTTGACGCTCGCAGACAGGTTCAGGTGAGAGGTTGTAGGAGCCCATAAGATGTTGTTCACAGTATCTACTTGAGCTTGGAGTCGTATCAGGAGGTCTGCTCCTATGCAGAGGTTGTGCGGTAGGTCGGGGACGACCATGAGGTAGTGGCTTATGACTCTCTGGCTCCATCTCAGGTTCAGGATGCACGTCGCCTTGGAGGTTGCCGTTTTGCTTGATTGAGGGCTCAGCGGGAAGCGGCCATGTTTGGTGATATACTGCAGGTCTGGATTAGCTTCTCTTAGGCTTTCGAACAGGCTGAGGTTGATGGCACAGTTCTCGGCCCAAACAGTTAAAACTGCATTTGGCACGATCATTCCATGGACATTGATTGCAGGTAGGATCCCGTGGCAGCCAGGAATGTATGGCGATTCTTAGAGAGTGCTGTTACGACTCATTTTAAGGGGAGGAGAGGACAAATGCAGCAAAAAGGAGTCCAAATCAGCTAAGATTTTAGAATTTTCCAGTCTAACACCATCTGCTGGAGGCGTTCGCAAGGGCACATCTTCCAGAATGCAAGGAACAGAGGCTACAGAACTTGCAGCAATGGGCGGAGAAGAGTTAACAGACTCTCTGGCCACATACTTTTTAATCATGTTGATGTGACAAACGCGTGATTTTCTCCTGCGATCAGGTGTACTGATAACGTAATCTGTGTCACTAAGTTTGCGCTCGACGGCATATGGACCAGAAAATTTTGCCTGCAAGGCAGAACCAGGTAATGGGAGTAACACTAAAACAGAATCCCCTGTTTCAAATGAACCACTGGTAGTTTTCTTTTCAAAAGTAGCCCTTATTTTATGCTGAACTGTCGACAAAGAGGATTGGGCCAGATCACGTACTCTGTGAAGACATTCTCTAAATAAACTAACATAATCCAAAACATTAGTAGTCATAACTTTGTCTTCTGACATCCAGCTCCCCTTTAAAAGCATCAAAGGGCCTCGAATGGTGTACCCGAAGACCAAGTCTGCAGGACTAAATCCTAAGGATTCCTGAACGGTCTCTCGAATGGAAAACATAAGCAATGGCAAACCCTCATCCCATTCTTTCTGGGTTTCCACGCAATAAGAGCGCAGCATAGATTTAAGCGTCTGGTGGAATCATTATTCGTTCGAATGGCTCACCAACAGCTGGAATAGGTTTGAGCGGTGCGGGTGGGATAACCTGATTGGGCTTACCAGTGAGCTGACAAATGTGGCAAGAACGACAGTACTTTGCTACATCGCTTCTAATATGGGGCCAATAAAAATGTCTAGTCACACGAAACATCGTTTTATTAACCCCCAGATGACCAGCAATGTTATCATGAGCGACTGATAACACTTGCTCATGGAAGGGCGTAGGCATAAGAACCTGAAAAAGTGCGTCACACCCAGAAGGATCAGATTTCACAGGCGTCCATTTCCTCATCAAAATGTGCTGGTCGTAAAAATATCCAACAGATTTACTGCCAATCTCTTCACTTGATGCAGCTAAACTGCGACCGAAGTCAAGAGATTCATCTAGTTGTTGCCCGGCGGCAAAGGTTGCACAATCAACAGACAACAACTGATCGATTTCAGAACCCTGGACAGAGAACTGTGAGTCAGCTTGAGGCATCTCAGACAACGCACGTGGGTGATCCGGTTTATCGTGCGCGATAAAACTGTCAGAGATGTCGATTACAGCAGGGTATTTTTTTGCCTGTGCTCGAGTTACAGCCCATGCCGGAAAAGTTTCACAATCCGTGGGAGGAACCTCAAGAGGAAAATCAATAACCTCCGGCAGAGGAAAAACTTTACAGCCGGCCAAATCATTCCCCCACAATCATGGCAACCCCTTTCACTGGGAAGTGTGGACGTACACCGACTTTGATAAATCCAGTGACTAAGTCAGAACGGATATAAACCGTGTGCAAAGGAACTTTCATGACGTCCATGCCAATTCCCTAAACTAACACATTTACATTTACATTTATGCATTTGGCAGACGCTTTTGTCCAAAGCGAACACATCCGAACCACAGTAGGTTTCGCACAAGAGGGGCGTCAGATTTTCGCCAGGTGGTGGCACTTCAGTGCGTGTTTGAGGAATGAGCAGGTCTGGGTTTGTGGGACCTGCTAAGGACTCGGTTATGTGGCACTCAGCTTCAGCAGTACTCGACGGCTGGAACGGCAGGGGTTCTCTGACTTGGGCCCAGATTTTCAGTCTCTTGAAGTCGATCAAGGGCTCGAACCGATTTAGAAGGTCTTTACCGATGAGGAGAGGGTGGGGACCACCGTCAGATGAATGGGTCTGACATATTCCAGCCAGAGGCCAGTTTGCGAGTACGCTTGGATGTCCAGGGAGATCTTTTGGAGCTTTAAATTGGTTTGGCTTCTCTTGGTCCTTTCCTGGATTTCTTCCAGGAGTCGGGTGAACATGAGAGTTATGTCCGCTCCTGTGTCGACTAGTGCTTCCAGTTGGACATGATGCTCCAGGGCTATGGGGAGGTAGAACTTCTTGGCTACTCCGTTCTCGATGAGGTTGCCCAGGAGTTGAGGGACCGGAGTCTGATTTAGGACAGGGATGGTGTCGTTTATGGAGTGTTGTTCTTCAGATGTATCGGCAAAGAGTAGGATGGCGCTTTCTGGTACCTTGAGGGTTGGACATGTGGCTTGCAGCGCAGGTTCTTTTGTCTTCGGGTACACCGTGTTTTGGCTTGAAGGCTTTGTGTTGAACTGTTTTGCTGGAGTTTTTCTTGAGTCTTTAAGCTCTGTATTGGTCAGCTCTGTTTGAGGTTCTCTTGAGTCGTTAAGCTTTGTTTTGATCAGCTCTGTTTTAGAAAAATTTTGATCTTGAATCTTTGTGTTTGTCAGCTCTGTTTTAGAATTTTTTGCATCTTGGGGCTGTGTATTGATCAGCTTTGCTTGAAGTTCTCTTGAGTCTTTGAGCTCTGTATTGATTAGGTCTGCTCGAGAGTTATTTGAGTCTTGAGACTTGGTCTTTATCAGCTCTGTTTGAGGTTATTTCAGTCTTGAGACTTAGTCTCGATCAGCTCTGCTCGAGGTTTATTTGAGTCTTGAAACTTGGTCTTGATCAGCTCTTTTTCAGAATCTTTTGGATCTGGGAGCTCTGTGTTGGTCAGTTTTGGTTGAGATTTATTTGGAACTGGAGGTTGTGCTTTCCAGTTCCGCTTGAAATGTTCTTGGATTTTAGAGATCGGGAGCGTTTGATTGCGTTTTGAATTCTTGGTGGCTTGACTCTGGTTTTCTCAGAGAGTTCGACACTTGTTTTCTTGGAGAGCATGATTCTTGGTTTCTTTGAGAGCATGACTCTTGGGTTTTTGGAGAGCGTGACTCTTGGGTTTTTGGAGAGCGTGACTCTTGGGTTTTTGGAGAGCTTGACACTTGACTCTTGGAGAGCTTGATACTTCTTGCATTTTCGACGAGCTTGACTCTGCTTGGGTTTTTGATGAGCTTTCATTGGTTTGGTTTTGTGTACTTGAAGCCACGGCATTTGTTGAGTGAGGTACCAGAAAGTCTTTGTTTCGCTGTTCCATGTCTAGTCAGGAATCTGCTTTATCCTTTTTGTTTTTCTGCTTGTCCTGTTCCTCGTTCTTTGTTTTGAGGAACTCTTTCATTAGAAGCTGGACTTCTTCTTGTACGTCGACCTTGGGTGCAGGTGCTTGGTGGTGCACCGCGTCACCTCTGGGGGTCCCTGACTGGTGCGGTCGGAGTGTCTTCGCTGGTTTCTAGGACTGGAGTGGGGGCTTTGCCTCTCTCTCGGGGTCCAGTTTGCGTTCCAGGAGTTCCTTCTCTTGTGTCTACCGTCATGGGATCGTTGGTTCCAGGGCTTGTCATGATGAGGTTCCGAGGGACGAGTTTGCTTAGGTCTTACGCTGTGGTTTTGATTCCAGTTTCCGTTGGATGGTGTTTCCTTCCATCCTTGGTTCCACGGTTCAGACTGGTGTTATTGGTGGACTCCTTCCAGGGGCAGTTCTGGTTGGTTCACCTCCAGACCGTTGGATTTCAGTTCGTCTTCTCCGTCACCATTTTTTGTTTCCCGTAGGCCTTCTGTGCCAGCTCTCGCAGCTGAAGGGAAGTCATGGTACGAGGGCATGCTATCACGCCCAGGTGTTGACTGACTCCGGGATGGAGGTTTCTCAGGAACAGAGTTTGGTCTTCCTCCATGTAGGGCTCATTGCGGCTTCCGAAGTAGGCTAGTCGGAGTCGCGTGTAGTACGCTTGAGGCTTTTCGTGTCGGCCTTGTTTGGTTTCTAAGGCAGGCATGAGACCTTGTTCAGATTCTGCATTTTCAAACTCTTGGATGAGGCTCTCTTTGAGTAGGCCGTAGTCCGACTTGACCTGAGGAGGTTGTCGGTCCAGGAAGCTTTGTATTTCGGGGCTGGAAGTTATTCTGAGGAGATAGAGCTTGTCTTGGTCGGTCACCGATGCTCTCATCTGTAGATGGAAGTCCAAGTCTTTCAGGTAAGCTTGAATGTCCCTTCCACTTGCTCCGTTTGGTATGAACCTGGTGATGTTTCTGGCCAGCTTGTTTAGGTCGTTCAGATCTCTTGTCGTCTGGTCGACGGTTTGGCCGTTTCCTCTCCTTCCAGAGGTTTGGTTGACTCTAGGAGGAGATGTAGTGGGAAACCCATAATCTTGAGAGTAACTTGGCTTGTACTCTTGAATGGAGGTTTCCTCTATGCCTGGTCTGTGCCTGAGGTTTAGGTTCGGTTTGATTAGCTCGTAATGTTTTCGCGTACTCCAATTCCACCTTTATTACGGTCCTTTCCTCTTGGAGGTCGGTCAGCTGTTCCTTCAGGCTTTTCATCTCTTCATAAGTTGAGTCGAGATGTGTTTTAAGGGTGTTTAATCGGGAGCTTCTTGTTTTGAGCTCTTCTTCTGCAGCTTTCAGCAGTCTTTCGGCTCGTTCGCTTCTCTCCATTTCACTGCTTTGAGCATCTATCAGCTCCTCAATTTTCTCTTGGGCAGCTTTTAAGTCGCTTCTTAGCGCTTGTATCGCGTCTCTGGAGTCACAGTCATCCTTTTCTGATTCCGCTTGTTGTCTCCGGACCTCTGCTTCCAGATGGGCATTGCGCTCTTTTGCACGGGTCAGCTTCCTTTGCATGTGTGACTTCGTTTCCTCTTCCAGCTTCAGAGTGGCTATCAGGATGTGGCTGAGATTTCCCACAATTTTTGCTAGGTCTTTGGGTCCATAGCTTTGAGTTGGATCCTTTGCCATCAGGTTTGTTAGAGCTTCGTCTAGCTGGTCTTGGGAGTGACTTTGAAGGTTCGTTGCTGCCTCCGGTAGTATGGTGCTTGTTAGTCCGCTCCACCATTTCTCCAGGCCTTCCCAGTGGGTGATGGTTTCTCGTGTCGTTGCCATCTTTTGAGGTGGAAGGGAGATTTGAGACAGACTGAGGGACTGCTAGAAACTAAACTAACAAAATAATAGAGATGGGTTTGCTATATCGAAGGGAGAGTGTCTGTTGCTGTAATGATGTGATTCAGACTCTATTAATTATTTGCTTGAGGGAACAGAAAGGGAAAAACAAGACTAAAAATGATTTACACTTTAAAAGTGAAGTTACTGAAATAATTGTGATAAAATTTCTTAAATGTAAAACCAGAGAGAAATACTCCTGAGTTAATATAGCTATTGTCAAAACCAGAGATTAAGTTCAGCTATAACTTGAGTAGTTAAGAAGCTAACGTTATCACTTGTTTTTATCTTTGCTGTTACACGAAACAGGTTCAAACAATGCTTATTTCTTTATGAACAGGATTGAATGCCTACACCAGAGTTGTTCGTACGGCCAGTCAGGCGGTGATCGGTTGCTTCATCGTGTCGCTCGAGGGTGTCGTTTCTGGAGGTGTTAATTAGAAAAGAAAGCGAAAAGCAATGTTAAACGTTTGCCACAGTTTCAGGAGTCGGCTAGGGACAGTGTTTCCGGTTTAATTGTTTTGGTATTATTTGCTTATTTGCCTTGTGATACACAACGGAACTCTTGAGCTAGTTTGCTGAGACTAACAATTTAGGGTTTCAGGCTGTTTGTCAGAGGTTTAGGTTCGGTTTGATTAGCTCGTAATGTTTTCGTGTACTCCAATTCTGCCTTCATTACGGTCCTTTCCTCTTGGAGGTCGGTCAGCTGTTCCTTCAGGCTTTTCATCTCTTCATAAGTTGAGTCGAGATGTGTTTTAAGGGTGTTTAATCGGGAGCTCCTCGTTTTGAGCTCTTCTTCTGCAGCTTTCAGCAGTCTTTCGGCTCGTTCGCTTCTCTCCAATTCACTGCTTTGAGCATCTATCAGCTCCTCAATTTTATTTTGGGCAGCTTTTAAGTCGCTTCTTAGCGCTTGTATCGCGTCTCTGGAGTCACAGTCATCCTTTTCTGATTCCGCTTGTTGTCTCCGGACCTCTGCTTTCCAGATGGGCATTGCGCTCTTTTGCACGGGTCAGCTTCCTTTGCATGTGTGACTTCGTTTCCTCTTCCAGCTTCAGAGTGGCTATCAGGATGTGGCTGAGATTTCCCACAATTTTTGCTAGGTCTTTGGGGTCCATAGCTTTGAGTTGGATCCTTTGCCATCAGGTTTGTTAGAGCTTCGTCTAGCTGGTCTTGGGAGTGACTTTGAAGGTTCGTTGCTGCCTCCGGTAGTATGGTGCTTGTTAGTCCGCTCCACCATTTCTCCAGGCCTTCCCAGTGGGTGATGGTTTCTCGTGTCGTTGCCATCTTTTGAGGTGGAAGGGAGACTTGAGACAGACTGAGGGACTGCTAGAAACTAAACTAACAAAATAATAGAGATGGGTTTGCTATATCGAAGGGAGAGTGCCTGTTGCTGTAATGATGTGATTCAGACTCTATTAATTATTTGCTTGAGGGAACAGAAAGGGAAAAACAAGACTAAAAATGATTTACACTTTAAAAGTGAAGTTACTGAAATAATTGTGATAAAATTTCTTAAATGTAAAACCAGAGAGAAATACTCCTGAGTTAATATAGCTATTGTCAAAACCAGAGATTAAGTTCAGCTATAACTTGAGTAGTTAAGAAGCTAACGTTATCACTTGTTTTTATCTTTGCTGTTACACGAAACAGGTTCAAACAATGCTTATTTCTTTATGAACAGGATTGAATGCCTACACCAGAGTTGTTCGTACGGCCAGTCGGGCGGTGATCGGTTGCTTCATCGTGTCGCTCGAGGGTGTCGTTTCTGGAGGTGTTTATTAGAAAAGAAAGCGAAAAGCAATGTTAAACGTTTGCCACAGTTTCAGGAGTCGGCTAGGGACAGTGTTTCCGGTTTAATTGTTTTGGTATTATTTGCTTATTTGCCTTGTGATACACAACAGAACTCTTGAGCTATTTTGCTGAGACTAACAATTTAGCGTTTCAGGCTGTTTGTCAGAGACTCAGAACCAGTTACCAGAATCAGAAACAAGAAGACAGTTAAAGTGAGAGATGGGAACAGAACTATAGCTAGAGGTGAGGTGAAAATTCAAGGGAGGAGTCGAGGGCTGCAAATGTAAAATAATTACAACATAGGATAAAATTTGCACAAATGACAGTAAGCCCGGTT
Organism: Danionella dracula; assembly: GCA_900490495.1. NCBI lineage: Eukaryota > Metazoa > Chordata > Actinopteri > Cypriniformes > Danionidae > Danionella > Danionella dracula. The sequence goes on along the minus strand of UELW01000856.1, from coordinate 3,340 downwards.
AATCGACGTTGGTGATGTTTATTGGATGAAACACACCTTGATTGTCAGTTAACTGGTAAAATCTGTCACAAGTGGATCGAGTATCACAGTAAAATTGCCATAACATGAATAAAAGAATAAACCTAAATTGTGTGGAAAATTTAGAGGAATTATAAAACAACTGATTTTGTAATTCATGGACTTGAGGATGGTTTTACAGGAGAGACCGAGCAGAAATGCACCACACAGCTGGTGATTGCAGTCATACCCCGTGCACACGCTTTTGTTACGCGCTTGCTATAACGTGCACCCACCACACGATGGCTCTCATGAGCTTCTCTGCTAGAACGCTAGTATTTCCGTACACTAAAAAGGCGTCTGTAACCACCCACGCCTGTTACGGGTGAGGTCAGACGTTAACTCTTGGGCTGAACTTCTTTACGAAGGTAACGCCCATCAAACAAAATGGACGCTCTGACCGATCTCACGGCAGTACGTGGATGATCTTCAAAACTGTTTTTCCTAAACAGTTGCGAGATGGCGGCGCATCTCGGTAACACAGCGGTTACACAACACACAACTTTGAACAACAGAACAAAGTTTTGCTCCTGAAACGTCTCTCACTCATTCAGAGCGAGCAAATTCACGGCTTGCACTCTTCGCAGGGGACTAATAATTTGTCGAATATGGTCAGTACTGAAAAACGCAGCTACTGCCTTCAGACTAACGGTATGTAATTTTTTAGCAGCCCAGTACACACGGCAATCCCTTTGTGTGACTTTCTATAAACGGAACCCTTCTGAATTAGCGTTTAGCTTAAATTCTCAATATGGTACTTATAGTTCGCTGAAGATTCCAATTCTGGGAACGCAGAGATCGGGTTCAGTCGAAACAGGCCTTTTCATAAAACATCATTCGCTAATGAGACGCTCACATATCCTCCACCATTTATGTAGCAATTAAGCTTTTAAACATTCAGTAAAAGTACGATAAACGTCTTCAGCGCTGTGATGACCAACTTTGGTGAATCGGTGAGGAGTCGGCTCTTGAGAATCGAATCACATGAGAACGGTTCAAAGCACAGCCCCACAGCTTAACAGTCAATCTGTCCACCAGAAAACCATATCGCAATTAATATTGACTTTTACTGAAATATGAGCCTTAGCTCGAGATCGTATCTCAGGGAACGAGTAACTTATATGAATCACAGACGAAGTAAATGCGTTTAAGATGTTTATTTCTATACTACACAACACAAACTATTCTAACTAGGATTCTAACCACATACCATCTCAACTCACCACGCACACCACATAGAGATAGAGAGAAGAGATAGAGCGAGAGAGAGAGGAGAGAGAGAGGGAGATGGAAGAGATGAGAGAGGAGAGAGAGAAGAGAGAAGGAGAGAGGAAGATGAGAGAGGGAGAGAGAGAGGAAGAGAGAGAGAGAGAGAGAGGAAGAGAGAGAGAGGAGAAGAGAGAGAGAGAGAAATAGCGACTGTATTCTTAAGTCTCAAAGCAAACAGCTAAAACTGTTACCCTTAACTTTGAATCTCAGCAAACGGTTATTTTAAAATAGCTTCCACAAGTTCATTCTGAGATCATTACACCAGCCAGCAAGTGATAAATTTCGCTTTCTACCGTATTCTGGGAGTTCCTTGGATCCGCGAGGTTTCGGCTTGGTCCGTGCAGAATAGCTGACTTTGAAGTTGGAGTTCAAGCGATTAAGGATAAGAAGATTCACTCAAGCTCTGAAGAGTCTCTAAGAGTTCAAGAAAGATTCAGCTGGAGTTTCAAGGGTTCTTTAAAGTCAGACGTCACGGCTCAGCGTTGGGGTCCGTGAGGGTCTCTGTCTCCAAACAGCGCCAACGAAAGATTAAAGAGGGATAAGATAGGAGAGACGGAGAAAGAGAGAGGAAGACTGTAGATAGACAGAAGAGAGTTCAGAAGCGAAGAGAGCTACAGAAGTGCTGGATTGGTTCCTAGGAGCTGCGGGGCGGGCTCTTCCTCGTAGCTTAACCAATGAGAGCACTCCTGACATCGGAACCGTGTTGACGTCACGGTCAAGCACGGTCCAAGCGCGCAGGGGCGGGATTGAACACTCGTGAAATATTATAAGACTGCGTCTTATCTAAGCAAGAGAATATCGAGTAACTTTCTACCACACTTCATTATCTCAAAATAACATTTAGAACAGCAGGATATCAATATGACGATTTACTGCTGAAAACAGCCGTCACTCACTCATTCATTTCGTTTTGCTAACTGGTTAACACGAGACCAGTTCTTCATGTAACCCAATCAGATTAAGACTGCTATGACATGTAATCCCGGATATAGTTGTTACACGTAAAATATGCCCTTTTCCTCTGTAACGTTAAGAACAGCAGTTTTTTGTTACGGGTGTCCAAGAATTAAAACTCTCCTTGAATTCCTTCGCTCTCGTGTGAACGCGCGGGTGAAAGGGGTGAATCCCAACAGGCTTTGATCGTCTGGGTTTATTCAGGTGTTCGTATTTACCACATTTCTCTGGAATTGATCATGGTGACATTCTCCTGCGGGGCTTTGATACGGGGTTATTCTCCTGACCTCATCTGTTTGCCGGGGAGCCCCCTTTGCAAATGTGTTTAGCTGAGACTTGATGGTATCGTCACATGTTGGTCAGTGAGGAAACTTCAGGAAATCTTGGGCCTCTTTCAGATTCAGGTAGTAATTGATGAAGATACAATCTGTGAGTCCTTGCACTTCTCACAAGAACAGAAAGCCAGAAGGTTTTTGATAGCTTTTCTCACAAGAACATTGAAAGCCAGATTTTTTCTCATTCCGCTCTCACAAGAACTTGGAAGCCAGAGGTTTTTTGATAGCTTCTCACAGAAATTGGAACCAGATGTTTTTTCATATCTTCTACAAGAACATGGAAGCCAGAGGTTTTTTGATAGCTTCCTCACAAGAACATGGAAGCCAAGTTTTTTTTTTTGATAGCTCTCACAAGAACATGAACCAGAGTTTTTCTCATACGCTTCTCACAAACATGGAAGCCCAGAAAGTTTTTTCTCATAGCTTCTCACAATAACATGGAAGCCAGTTTTCTGATAGCTTCTCACAGGAACATGGAAGCCTGAGTTTTTTTTTGATAGCTTCTCACAGGAACATGGAAGTCAGAGTTTTTCTCATAGCGGCTCACAAGAACATCGAATCCAAAGTTTTTGATAGCGTCTCACAGAACATGGACAGCCTGAATTTTCTGATAGCTGCTCACAGGAACATTGAAGCCAGAGGTTTTTGATGCTTCTCACAAATTGGAAGCCAGAGTTTTCTGATAGCTTTATCACAATAAATGGAATCCATATGTTTTTTTGATA
>UELW01000857.1:0-15335 GCA_900490495.1 Danionella dracula | reverse complement strand
CGGGGAGAAAAGAGAGAGAAGAGGGGCAAGACAAGTAAAAGAGAAATTAGTGAAAAAATGGAAAGAGAGAGAGAGGAAATATACAAGAAGATAGAGGAGAGAGAAAATTAAAAATAAGGAGAAAGAGGGAAGGGAGAGAGAGGGGAGCAGAGAAAGAAAGATGGAGAAAAAAGGAGATTAAGAGAAAGAAATAGAGCATATAGAGAAAGAGAGAAGGTAGAGAGAGAGAGATGAGAGCAGCAAAGAGAGAATGAAAATAAGGAGAAAGAGAGACAGAGAGGGAGAGAGATGAGAGGGACAGAGAGGAGAAAGAGAGAGAAGAGGGGGAGACAAGAAAAAGAGAAATTAGTGCGAAAAGGAGAGAAAGAGGAAAGACAGAGAAGAAAGAGAGGAGAGAGAGATGAGAGAAAATTAAAAATAAGGAGAAAGAGGGAAGGGAGAGAGAGAGGGGGGAGAAAGAGAGGACATAAGCAGCAAGAGCAGGAGATGTAAGGAGAAAGAGGAGAGAGAAGGAAAAGGAGAAGAGCAGAGAAAGAAAGAGAGAAAATGAGATAAGGAGAAAGAAAAGAAGGAGAAAGAAATAGAGCATATAGCGATAGAGAGAAGGGAGAGAAAGCGAGGAGAGCAGCTGAAAAAGAGAGAAGTGTGTCAGAGAGAAAAGAAGAAATATGGTGTGAGAGAGGGGAAAAAAGAAGAGAGAGAGAGAGAGAGGAGAGAGAGAGAGAGAGAGAGAGATGAGCGGGGTGAGAGAAATAAGGAGAGAGCGAGGGAGAAAGAGAGGAGAGGCTGAGAAAAAAGAGAAAGGAGTTAGAGAAGGGGAAAGAGAGAATGGTGTAGTGAAAGAAGGAGAATAAGGAGAAAGAGAGGAGTACGCAGATATATTAATATATCATATTTTAAATAAACTTTCCTAAAAGTTGTGCAAACACTTGTTTTAACCACTACTGATTATTTTATTGTGTATTTCTTACTTTTTTACGGTAACATTTCTCATTTACCAGCTATTTAACTTTACTTAAGGTATTGAGTGAACAGCAGATACAGGTTATTTTTATTATAATTTCAATATAGGACCATAGTGAACCGAACACACAGAAACTCCTGAAGAGACAAAACGACGTATTTTTATATTGAGCGCACAAACAGGTCAGGAGTTATCGAAACAAATACAAACAAATATAAAACACAGAAACTCCTGAAGAGACAAAACGACTTTTAAATAAACATAACATGGTGGTTGTTTTGAGCTAGTAACGAGGGCAGCTGAAGAGAGAGTAGGGGAAGAAGAAGAGAGGGGTGTTGTTGTGAGAGAGATGCAGCGCGCTAATAGTGGAAGAGCTAAAAACAAAAATATGTTGATGTTTATTTAAAAGTCGTTTTGTGCTCTTAAGGCGGCTAGTTTCGGTGTTGATATTGTTTGTATGTTGTTTTCGATATACTCCGTACTGTTTGTGCAGCTCAATATAAAAATACGGTCGTTTTGTCTCTTCGGAGTTTCTTGTAGGGGGAGGGCACGAGGGGCCGGAGAGAAAGAAGACGAAAAAAGAACGGGAGCGGCGGGGCACGCACGACCGTGAAGAGGAAGTTAAATAGCTGGTAAAATGAAGAAATGTACCGTAAAAAAGTAAGAAAATACACAATAAAATAATCAGTAGGGTGCTTTTAAAAAAAAGTGTTTGCCAACAACTTTTAGGAAAGTTTATTTAAATAGAGGAGAGAGGAAGAGAGGAGGAGGTGAGCGGATAGCGCGGGCGACGGAGGAGCAGGCGGGAAAGACAGCGAAGGCGGCGGGCAAACTGGCAGCGAAAGCGCGGGCGAGGGGGGAGAAGGAAGAGGAAAGAGACGGGAGAACGAGCGAGAGAAGGAGGGAGATAAAAAAGAGAAGAGAGCGAGAGTAGAGAGAGAGCGAGAAGAGGACAGAGCTGAGAAGCGTGGGGGGAAAGAGAGAGCAAATTACAGAGGGAGGAGGGGAGAGCGGAAACACACTTCGAGGAAGCTCTCGTGTTTTCAGCATGCTCGACTCGATTTCTCTCCGTTCTCTCTATCGCATTGCTCTAGTTCTTTCTCCTGTCTTGGGCTGTATCTAGCATCTCATTGCTCTCTTTCTTTCGCTGCTGTATTCGCCTTTTCGTTCTCTCTCTCTTTCTCCTTTAAAATTCTCGTGCTCTGCTGGGAGGGCCGGATGGCGAAACAAAAGAGACGCACGAACGCACACGCGGGAGACCGGAGGTGGAATGGGCGTCGCGACGCCGACAGCCGAGGGGGAGAGAGAGGTAAGATTGCTATACGTTTCGAACGACAGGTCTACTGTGTCGTGTTATAAACATATTCTATATCTTTCTCATCTCTGCCATATAATCTCTCCTCCTCTTACTCTGCTCTCTTCCCTTATTTTCATTCTTCTTTGAAATGCCTCTCATCCCTCCTCTCTCTAACCTTCTCTCTTTCTCTAGATGCTCTAGGGAGGGAGAGGAAGAAAGGGGGGAGAAAGAGGGACGGGAGAGTGAAGAAAGAGAGAGAGAAAGGAAGAGAGTGGAGACGGAGGACGGGAAGGGGGAGGAGCGCAGAGAGATGGGGCGAGAGGGAGAGAGAGAGCGGGAACGAGGGGGGCAGAAGGGACGCGGGAGGGGAGGAAAAGCAGGAAGAGAGGGAGATAAACGGGGAGAGGGCTCCTATTTTCCAGCTCTGCTGCCTCGTTCTCTCCCTCCCTGTCTCTCTCTTTCTTTCTTTCTTTTTCTCTTTCTCCTTATTTTCCATCTCTGCTGCTCTTCTCTCTCCCTCCCTGTCTCTCTCTCTCTCTCTCTCTTTCTTTCTTTCTTTCTTTCTTTCTCCGTCTCCCTCTCTGTCCCTGTTAAGAAGGATAACTCCACCAGAGATGTTCACATTTCAAAACAAGAGCAGCTATTGTTGGCGTGAGCTACGAAGCATCTCAAACAAAAAATTAGGAAGCTGTTAAATCGCACATTAAATGATCCACAAACCAGACTGAAGCTCTCCATCACGTGGGCCTCACATCTGGAAAATAAAGCGAAAGAAGGATCCTGAGCGAGTCCTCTCCCTCGTCTGACTGCATCAGCCTCAGACAGCGCAGAGCACACGGATGCAGTGCAAGTGGACCGCAAAGAAGGCGACGTCACCCTCATGCCATCTGCTAGCGAGTTGGCACAAATCGGAGCATCCGCACGAGCACCAGGACGTCCCCGCGCTAAAATAAAACACGCTCCTGATTGGCCGGCTTCTCACGGATGAGCTGCGATCATAAACTCATCGCTGGAGCGCTCCGGGCTCTAATGTGGGCAGCCAGGCTGGACGCTAATGTGTTCGGAAGGGCCTTGCGTTACGAGGCTCGAGGCGTCCAGATACACATCTGACCTCTGCAGCGGCCGCCGAGGGATGCTGACCAATCAGACGAGAGCCTCTTAGTCAACACGGCCTGAGGACGGCGTATCAAAGTCACGAAGGTGTCAGGATTCATGCTCGGCCGTTTTGACTGTTGCAACACAGATCTGCATCATCGTTCTTAGCTTTTTTTCATGAACGAGAGGATGAAGAGAGCTGCTTAGATCGAATTCAAAATAAACATCAGTGGTAGACTGTGTGTACCTGATAGCTGGCTGTAATCTCTCTCTCCTCTCTACCTCCACCCCTCCTTCTCTCTCTTCTCTATCGCATCCCTCCTTCTCCTCTCTCCCTTTCTCTCTTTCCTCAAACCTTGTCTCTCACTCACTATCTCCATCTCATCTCTCTCTCTGTCCCTCCTTCTCCTCCCTCTCTATCTCTTCTACTCAAATATTCTCTATCTCGCCTTCTCCCGATCTCCATTCCTCCTTCTCATCTTCCTCTCGCTCTGTTTCTCCTCTCTTTCTCCATCCCCCCTTCTCCTCTCCTCAAACCTTGTCTCTCACTCACTCTCTCCATCTTCTCTCTCTCTCCGTCCCTCCTTCTCCTCCCTCTCTCCTACTCAAACATTCTCTATCTCTCTTTCTCTCTATCTCCAGATAGAAATAGAAATAGAAAATCCAGATAGTCGAGAGAAAATAAAAACTACTATAAAAATAATCTCTTATTTAATTCAAGCGTTCATATTCATTTATTTATTCATAATAATTTGCTTAAGATTTAGAACGTATTACTACTATTAAAACATCACTTATTAAAAGGAATTATGTTTTCACTTAAAAGGGCGATCTTCTTTTTTTCCACTTGTGTTCCGTTTATAGACAGAGATCAATAAAGTGTACATTACATCAGTTAATTAACAAAAAAAAAAACCTACATGAAAATATCTCTAGAAACTACATACAAGTGAACGGCAATTCCTTATATTTACAAAGACAAGAATAAAATACATTTTCCCCCAACTCAGCAGCTCTAGTAACTGTACGTCTAGTGCAATAAAGTTTTCAATGCAACTCAAAGCAGAACTTTTTTGTTTTGTTGTTTGAACACAAGCCAATCGCTTCTATTGCTTTTAATGACTTTTCTCCTGGTGTTTGGTTAGTTAAGGAGTCAGAAAAGTGTTCGTTTCCCTGCCATCTGCATCCGGATCTAACGCCTCCCTCTGGCACTGTAATGGCAGGTCTTACAGCTCTTATCCCAGCGAGGCCCTGAAGCGCACACATGGCTCCGCTCAAGCAGACGCAGACCCTGACGGACTAACTACAGGCTCCGCGGCAGCCATTCTGGCTCCGTGAGGGTCAGCTGCACTGCTTAAAAGGGCTAGAATTCAGCTAAAACTCCACCATCTATCTGTGAAATGGAAATTATTTGTTTGTATTCTGTTTGGCCCCTTCCTGAGTTAAACTAACTCTGAGCCTCACAACTTGCACCTTAAAAAAATACAAATTGTTGTTCATTTCTCTTTGTACACATTGCAACAACAGCAAACAAAAAACCCATGTATTGCAAATCAAAAGGTTTAGGAGAATTTGCTGTTTAGATAATGGCAGAGAGTTAACCGTACTCTGAAGGTTTTACCATGTAGCTATATCACATTTTCACTTTGTACCCTGAGAAATGAGAGGAGACAGCATAAACGAAGGCAGATTTTGGGGTGAGTTGTCCCCTTTCAGCGGGTTACAGGAAGCTCCTCTCATGAGTGCTGGGTAAGGCCTGGCTGGCATCATGTTTTGCCACAGACAGATGCAGTCGGCCCACACTGAGGCATGCATCTTCCTGTACAAAGCCTCCAGTGTGTGCTATCAATCAGGAGAAGCCGGCACGAAGCTATAAATCCCTTCTTTGAGTAACAACCCCCTTCCTTCGGCTTTACAAAACAGTGCGAGGCGCAGCGACGAGGCTGTCGAACGGCAGCAGGAGAGCACATATCGACAGAAACCGGCAGATGCCCGGCGATACGATCCAGGGTTTCGATGCAACGGAACGGTTCACTGGTCATCCAAAATGCTCAGCCTCCAATTTTTTTTGTGATTATATATTTTATTTATTCTACAGTTTTTAAAAGGCATATGCATAAACTCTAGCAATGTTGATTTAGCTTCCCTCGCATGATAACACTTGAAACTTAGTGAGAACAACTCGGTTTCTTGCAGCTTGAGAAGAGGGAACATAAAAAAGGGGAAGAAAAGATAATCACTAATTTAAGAATCAAGTTACCGTATTTTCCTCTCTATACGGCGCACTTAATTTTCTGAAAATGAATCAGTGTGACTTTTAATCTAGAGTGTCTTTTCTATGAATGCTAATCACTCCAAATGCAAAATCAGAGTGTTTTATAACGACTTTGGTACGCCACAAAGCTGCAGAGCTGAATGAACAATCGTAGTATCACTGCGGGCGCCTCGTTGAGGCACTTCGACATGCGCAGAGTAAAACCTGATTATACTCCTGCGTCAATTCTACGAATTATTTTCTGCAAAGGTTGCGCACTTACATAACCACGTCCTCTCCTGAATTTTTCTAACTTCGCGTCAATGCTTCGCAGAGCGCGAGCTCCGTGATTAGTCGAAGTGGATCAAAGCGAGTTCTTCCCCTTTCTTTGTTGCGCTCCTTGTTAAACGCTGGATAATTAAGTCTAACAAAGGAAAGACTAACCTTCCATCTCGTTATCTGTGCTGAGTTTTAGCTAGCCAGTTGGCATTTTTATCAAGCCAATATCGATCAGAGCATAGAAAGCACAAAGACAGTGCGCACAACTATGAATGCTTTGTCAACAATGAGAGTATAACAAATTCTGAGTTTTCCCAAATGTCTCTGCAGTTTCTGCTTCAACTACCATTTTGGTATCCATTATATTCACATTCAGTAAAAATTTACCTAATTTACTTAGTTTTTTTATGACTAATGTTAACTCATATTTTTCATTCATTACTTATTATAGCATATCACTGTTGATGTAGAACTCTGATGGGACACATGAAATAAAATATTTTTGTCAATAAAAATGTAAATACAATTTCTAATGTTAGATTGTTAAAACAAATCAGCATATAAAACTGTAGATTGTTTACGTTAGATATGCAATGTTCTCAACAGAGTAAGGATATAATTAAAAACACTTAAATAGACGGTAAATATCCACATATTAAAGAAGCAACATCTGTTCTAACTCTATGTAACGTTAGCGTGGAGTGTCCTCGAGCTCTCATGAACAGATAAAAACAGGAAAAGCTCCTTCAGCAGCGACAGCCTCAACGACTCGATCCCGAGCTCTGTCCTCGACTAACACGTCTTAATAAAAAGAGTTCTGGTGATCAAAACCTCTTTTTCTTTCTGAATGTTGAGACGAGTCTCGTCCATTGCAGCTGTTTAGGGTCCTGTGTGTGACATCACTTCCTGCACCATCATATATCTACAATTCACATCTCTGTCTTTAAATGAACTAAAAGCACTTGTTTTTATTTTTATTTGATTGTTTTATAGACGCAACACTTCTGGGACGCACTGCTGCGCCGCACACGCACTCTGGGTACACTTTTTCTTTTAGGTAGCACACATATTCTGAACGCCTTTGGCAGAATTCAAATGAGGCACTTTAATCGAGATGAATTTCAATACAACATGAGATTAATCTAGAATAAAAAACAAATCTATGCCCGCCACTAGTTAAGAGTTCAGGGAAAGTATCTGCAGTATGGTTAAGTGCTTGTTAGTGATAAAAACAAACAAAAAATATTCATTTCTATTAGGCAGAGCTCATTCTAAAGCATCAGAACTGTATTTTCCCCCACTTTCAAGTCATTCCAAACACATGTGACTGCTCCTATTCGTGGAGAAGCTGTAAAACCAATAAACCACTCTGCTCCAGACAATGCCGGCGTTGTTATTATTTGTCTTTCACAGAGATGAAACACATCATACACTAAAACAATCTCACATGACCAGTTGAACTCGATCTGAAGACATATTTCAGCCTGTTCCTCAAGCAGGGTTCCGAGGAGCTGTACAAGATGGTCCAGACACTCATAATTATATGACAAATAATACATCGGCCCTCCAAAAACAGTTAAAGGTGCAGAATCAGCTAAACTCAACTTTTTAGACTTTTCTCTCGTGTTTTAGTGTTGTTCCCTCATCAAAAACATGTCTCGAGTCATACTCAGATTTATGTTTGTGTAATCCTGCTTTCCTTTTCTGAGAGCTCAAAACAGCCCTGAAGCCAAGCCCCACTGACCGAAGCTCCACCCACTAACCAATCAAATAAAGCGATAATGCAGCTCATCTCAATGAAGAAAGTATGTTTTTGGATGTCCAGGACCAACGTTTTAAGCACTGCAAAAGAAGAAAGTAAGCATTCAGTTGCTCAGCTGAGGCTATGCTGAACAGAAGACGCCAACCAAAAAATACGTTTTTAGGTAAAATATTAATTTAATAACAAACATTAATTTAATAAGCAAACATATGGGGCAAAAATGCCTCGGACTTTGTAGGTTTGTGGAGCTTCTTTGATGCATTTGCCAAAACTTCTCATATAAATACACTTTTGATTTATTTAATATTTTTAACAAGTTAAGAAAACAAATGCTATGTTAAAAACATTCAATTGTGGACATCACTTCAAAGCTCTTTGTCATATCAAATGTTAATCAGAACACTCAGTTTTGACAGAAAGAATAGAATTCTGCTTAAAATCGATAAAGACTTATTTTTAAATGTATTTTTACTGCCAAACACAGACTGCATTTTCTTGTTCCAGGTGTTGTTATGAGAAATCTCCTACTCACCCGGCTTTTAAATAGCATTAATTGTTAAAATCAGAGCATAAAATGTGAGATAGCTGTAAAATGTGACTTTTGGAGAACATCTAAAAAAAAATTTACATTTAAAATATTGCATGTTACATGTACATTTTACACATTTGCTTTTAACCAATGAACGACTAGAACTAAAAATGGAGACGATGTGCAGTGTGTTAAAGATCTGATCAAACAGTCTGATCAGTGATAAGGAAGCTTTTATTATTTTAAGAGAATAGTTTTTAGTTGAGAACATGTTAACTGAGACACAAAAACCCTGATAAACAAGCTTCTATAAATGTTTTGGAGTTGGAGAGAGCAGTGCGAGTCGTTCTTATAAAAACACTTAAAGGCGTTTGTGTTGTTTTTCACATGTTATACTAACATTTTCTCTCGGCTCTGCTGTAATGATCTCTAATTGCATGTATTTTTCACATTTACCAACTGCGTGTCAGCTTACTTTTACAGGCACTATGTCAAATTTTAATTTCACGTTGTTATTAAGCCCCAGCCTTGACTGAGAGGCGTTTTAAAGGAATATTTAATTAAAGCATCTGTGGAAATAGCGTTGATTAATGCGCGTAATAAACGGATGGCTACGAGATGTCCTGCCTCGCTGGCGAGCGTCCAACAGGCTCAACCTCGGGCTCTCTGTGAGCGAGTGTCGTGATTTAACATGGCCGCTGAAGGCATCCCGACAGCTTTACGGCGGACAAGTTTCACGCGGCGCAATTACACATGAATGTACGCGGTATCTCCCGAGTCCATGCAGAGCGCTCCCCTCCGGAGGGCTCGCCAGGATGATGTGGAACGCAGATTGAATGGTTGCAAGATTCGTAGAAGGTCTCCTTCATCTTCTGAGTTGTGCTCTTTAACGAGGAACAAATGAGGAACATTAGCGAAGGTTGTCCAATCTTTTTAATCACTGGTTTGTCCTTTGGTTGATTGTAGCCAGTCTTTGTCAAAGAGCCGCAGGCTGCGAACGGTTGCTGCAGATGTTTTCAGACTCAGCGTTTTAACCCTTTAACTGTCAAAAAACAAATGGCATCTTGAGTTGCTGCATTTGGTTTACAGGTTAAAAATCAAGACAAAAAAAAAAAACATTTTGTGTCAAATGAAAAGCTGAAATAAGTGATTTTAAACTCAATTCATAAAGATGAATCATAAAAATAATATTAAAAATTTTTATTTAAACATTAATATCTTTCAAAATGAATTAGTATTACAGTTCACTTTGTTTTGTTTTACATACATATGTATGATACTTTTACCATAAAAGGCATCCTAAATCAAGCAGGTGGTAGTCATTAAATTTGTTTATTAATTCTGGGATGTGGAAACCCGTTGAATAATATTAGTGAAATTAGGAGCTAAGAAACACAATCACATAATTTTTCAATTGGTTTTCTCTCGAAGTGGCCGTTAAAGAGTTAAGGAGCGAATCTGCTCTCTTCTATAAAACAGTGACCACGGATCATTTAAAATCAGCTATTCTTTATTACCTCCAAAAGAGTCTATGATATCTGATATCTGAGGGTTTTAAGCGCATTCAGAGATTAGTATAATCTATTTGGTTTAATAGCTGGCTTTTAAGATCTTTACAAGCGGAAAATGTGGACATGAAGTGTGCTGTTCAATAGAAAATAGAAAAAAATGACTAATACAAACACCTATTATTTAACAAGCTACCACTTCGGTGAACACCGCTTACTGGTTGCTAAAGAGAAAATAAAAATAAAAACAGGTTTTGACCAAACTGTACTGGTGCTCAACAAGTTCAAGACTTCTAGTGAAGAGTGGAAATAGTGAATTTGCGCACTAAAACGAACCCTGACAAGCTAGAAGCCACATAAACATTTCCTACCTTTGACCCTTCTTCGCTGGCTTTTTCCCTACTTTAGTTCAAAGATTCCTCTACGCACACCAACTAAACTTTTTAACGTGTTAACAGAGTATTCATAAAGTAAAATCACTTTACGCGCTATAAAAAAAACTGATTTGAGGATTTATTAGAAGTTATGAAGATATAATCTGAAAAAGTTGATAGAAGTTCCTCGCATAGATGAGTTGAAAGTGAACGATTCGTTCAAAAAGAATGAATCTTTTAAAGTGAGGAACTACTCTTCTTAGAGAACGACTTCGCTCGCATCTCTCGTTCAATCGCACGGTTGCGTCTCAAAGGACTCAGAGCCGGATACAGAAAAGAGCAGTTCTTTTGAGTCGCTCTTCAACTCGTTCTTATCGTTCGTAATGCTTTTCAATGGATGCAGAACCCGGATGTTAGAACAGTCTAGATCGTTTGAATCGCTCGTATTTCACGCGACATTGTGGTGACATTTGTCGTGTTTTTACAACAAATTAATACTAAAGCTCATTTCTCACTGTACACGTAAAAGATATTTAAGTATACTTTTCAAAAGATATTTGTTTGATATATGTCTGATATTTGTTGGATATTTTTTTTAAATGTATGGGGGAAAAAATGTATATATATATATATATATATATATATATTAAAAAAATAATTAACATATAAATGTATAGAATTTGGGTTGTAAACTGTCGCTCACATCTGGCAACCCTGGCTGCACATTCCCGAAAGAAAATTAGAAAACAAAAAGTCTAATAGTGTTTTGCATTTTTGATTTTTGATTAAAAACTGGAAAAAAAATTGTTTTTCCTTTTGTTGTTATTTGTTTTTTCTGTTCTTTTTAAAATTGAGAGTCAAATTAACATGGATTCTAGTCAATTCTCCCTTTCAGATTCAAAGCTCCAGACGGGTGTTCCTCAAACCTAAAGCGATGCTCTTCATGAGCGCTTTTTTTTAAAAGAAATTGAATAGCGGCTCTTTAAGCTTATCCTGTTAATGGAAAGTTTTTAGTCGCCTCAAAGAGTCGTCCGTGCTCTCTAAAAATCTAGCAAAAAAATATTTGTTTTGCGCTAACATTCTCAGTTTAAAACACTGATTTTTTCCTTAAAGAGGAAGCTTGCTGTCAACCGAGAGCTACTCGGATATCATTTTATATCGCAGTGATTCCCACTCTGAGTGTTCAAGCTTGTCGGATGTTAAAGCTCTGCGGTCCTCATTTGAGCCTGCAGATGAACAAACATCACGTGCTTGCGACTGTTTTGAAGACGAATGTTAATTAATTTCCATGACATTTCACGCCGCTGACATATTTTTCGCTCTGATTGGAATCGCTGAGGTTCTGATGGAGCCGCTCTGCCTTAATAAAACGTCTTGTTTGTGTCCTTGCTGAGACGCGGCGAGAGCCACGCCGTTCTTCTGAAACTAACAGCTTAATTGAAACTCATTTAACAGCGCTGACAGCTCAGGTGTCCTTGCAGGATGTAGAATGATGCAGTGCTTACGGCTTGATTAGGAGCGCCTGAAGAACACGTTAATGGATGCGGGCAGCGTCTGGGTTTAGGGGTGCTGCGGTGGGTCCAGATTCGAGAGTGAAACAGGGGCTTTAGGGGTGCTGCGGTGGGTCCAGATTTGAGGGTGAAACAGGGGCTTTAGGGGTGCTGGGTCCAGATTCGAGGGTGAAACAGGGGCTTTAGGGGTGCTGGGTCCAGATTCGAGGGTGAAACAGGGGCTTTAGGGGTGCTGCGGTGGGTCCAGATTCGAGGGTGAAACAGAGGGTTTAGGGTGCTGCGGTGGGTCCAGATTCGAGGGTGAAACAGGGGCTTTAGGGGTGCTGCGGTGGGTCCAGATTCGAGGGTGAAACAGGGGCTTTAGGGGTGCTGCGGTGGGTCCAGATTCGAGGGTGAAACAGGGGCTTTAGGGGTGCTGCGGTGGGTCCAGATTCGAGGGTGAAACAGGGGCTTTAGGGGTGCTGCGGTGGGTCCAGATTCGAGGGTGAAACAGAGGGTTTAGGGGTGCTGCGGTGGGTCCAGATTCGAGGGTGAAACAGAGGGTTTAGGGGTGCTGCGGTGGGTCCAGATTTGAGAGTGAAACAGAGGGTTTAGGGGTGCTGCGGTGGGTCCAGATTCGAGAGTGAAACAGAAGGTTTAGGGGTGCTGCGGTGGGTCCAGATTCGAGGGTGAAACAGGGGCTTTAGGGGTGCTGCGGTGGGTCCAGATTCGAGGGTGAAACAGGGGCTTTAGGGGTGCTGCGGTGGGTCCAGATTCGAGGGTGAAACAGAGGGTTTAGGGGTGCTGCGGTGGGTCCAGATTCGAGGGTGAAAAAGGGGCTTTAGGGGTGCTGCGGTGGGTCCAGATTCGAGGGTGAAACAGAGGGTTTAGGGGTGCTGCGGTGGGTCCAGATTCGAGGGTGAAAAAGGGGCTTTAGGGGTGCTGCGGTGGGTCCAGATTCGAGAGTGAAACAGAGGGTTTAGGGGGGCTGCGGTGGGTCCAGATTCGAGGGTGAAAAGGGGGCTTTAGAGGGGCTGCGGTGGGTCCAGATTCGAGGGTGAAACAGAGGGTTTAGGGGTGCTGCAGTGGGTCCAGATTCGAGAGTGAAACAGGGGCTTTAGGGGTGCTGCGGTGGGTCCAGATTCGAGAGTGAAACAGAGGGTTTAGGGGGGCTGTGGTGGGTCCAGATTCGAGAGTGAAACAGGGGCTTTAGGGGTGCTGCGGTGGGGTCCAGATTCGAGGGTGAAACAGGGGCTTTAGGGGTGCTGGGTCCAGATTCGAGGGTGAAAAAGGGGCTTTAGGGGTGCTGCGGTGGGTCCAGATTCGAGGGTGAAACAGGGGCTTTAGGGGTGCTGCGGTGGGTCCAGATTCGAGGGTGAAACAGGGGCTTTAGGGGTGCTGGGTCCAGATTCGAGGGTGAAACAGGGGCTTTAGGGGTGCTGGGTCCAGATTCGAGGGTGAAACAGGGGCTTTAGGGGTGCTGCGGGTGGGTCCAGATTCGAGGGTGAAACAGGGGCTTTAGGGGTGCTGCGGTGGGTCCAGATTCGAGGGTGAAAAAGGGGCTTTAGGGGTGCTGCGGTGGGTCCAGATTCGAGGGTGAAAAAGGGGCTTTAGGGGGGCTGCGGTGGGTCCAGATTCGAGGGTGAAACAGGGGCTTTAGGGGTGCTGCAGTGGGTCCAGATTCGAGGGTGAAACAGGGGCTTTAGGGGGGCTGCGGTGGGTCCAGATTCGAGGGTGAAACAGAGGGTTTAGGGGTGCTGCGGTGGGTCCAGATTCGAGGGTGAAACAGAGGGTTTAGGGGTGCTGCGGTGGGTCCAGATTCAAGAGTGAAACAGAGGGTTTAGGGGGGCTGCGGTGGGTCCAGATTCGAGGGTGAAACAGGGGCTTTAGGGGTGCTGCGGTGGGTCCAGATTCGAGGGTGAAAAAGGGGCTTTAGGGGGGCTGTAGTGGGTCCAGATTCGAGGGTGAAAAAGGGGCTTTAGGGGTGCTGCGGTGGGTCCAGATTCGAGGGTGAAACAGAGGGTTTAGGGGGCTGCGCTGGGTCCAGATTCGAGGGTGAAACAGGGGCTTTAGGGGTGCTGCGGTGGGTCCAGATTCGAGGGTGAAACAGGGGCTTTAGGGGTGCTGCAGTGGGTCCAGATTCGAGGGTGAAACAGGGGCTTTAGGGGTGCTGCGGTGGGTCCAGATTTGAGAGTGAAACAGAGGGTTTAGGGGTGCTGCGGTGGGTCCAGATTCGAGGGTGAAACAGGGGCTTTAGGGGTGCTGCGGTGGGTCCAGATTTGAGAGTGAAACAGAGGTTTTAGGGGGGCTGCGGTGGGTCCAGATTCGAGGGTGAAACAGGGGCTTTAGGGGTGCTGCGGTGGGTCCAGATTCGAGGGTGAAACAGGGGCTTTAGGGGTGCTGCGGTGGGTCCAGATTTGAGAGTGAAACAGAGGGTTTAGGGGTGCTGCGGTGGGTCCAGATTTGAGAGTGAAACAGAGGGTTTAGGGGTGCTGCGGTGGGTCCAGATTCGAGGGTGAAACAGGGGCTTTAGGGGTGCTGCAGTGGGTCCAGATTCGAGGGGGAAAAAGGGGCTTTAGGGGTGCTTCGGTGGGTCCAGATTCGAGGGTGAAACAGAGGGTTTAGGGGTGCTGCGGTGGGTCCAGATTCGAGAGTGAAACAGAGGGTTTAGGGGGGCTGCGGTGGGTCCAGATTCGAGAGTGAAACAGAGGGTTTAGGGGTGCTGCGGTGGGTCCAGATTCGAGGGTGAAAAAGGGGCTTTAGGGGTGCTGCGATGGGTCCAGATTTGAGGGTGAAAAAGGGGCTTTAGGGGTGCTGCGGTGGGTCCAGATTTGAGAGTGAAACAGAGGGTTTAGGGGTGCTGCGGTGGGTCCAGATTCGAGGGTGAAACAGGGGCTTTAGGGGTGCTGCGGTGGGTCCAGATTCGAGGGTGAAACAGGGGCTTTAGGGGTGCTGCGGTGGGTCCAGATTCGAGGGTGAAACAGGGGCTTTAGGGGGGCTGCGGTGGGTCCAGATTCGAGGGTGAAAAGGGGGCTTTAGAGGGGCTGCGGTGGGTCCAGATTCGAGGGTGAAACAGAGGGTTTAGGGGTGCTGCGCTGGGTCCAGATTTGAGAGTGAAACAGAGGGTTTAGGGGTGCTGCGGTGGGTCCAGATTCGAGAGTGAAACAGAAGGTTTAGGGGTGCTGCGGTGGGTCCAGATTCGAGGGTGAAACAGGGGCTTTAGGGGTGCTGCGGTGGGTCCAGATTTGAGAGTGAAACAGAAGGTTTAGGGGTGCTGCGGTGGGTCCAGATTCGAGGGTGAAACAGGGGCTTTAGGGGTGCTGCGGTGGGTCCAGATTCGAGGGTGAAACAGGGGCTTTAGGGGTGCTGCGGTGGGTCCAGATTCGAGGGTGAAACAGAGGGTTTAGGGGTGCTGCGGTGGGTCCAGATTCGAGGGTGAAACAGGGGCTTTAGGGGTGCTGCGGTGGGTCCAGATTTGAGAGTGAAACAGAGGGTTTAGGGGTGCTGCGCTGGGTCAAGATTCGAGGGTGAATTCTCTTTTTATTTGCTCTGTGTGACTTTGGACATGGATTTCCCCGTCGTTTGGTTTGACCCAATTTATTTCGGAGGGAAATTACAGCTTAAAAGCCTT
This sequence comes from Danionella dracula, assembly GCA_900490495.1. NCBI lineage: Eukaryota > Metazoa > Chordata > Actinopteri > Cypriniformes > Danionidae > Danionella > Danionella dracula. The sequence goes on along the minus strand of UELW01000857.1, from coordinate 152 downwards.
CAGTAATCTCCAAAGGTGATTTTTTTATTGGCTGAAACTACGCTTGATATGCTCAATGTATGCTTTATTTAAAAAAAAGGGTAGTCTAAATATTTTGTTTACATTGGTTTGTTTTGTTTGAAAGCTGCTTGCTGCATTCCACACACTCCAGT
>UELW01000859.1:0-15294 GCA_900490495.1 Danionella dracula | reverse complement strand
CCCTCTGGATTACCGTAGTTGCTTATCTGCTCTAGAAGGGGTTTATTGCTGAATTATATTTCCTCAGATCTGATAAGTCTCAACGTCTATTCTTTAGAAATTGTTAATTTATAACTTCCTCCTTTTTCTTTATTCTCCAATGCGCTGCAATTTACAACCTGCTCTCACTCATCTGAGATGGTTTCGTATCTCTGGTGCTGTAGATGTGACTGCTCTGACTCTGAGATGGCTCTCGTATCTCTGTGCTTGAAGATGTCGCCCTGCTCTCACTCTGAGAGGCTCTTGTATCTCTGGTGCTGTAGATGTGCAGCTGCTCTGACTCTGAGATGGCTCTCGTATCTCTGGTGCTGTAGATGTGGCCTGCTAGTGACTCTGAGATGGCTCTCGTATCTTGGTGCTGTAGATGCGCAGCTGCTCTCACTCTGAGATGGTTCTCGTATCTCTGGTGCTGTGAGAGCGCAGCTGCTCTCACTCTGAGATGGCTCTCGTATCTCTGGTGCTGTAGATGTGCAGCTGCTCTGACTCTGAGATGGTTCTCGTATCTCTGGTGCTGTAGATGCGCAGCTGCCTCTCTCTGAGATGGTTCTTATCTCTGGTGCTGTAGATGCGCAGCTGCTCTCACTCTGAGATGGTTTCTCGTATCTCTGGTGCTGTAGATGCGCAGCTGCTCTGACTCTGAGATGGTTCTCGTATCTCTGGTGCTGTAAGAGTGCAGCTGCTCTGACTCTGAGGTGGCTCTCGTATCTCTGGTGCTGTAGATGTGCAGCTGCTCTGACTCTGAGATGGCTCTTGTATCTCTGGTGCTGTAGATGTGCAGCTGCTCTGACTCTGAGATGGCTCTCGTATCTCTGGTACTGTAGATGTGCAGCTGCTCTGACTCTGAGATGGCTCTTGTATCTCTGGTGCTGTAGATGTGCAGCTGCTCTCACTCTGAGATGGCTCTCGTATCTCTGGTGCTGTAGATGTGCACCTGCTCTGACTCTGAGATGGCTCTTGTATCTCTGGTGCTGTAGATGCTCAGCCTGCTCTGACTCTGAGATGGTTCTCGTATCTCTGTGCTGTAGATTGCACCTGCTCTGACTCTGAGATTGCTCTCGTATCTCTGGTGCTGTAGAGGTGCAGCTGCTCTGACTCTGAGATGGCTCTCGTATCTCTGGTGCTGTAGATGTGCACTGCTCTGACTCTGAGGTGGCTCTCATATCTCTGGTGCTGTAGATTGCAGCTGCTCTGATTTGAGATGGTTCTGGTATCTCGGTGCTGTAGATGTGCAGCTGCTCTGCCTGAGATGGCTCTCGTATCTCTGGTGCTGTAGATGTGCAGCTGCTCTGACTCTGAGTGGCTCTCATATCTCTGGTGCTGTAGATGTGCAGCTGCTCTGACTCTGAGATGGCTCTCGATCTCTGGTGCTGTAGATGTGCAGCTCTGCTCTGACTCTGAGATGGCTCTCGTATCTCTGGTGCTGTAGATGTGCAGTGCTCGACTCTGAGATGGCTCTCGTATCTTGGTGCTGTAGATGCGCACCTGCTCTGACTCTGATATGGTTCTGTTCTCTGTATCTCTGGTGCTGTAGATGTGCCCTCCTCTGACTCTGAGATGCTCTCGTATCTCTGGTGCTGTAGATTGCAGCTGCTCTGACTCTGAGATGGCTCTCGTATCTCTGGTGCTGTAGATGCGCACCTGCTCTGACTCTGAGATGGCTCTCGTATCTCTGGTGCTGTAGATGCGCACCTGCTCTGACTCTGAGATGGTTCTCTGTATCTCTGGTGCTGTAGATGTGCAGCTGCTCTGACTTCTGAGATTGCTCTCGTATCTCTGTTACTGTAGATGCCACCTGCTCTGACTCTGAGATGGCTCTCGTATCTCTGGTACTGTAGATGCGCACCTGCTCTGACTCTGAGATGGCTCTTGTATCTCTGGTGCTGTAGATGTGCAGCTGCTCTGACTCTGAGATGGCTCTCGTATCTCTGGTGCTGTAGATGTGCAGCTGCTCTGACTCTGAGATGGCTCTCGTATCTCTGGTACTGTAGATGCGCACCTGCTCTGACTCTGAGATGGCTCTCGTATCTCTGGTACTGTAGATGCGCACCTGCTCTGACTCTGAGATGGCTCTCGTATCTCTGGTGCTGTAGATGTGCAGCTGCTCTGACTCTGAGATGGCTCTCGTATCTCTGGTACTGTAGATGCGCACCTGCTCTGACTCTGAGATGGCTCTTGTATCTCTGGTGCTGTAGATGTGCAGCTGCTCTGACTCTGAGATGGCTCTCGTATCTCTGGTGCTGTAGATGTGCACCTGCTCTCACTCTGAGATTGCTCTCGTTTCTCTAGTGCTGTAGATGGGAACCTGCTCTCACTCTGAGGTGGTTCTCGTATCTCTGGTGCATTAGATGTGCACCTGCTCTCACTCTGAGATGGTTCTCGTATCTCTGGTGCATTAGATGTACACCTGCTCTCACTCTGAGATGGCTCTCGTATCTCTGGTGCTGTAGATGTGCACCTGCTCTGCTCTAAATCCCTCGTCAGGGTTTCTACAGCGTCAGGAGACAAATTACCACTGAACACCTTAACCCATCAACCACCAGCTCCAGACCAACCAAACTCCACCTGCTATAGAGTCCAGATGAACCTCATCCAGAACTGAACACCTCAAACATGAGCAGAAACACCTCAGCTGAACAAGATCCCAGATCAGCTCCTCAGTGTACACTGGTCTGTGAAGATTACTCAGGAGGAACTGATCGCTGAGAGCTGAGGAGAAACCTCAGGATCAGATTATGACAATTTGTCAATCTTTCACAATTCAGTTATTAAGTTCCATCACAGAAGAACCTGAACGATTCAGAGTCCTTCATGAACCCCTTTAATAACAGAAATCATCCCCCTCAGATCAGACCCTGCACGGACAAGCGCGTTAAGTTCCTTAAGCAAAGGTCAAGGGGTCACACACACACTTCATCATTAACATATCACTCCAAAAAGAGTAAGCAGAAGGAATTTAAAAAATCAAACGTAAATTTGTGGCTGGGTTTAACAAAATATTCTCAGGGAGAGAGAACCTCAAAACCATTAACCACTTTTCAGAAACAGTCACTCGAGAAATTAAATGTGAATAAATAATCATGAGAACATCCCTATATCCTTATAAACAGACCCGCTACACACCAGCCGCACAAGAACACTCCTGAAACTCCTGCGAGAGAAGAGTTCATCTCTGAAGAACCTGCTCCACACAGGACTCAAACACTGAAGCCCCGTTCCCTCAGAGCAGCTACGAACAGAAACAGCTCGAGACACAAGAACACTCCTGAAACTCCTGCGAGAGAAGAGTTCATCTCTGAAGAACCTGCTCCAACACAGGACTCAAACACTGAAGCCCTGTTCCCTCAGAGCAGCTACGAACAGAAACAGCTCGAGACACAAGAACACTCCTGAAACTCCTGCGAGAGAAGAGTTCATCTCTGAAGAACCTGCTCCACACAGGACTCAAACACTGAAGCCCCGTTCCCATCAGAGCAGCTACGAACAGAAACAGCTCGAGACACAAGAACACTCCTGAAACTCCTGCGAGAGAAGAGTTCATCTCTGAAGAACCTGCTCCACACAGGACTCAAACACTGAAGCCCCGTTCCCTCAGAGCAGCTACGAACAGAAACAGCTCGAGACACAAGAACACTCCTGAAACTCCTGCGAGAGAAGAGTTCATCTCTGAAGAACCTGCTCCACACAGGACTCAAACACTGAAGCCCTGTTCCCTCAGAGCAGCTACGAACAGAAACACCTCGAGACACAAGAACACTCCTGAAACTCCTGCGAGAGAAGAGTTCATCTCTGAAGAACCTGCTCCACACAGGACTCAAACACTGAAGCCCCGTTCCCTCAGAGCAGCTACGAACAGAAACCGCTCGAGACACAAGAACACTCCTGAAACTCCTGCGAGAGAAGATTTGATTCTCTGAAGAACCTGCTCCACACAGGACTCAAACACTGAAGCCCCGTTCCCTCAGAGCAGCTACGAACAGAACCAGCTCGAGACACAAGAACACTCCTGAAACTCCTGCGAGAGAAGATTTGATTCTCTGAAGAACCTGCTCCACACAGGACTCAAACACTGAAGCCCTGTTCCCTCAGAGCAGCTACGAACAGAAACAGCTCGAGACACAAGAACACTCCTGAAACTCCTGCGAGAGAAGAGTTCATCTCTGAAGAACCTGCTCCACACAGGACTCAAACACTGAAGCCCCGTTCCCTCAGAGCAGCTACGAACAGAACCAGCTCGAGACACAAGAACACTCCTGAAACTCCTGCGAGAGAGGAGTTCATCTCTGAAGAACCTGCTCCACACAGGACTCAAACACTGAAGCCCTGTTCCCTCAGAGCAGCTACGAACAGAAACCGCTCGAGACACAAGAACACTCCTGAAACTCCTGCGAGAGAAGAGTTCATCTCTGAAGAACCTGCTCCACACAGGACTCAAACACTGAAGCCCCGTTCCCTCAGAGCAGCTACGAACAGAAACAGCTCGAGACACAAGAACACTCCTGAAACTCCTGCGAGAGAAGAGTTCATCTCTGAAGAACCTGCTCCACACAGGACTCAAACACTGAAGCCCTGTTCCCTCAGAGCAGCTACGAACAGAAACCGCTCGAGACACAAGAACACTCCTGAAACTCCTGCGAGAGAAGAGTTCATCTCTGAAGAACCTGCTCCACACAGGACTCAAACACTGAAGCCCCGTTCCCTCAGAGCAGCTACGAACAGAAACAGCTCGAGACACAAGAACTGAAATATTGCATGTGTCAAAGCGTTATTAAATCAGCTTTAATATGTATTATTAAACCATCAAAAGCAAAACTGTTAAAAGAATTGAACAGGTGAAGCTTAATCAGCAGCAGCACAGGGTTCAAGAGCGATAACTCAAGATGGTTATAAAACAGACTTTGCTCAAATAGTCAACCAGATTCAGAAACTGAAAGATCTCTACACACGTGCGGAAGAGAGGACATGACTCATGTCTTCTACTGACGAAGAAATTTAATGTTAAGGTTGTAAAAATCAACAGTTCAGTTGTAAAGCTAACTCACTTTTTTTAAAGCAAATTTGTTAAGATGCAAAACAATCTTCTGTTGTGAAATTTCAGAGGGTTTGCCAACACTAAACTAAATTAAATTAACCAAATGTAATAAACCAACCGTGCCAGAGGTACAAGAGCAGCAGGAACATAACGAGGAGTGAGCAGAACCTGAAGATGGTCTCCTTCACGGAGATCACCCATCGATTACAAGCACAGGTTCAGCTTCACTCAGACTCAACCAGAAGAACCATCAGAGAAGATTGAGGAGCAGTGATTCCCTTCTGCAAACACATCAGAAGATCTGAGCAAAGATCCAGAAACTCTAGACAGGAGCCACCGGAGCGAGAGGACAAGAGGAGAAGGGGTGTAACGGAAACTGATTCACTTCAAAAAACACATTCAAACTGTAGCAACAGCAGGGTATGCAAATAAACACCAACTCAACAGCTTTAACATAAAAGCTGCAACACTGCATTAGCTTATAAAAATATAGTAGCACTTTAAAACCCAACAATCAGGAGAAATAGCAGCAGAGCACAAAACCCTCTTCAGGAGAAATGGAATGAGAAGATCTCCAGCAGAGATCTTTCCTGAAGCCCCTGCACTCACTCTGATCATTGTAAGCGCAATTACCAGCTCAGAGCTTTGAGCAGCTGCACCTCCACAGCACCTGAGACACGAGAAGCATCACAGAAGCTTCTCAGAGTCAGAGCAGTTTCTGGGAGTAGAAAGAAAGAGAGGTGAATAAATTAAACAAACACATCAGAAAGAAAGAGCCTGCGTTTAAATCAGATCTTAAACATAATGTAGCAACAAGCAGAGAAGTGACATCAGATTCAGAGAATTCCCTCATCAGGGTTTCTACAGCAGCAGAGAGGAGACAAGCTACCACTGAACCAAAGCCATCCACCAGCCTCGGAGTCCAGGAGAACCAGAGGAACCTCCTCCAGATCTGAACACCTCAATGATGAGCTGAAACATTCAGATAAACATCTTAATTTTTCTCCATGATTTCCTCAAGTACAGCTCCTGATTGTAAACAGCAGCAGAGTTTTCAAACATTAGAAGAAACAGCCTGAAAGACTGAGGTAGGTAAAGGAGCTGCAGAAAAACTGATCTCTATTCAATCGCTTCCTGAACGAGTTATTCCTGACAGCACCGAGGGAATATTCACATGTTCATCGACTCACGCTGTTGGAGATCATCTCCTCCTGAACCAAACACTGAAGAACTGATTTCAGGAGGACAGCTGCTGATGAACACAGCAGCAGCAGAGCTTCCATTAACAGCTCAAGATTTACAAAGTTAGAGAAAACCCTGAACAAGAACAATTCAGAGAAGAGTCCTTCATGAACCCTTCAACAGGAGAAATAATTCACACAATGAAAGTCAGGAAAGAAAATCGTCATGTGTGTTTTGGAGGAATTATAAACATTATACATGTAATTATTATCCAGAAAAGCAGTACCTCCTTAATAATAATAAACCACAGAGTAGAACATTCTAGAAGAAATGACTATAGGCATTGGAGAAAACACAGCCAGAGAACACGTGAAAGCAAAGTTCAAGAGCTAAAGAATAAAAAAAACAAATACACCAACATTTATAAAAATCATCTGCTTCACACCTCAGGAGAAAACCACCGTACAGAATCACTCAGCGTGATATTCCCAGAGTTTGTGTCTGTTAATATTTCCCCCTAAAAGGTTTCGATGAGCAAAAAAAACCAGCTCCAACACCAGCAGCTCCGCAAGAAAACCCTGAAACTGCTGCGAGAGAACCAGAGAAGGTCTACGCCCTGCAGGAGAAGAACCTGGACGCTGAAGTTCCCTCAGCACAGCGACGAAAGACCAACCTCCAGGAAAACAAACACCAGTTCTACTGAAAAAGCATTTCATGTGGAAATAAACCAAGAGAAAATCGTTCAGATTAAAGTCAATGCACAACTGATTCATTAAATTAGGAATCACAGGTGAGTGGTACACAGCAGCTGCACAGCGTTAAAGAGGATCACAAAATCAACATAAAAACACATTTATCAAACTAAACACATTAAACGTAAAGGTTGCGCATCATCGCCCACTTGAAAAATAATTTTTATAATTGAAACATCACAGGATTCACTCCTTTTGTAAAGCGGATTCATCAACAGCTGAAACAAACAGCAGGAGTTACGAGAGCCTGAAGATCATCTCCTTCACTGAGATCCACCATCACTCTCAAAAACCCGTTCAGCAAAGCAAAGATTAACTTCTACAAACACATCAGAAGATCTGAGCCATGACCCATAGAGAGGAGCTCATCTGAGGACTCCTCACCTGGAACCACCCTGAAGACCACCTCCAACTCCTGATGGGAACGTCTCCTCGGACTCTCGGTCGCTGAAGGAAGAGCAGTTTTTAAAGCTCTCCAGCTGAAGTCCTGCAGCTCCAGAGCGGGGGCTTCCCAGACGCTTCCTCTCTCCTCATCAGAGATAAACCTCTCTCCTCTTCTCTCTCCGTTCTCAGATCATCAGCGCGAAGACCTATTTTAACCTTTTACTCTTCACGCGTTCTTATTTAACCTGATCTCATGGTTTATAAAGAGCGACTCTGGCAGGTCCCCCTCCGCCCTCACAAGATGGTTTCTTCCGCTCCGGACCAGCTAGCCCCGCCTCCCCGGACCAGCTAGCCCCGCCCCCCCGGACCAGCTAGCCCCACCCCCCGCAGGTGATCCTAATCAGTTCGATTGAGTTAATGTTCTCCAGTCTGTGCTCCCAATTAATAATAAAAAAAACTCAGCCAGAAACACTGATGTTCATTTGAGATTTGAGACTTTTAATCAATCAGCAGATTTATTGATCATCAGAGGACTTTAGAATCACTGCTTTAGGGATACACTGCAAAAAAAACTGAATCTAAGCAAAGCGGAAAATGCTTAAATCTTAAAACAAGAAAACAAATTTTGACTCAACATATTGTTAATGACATCCTATTTTAAGAAATCAATGGTAAATACTGATAAAAGCACTCATCTTGGAAAAAGAAAAAATATCTTAAATCTAGTTCTGATCTTCTGAGATCAAATAAAATATCTGATAAAGAGATATTCTTTTAAAATCCTGAAATAAGACCCAAATGCCTGTGAAAAGAAAACAACAATAAAATTTTAAAATAAATAATCAATCCTCTAATCCTTCACGGAACACAACACAATACACACCAGCACAAAGGTCACATTTAGAATTATAATCGTTCATATTAAACTGCAGTTGTGGACTAACTTTGATGGAAGAGATCTGCACTTCCAAAAAAATCACTTTAGGAACAAGGATAAAACCTCAAATACAGATAAACTCTTCCCAGATCTAGCAAAACAATCCTCAGGCGAGAGAACTTGACTTGGCAAGAATTCTTAAAATGAGCAAAAATGGGTTACAACAAACACTGTTGGATCTTAAAAATAAATAAAAGCTCTCAAAACAAGTCTTTCCAAGCTGTTGTAGGACCTATGTCCTCGTCACCCAGTTCAATGATCGAGCCTCAGACAAAAACCAAATTTATATAAAGGTTTTATTTTACAGAGATGAACAAGCCGTGTTCTCGGAGCTCCGAATCGAGCCATTCGAGACGAAACACAAGAATCAAAGCATGGAGCCTGTGTCTCCTTCTCCAGGATCTGCCGTCTCGCTGCGGTCCAGCATCTCAGAAGAGGTCCTGTCATGCTCCTCCTCTCACCAACTTCTCCTCCCTGAAACCCTGAGACGGAGAAAAACAACATCCTGAGAAGATACACTGTTCCTGGGGAGACTCAGCCGATTGAAATCATATCCCTTACTATTCTATGAGCTCCTCCAATGACGTGGAAGGAGTTCCTCTATCTAAGATAAACTTAGAGTGGGACTCTCCGTGTCTCAATCTGTAGCCCCCCAGAGCTCACTCAGATCTCACTTACTCCATTAGCAGATTGTTTTGCTTGATATAGGAAGAGTTTAACTTCATTTGAGTATTTTGTTTCTTGATCCGAGAGAATTTTTTTTGCAGTCTATAAAACACTAGATTGTGTCTAAGCTCTTTATCTGTTATATCTGAGACTCTCTATCTGTTATATCTGAGACTCTCTATTTGTTATATCTGAGACTCTCTGTCTGTTATATCTGAGACTCTCTATCTGTTATATCTGAGACTCTCTATCTGTTATATCTGAGACTCTCTATCTGTTATATCTGAGACTCTCTATCTGTTATATCTGAGACTCTCTATCTGTTAAATCTGAGACTCTCTATCTGTTATATCTGACACTCTCTGTCTGTTATATCTGAGACTCTTTATCTGTTATATCTGAGACTCTCTATCTGTTATATCTGAGGCTCTCTATCTGTTATATCTGAGGCTCTCTATTTGTTATATCTGAGACTCTCTATCTGTTATATCTGACACTCTCTATCTGTTATATCTGAGACTCTCTATCTGTTATATCTGAGACTCTCTATCTGTTATATCTGGGACTCTCTATCTGTTAAATCTGAGGCTCTCTTTTTGTTATATCTGGGACTCTCTATCTGTTATATCTAAGACTCTCTATCTGTTAAATCTGGGACTCTCTATCTGTTATATCTAAGACTCTCTATCTGTTATATCTGAGACTCTCTATCTGTTATATCTGAGACTCTCTATTTGTTATATCTAAGACTCTTTATCTGTTATATCTGAGACTCTCTGTCTGGTATATCTAAAACTCTTTATCTGTTATATCTGAGACTCTTTATCTGTTATATCTGAGGCTCTCTATCTGTTATATCTGAGACTCTCTATCTGTTATATCTGAGACTCTCTGTCTGTTATATTTGAGACTCTTTATCTGTTATATCTGGGACTCTCTATCTGTTAAATCTGAGGCTCTCTATCTGTTATATCTGAGACTCTCTATCTGTTATATCTAAGACTCTTTATCTGTTATATCTGAGACTCTCTGTCTGGTATATCTGAGACTCTTTATCTGTTATATCTAAGACTCTTTATCTGTTATATCTGAGGCTCTCTATCTGTTATATCTGAGACTCTCTATCTGTTATATCTGAGACTCTCTGTCTGTTATATCTGAGACTCTCTATCTGTTATATCTAAGACTCTTTATCTGTTATATCTGAGACTCTCTGTCTGGTATATCTGAGACTCTTTATCTGTTATATCTAAGACTCTTTATCTGTTATATCTGAGGCTCTCTATCTGTTATATCTGAGACTCTCTATCTGTTATATCTGAGACTCTCTGTCTGTTATATCTGAGACTCTTTATCTGTTATATCTGGGACTCTCTATCTGTTAAATCTGAGGCTCTCTATTTGTTATATCTGAGACTCTCTATCTGTTATATCTGAGGCTCTCTGTCTGTTTGATCTGAGAATCTCTGTCTGTTATATCTGCTGCTCTCTATCTGTTATATCTGGGACTCTCTATCTGTTATATCTGAGACTCTCTATCTGTTATATCTGAGACTCTCTATCTGTTATATCTGAGACTCTCTATCTGTTATATCTGAGACTCTCTATCTGTTATATCTGAGACTCTCTATCTGTTATATCTGAGACTCTCTATCTGTTAAATCTGGGACTCTATCTGTTATATCTGAGGCTCTCTATTTGTTATATCTGAGACTCTCTGTCTATTATGTCTGAGGCTCTCTGTCTGTTTTATCTGAGAATCTCTGTCTGTTATATCTGCTGCTCTCTATCTGTTATATCTGGGACTCTCTATCTGTTATATCTGAGACTCTCTATCTGTTATATCTGAGACTCTCTATCTGTTATATCTGAGACTCTCTGTCTGTTATATCTGAGACTCTATCTGTTATATCTGAGACTCTGTCTGTTATATCTGAGACTCTATCTGTTATATCTGAGACTCTCTATTTGTTATATCTGAGACTCTCTGTCTGTTATATCTGAGACTCTCTATCTGTTATATCTGAGACTCTATCTGTTATATCTGAGACTCTCTATTTGTTATATCTGAGACTCTCTATCTGTTATATCTGAGACTCTCTATCTGTTATATCTGAGAATCTCTGTCTGTTATATCTGAGACTCTCTATCTGTTATATCTGAGACTCTCTATCTGTTATATCTGAGACTCTCTATCTGTTATATCTGAGACTCTCTATCTGTTATATCTGAGGCTCTCTATTTGTTATATCTGAGACTCTCTGTCTATTATGTCTGAGGCTCTCTGTCTGTTTTATCTGACACTCTCTGTCTGTTATATCTGAGACTCTCTATCTGTTATATCTGAGACTCTCTATCTGTTATATCTGAGACTCTCTATCTGTTATATCTGAGACTCTCTATCTGTTATATCTGAGACTCTCTATCTGTTATATCTGAGACTCTCTATCTGTTATATCTGAGACTCTCTATCTGTTAAATCTGGGACTCTATCTGTTAAATCTGAGGTTCTCTATTTGTTATATCTGAGGCTCTCTGTCTGTTAAATCTGGGACTCTCTGTCTGTTATATCTGAGACTCTTTATCTGTTATATCTGAGACTCTCTATCTGTTATATCTGGGACTCTCTATCTGTTAAATCTGAGGCTCTCTATCTGTTATATCTGAGGCTCTCTATTTGTTATATCTGAGACTCTCTGTCTATTATGTCTGAGGCTCTCTGTCTGTTTTATCTGAGAATCTCTGTCTGTTATATCTGAGACTCTCTATCTGTTATATCTGAGACTCTCTATCTGTTAAATCTGGGACTCTCTATCTGTTAAATCTGAGGCTCTCTATTTGTTATATCTGAGACTCTCTATCTGTTATATCTGAGACTCTCTATCTGTTATATCTGAGACTCTCTATCTGTTATATCTGAGACTCTCTATCTGTTAAATCTGGGACTCTATATGTTAAATCTGAGGCTCTCTGTCTATTATGTCTGAGGCTCTCTGTCTGTTTTATCTGAGAATCTCTGTCTGTTATATCTGAGACTCTCTATCTGTTAAATCTGGAACTCTCTATCTGTTAAATCTGAGGCTCTCTATTTGTTATATCTGAGACTCTCTATCTGTTATATCTAAGACTCTCTATCTGTTATATCTGAGACTCTCTATCTGTTATATCTGAGACTCTCTATCTGTTAAATCTGGGACTCTATCTGTTAAATCTGAGGCTCTCTGTCTGTTATATCTGAGACTCTCTGTCTGTTATATCTGAGACTCTTTATCTGTTATATCTGAGACTCTCTATCTGTTATATCTGAGACTCTCTATCTGTTATATCTGAGACTCTCTATCTGTTAAATCTGGGACTCTCTATCTGTTAAATCTGAGGCTCTCTATTTGTTATATCTGAGACTCTCTATCTGTTATATCTGAGACTCTCTATCTGTTATATCTGAGACTCTCTATCTGTTATATCTGAGACTCTCTATCTGTTATATCTGAGACTCTCTATCTGTTATATCTGAGACTCTCTATCTGTTATATCTGAGACTCTCTATCTGTTATATCTGAGACTCTCTATCTGTTATATCTGAGACTCTCTATCTGTTATATCGGAGAATCTCTGTCTGTTATATCTGAGACTCTCTATCTGTTTTATCTGAGACTCTCTATCTGTTATATCTGAGACTCTCTATCTGTTAAATCTGGGACTCTATCTGTTAAATCTGAGGCTCTCTATTTGTTATATCTGAGGCTCTCTATCTGTTATATCTGAGGCTCTCTCTGTTATATCTAAGACTCTCTATCTGTTATATCTGAGACTCTCTATCTGTTATATCTAAGACTCTCTATCTGTTATATCTGACACTCTCTATCTGTTAAATCTGGGACTCTATCTGTTAAATCTGAGGCTCTCTGTCTGTTTTATCTGAGAATCTCTGTCTGTTAAATCTGAGGCTCTCTATTTGTTATATCTGAGACTATCTATCTGTTATATCTAAGACTCTCTATCTGTTATATCTGAGACTCTCTATCTGTTATATCTGAGACTCTCTATCTGTTATATCTGAGACTCTCTATCTGTTATATCTGAGACTCTCTATCTGTTATATCTGAGACTCTCTATCTGTTATATCTGAGACTCTCTATCTGTTATATCTAAGACTCTCTATCTGTTATATCGGAGAATCTCTGTCTGTTATATCTGAGACTCTCTATCTGTTTTATCTGAGACTCTCTATCTGTTATATCTGAGACTCTCTATCTGTTAAATCTGGGACTCTATCTGTTAAATCTGAGGCTCTCTATTTGTTATATCTGAGAATCTCTATCTGTTATATCTGATACTTTCTATCTGTTATATCGGAGAATCTCTGTCTGTTATATCTGAGACTCTCTATCTGTTTTATCTGAGACTCTCTATCTGTTATATCTGAGACTCTCTATCTGTTAAATCTTGGACTCTATCTGTTATATCTGAGACTCTCTGTCTATTATGTCTGAGGCTCTCTGTCTGTTTTATCTGAGAATCTCTGTCTGTTATATCTGAGACTCTTTATCTGTTATATTTGAGACGCTCTATCTGTTATATCTAAGACTCTCTATCTGTTAAATCTGGGACTCTCTATCTGTTAAATCTGAGGCTCTCTATCTGTTATATCTGAGACTCTCTATCTGTTATATCTGACACTCTCTATCTGTTATATCTGAGACTCTCTATCTGTTAAATCTGGGACTCTATCTGTTATATCTGAGACTCTCTATCTGTTATATCTGAGACTCTCTATCTGTTATATCTGACACTCTCTGTCTGTTATATCTGAGACTCTTTATCTGTTATATCTGAGACTCTCTATCTGTTAAATCTGAGGCTCTCTATCTGTTATATCTGAGGCTCTCTATTTGTTATATCTGACACTCTCTGTCTATTATGTCTGAGACTCTCTATCTGATAAATCTGGGACTCTATCTGTTATATCTGAGACTCTCTGTCTATTATGTCTGAGACTCTCTATCTGTTATATCTGAGACTCTCTATCTGTTATATCTAAGACTCTCTATCTGTTATATCTGAGACTCTCTATCTGTTATATCTGACACTCTCTATCTGTTATATCTGAGACTCTCTATCTGTTATATCTGACACTCTCTATCTGTTAAATCTGGGACTCTCTATCTGTTAAATCTGAGACTCTCTATCTGTTATATCTGACACTCTCTGTCTGTTATATCTGAGACTCTTTATCTGTTATATCTGAGACTCTCTATCTGTTAAATCTGAGGCTCTCTATCTGTTATATCTGAGGCTCTCTATTTGTTATATCTGAGACTCTCTATCTGTTATATCTGAGACTCTCTATCTGTTATATCTGAGACTCTCTATCTGTTATATCTGAGACTCTCTATATGTTATATCTGAGACTCTCTATCTGTTATATCTGACACTCTCTGTCTGTTATATCTGAGACTCTTTATCTGTTATATCTGAGACTCTCTATCTGTTAAATCTGAGGCTCTCTATCTGTTATATCTGAGGCTCTCTATTTGTTATATCTGAGACTCTCTATCTGTTATATCTGAGACTCTCTATCTGTTATATCTGACACTCTCTATCTGTTATATCTGAGACTCTCTATCTGTTATATCTGAGACTCTCTATCTGTTATATCTGACACTCTCTGTCTGTTATATCTGAGACTCTTTATCTGTTATATCTGAGACTCTCTATCTGTTAAATCTGAGGCTCTCTATCTGTTATATCTGAGGCTCTCTATTTGTTATATCTGAGACTCTCTATCTGTTATATCTGAGACCTCTATCTGTTTATCTGACACTCTCTATCTGTTATACTGAGACCTCTATCTGTTATATCTGAGACTCTCTATCTGTTAAATCTGGGACTCTATCTGCTAAATCTGAGGCTCTCTATTTGTTATATCTGAAGCTCTCTATTTGTTATATCTGAGACTCTCTATCTGTTATATCTGAGACTCTCTATCTGTTATATCTGAAACTTTCTATCTGTTAAATCTGAGGCTCTCTATTTGTTATATCTGAGGCTCTCTATTTTGTTTAGCTGAGACTCTCTATCTGTTATATCTGAGACTCTCTATCTGTTATAATCTGAGACTCTCTATCTGTTTATATCTGAGACTCTCTATCTGTTATAATCTGAGACTCCTCTACTGTTACTCTGGGACTGTTCTATCTGTTATATCTTAGACTCTCTATCTGTTAAATCTGGGACTCTCTATCTGTTAAATCTGAGGCTCTCTATCTTTCGTTATATCTGAGACTCTCTATCTGTTATCTGTT
>UELW01000864.1:0-58916 GCA_900490495.1 Danionella dracula | reverse complement strand
AACATTCTAGCCAGCACATCAGCGATTCTCTCACATTGTATGCCGTCTGTGTGCTACACGCTCTAATGAGATCACTCTGTGCACCACGTCCACTTATATTGAGCTATGCTCTAGAAGTCAGCATGAAATCAACTGCAATGAAACATCAGTATTTACACCCTTTGAGCAAATATAAACTACCTCAATAAAACTTGTTTGCACATAGCTTAGAAACAGTTTTCTAGAGACATCTCAGCATGGCAGAGGGAACAAGGTAAAGTCAAAGACTTTTAAGTCATTAATCAAACCACAAATATAACTCATAATAATTGGAAATTGAGGCATAACTGGATGGTTATACAAGACTAAACATTTCAGACTAAATACAAGCATTATGCAGTTAAAATAATGTCAACAAAGCTTCATGGTTCCCTGTACATTAAATTAAGTGCAATACCCACTGCTTTACTGAAAAACGAAAAACAAATTAAGTGCTAAAAAAGAAACACAACCTGAATTGATTGTGGAGTACATTTTTTTAATAAATATTTTTACATAATTGTGCTAGCATCACAAAACATGACTGTTTTTTTTTAGATCTTAACATGTATCCATTAGCCTCTTTCTGCTGAAGACTGTAACTATTTAAGCTATTTTTAGCCAGAATTTTTATTGTTTTTGCACTTCCTAGTTTGAAAGACGAAATTGACCAAATCTATGCAGTGTAACATTGTTTCGAAAGAGACTGACATTTCTAGGTTTCTGTTAATATGCAAAACTACAAACTGTAAGCTATCCAATCAGCGAGTGGTTTTGTGATAGTGTTAAAACTGCAAAATTACACACAATATGGGGGGTCAATATA
Organism: Danionella dracula; assembly: GCA_900490495.1. Classification (NCBI taxonomy): domain Eukaryota; kingdom Metazoa; phylum Chordata; class Actinopteri; order Cypriniformes; family Danionidae; genus Danionella; species Danionella dracula. The sequence continues at coordinate 58,072 of UELW01000864.1, read as the reverse complement.
CAGTACACTGCAGTCAGACATTGATCTCTATGAGTATAATGATAGTGTGTTATAGGTTTAGCGTTTTTGCAATTTGAGTTTTAGTAGGGCAGGAAAAGCATTCAAGGATGCCTGCATGGAAACACCTCTGTTAGGATGACATTTCCTGACTGTGTTGATGCTTGTGTCCCAATCTGCTAAATGTGCTGCTTTAGTAATGGATAATGGTAATAGAAAAGAGTGAATATCATTCTCAGTTTTTGATTTTTGTCATAATTGGCTATAATATACTTTTTAGAAAATATTAAGGAAACTGTTTTAATAAGAACTCTATGCTGCCTTTCTACATTTTCTTAGTTTGACATCAAATCAGTGTTAAGCGCTAGCAAAACACTCCTTTAAAATAGATTTATTGGTCGTATGTTAGTCTCCTTGAGTTATGTACTACTTCAAAGTGTTCATCGGTTGACTATAAATGAATGCAACACAGTTCAGTATTTGAAAGATAAAGCAGTACAAGAAAAAGAGAGGCAAGTATGCAAAGCTGCTTATATAGCCAGCACAGACGGCAAACACCTCTTGCAAACATTCTGGCAAAAACTGATTGAAAGCATGTCATACAAGTCCGAAGATTAAGACCATTTGGTTTACAGTACGTACAGTAATACTTGCTTTTTTAGAGAAACCACACAAGAATATTATCACAATAGACTGCAGTCTGCATACTAAACCATGGTGGTGGATGGCAGGCTCACATTACAAATATCCATTTCAGCATGTAATAAAGATATTTGTCATGTGGTTTTCAGGAAGAGCTGTGGAGAAAGTAATTATTCATTCACGAGGGTCACCTTCATAAAAGAGGGAGAGTAAGTGTAGGTTAAAAATACAGAATTTAGTAGCATTTTGCAAATATTTGTAACCAGTTTTTTTTTTTAGATGTCATTTTTTTCCTTTTTTTTGTGAAATTTAATGACAATAGATTAAATACATAACTTTATAGGGGAATTCGAAATATTAAAATTAACTCTGTCCAGAGGTTAGGGCAAAATACACTCTGATTAAAGTACAGTTTTAATTTAAATCTTTATATGAGGGCTAAATAGATTCATAGTCAATTTAACTCCCTAGATTTGACTATGATTGTTTTATTTTTAACGTCAATAGAGATTTAAGACTCAAGATCAATCTGTAAGCAGAGGACATCTTTGCATCCATAGTGTTGAATCTAATTTACTACAGTAGCTTGTAATTAATTCGTTAAATTAGGGGAAAGTATCACTGGAGATAATGTTTATTCAGCTTATGTTTATCTGAATAACTTAAAACCAACAATTAAGAGGATAGTTGGATAGATATACAGACAAATATCATAAAAAATACTTTGACTACTTTATCATACTTTATATTATCGAATTTCTATAAGAAGAGAATCACAGTTTCTATATTTTCATTGATATACAAATGTGACCTTTTAAAAATATGTCTGAAATTAGATGTTTTCAACTCAGAGCAGCCTTCTTTATTAAACCTTCAAAATCGTCAGCCATGCCCCCTAGTGGGTGAATGAAACTACAGTTTAATTCAAATCAAACCATATCCTACAGTTTAGGAAATTGTAAAATATTTTCTTCGCTTGTTGTATTTGTCACTCTTTTCCGGTGTTCACTGCAAGGTTCAATTGTAAAGGTGTTTTGGCTGTTTTCACTTTAGTTTTAGAAAATGTGTAAAAAAAAATACATTCTACGACTTTTGAACCTCTTATTAATAGAATACTTTGTGGCAATTTTTTCATACATAAATGTAGATTTCTTAGAGCTCCTCCACTTCTTTCTTAAAAGCGTTACATTTTTCTGATGCCCTAAAATATTAAAGAAAACAAATCTAGCACAACTTGCTTAATTTCCTTGTTGACTGCTGACTTTTATTTCTTTTAGTTATTTATAGCTTTTTTTTTCAGCTGTTTAATTTTATTTTATTTTGTCACTATATCCGTATAAAATGTTGTTTAGGCATACATGTCCAGAATTGTTCTTGTTTTGGATTGTACCATTTTGTTGTAATCACCTTTAGTGTTGGAAAATAATCTTTGTAAATTCTAAAAATACTGTATCCACAAAAGAATTGTAATATATTCAAAACCAATTCCAAACATCATGATGATATTCTTCAAAAGATTGTAGGCCTAAAACATCACAGTAAAGCAGACTGCTTTAAATCTCATATTTAAAGGGATTACACAATATATCACATAGCAGCTTCCTGGAATTTAAGCTCCTTGTGTAATATTCCAATAGTTTGGAAGTCATGGACAGTTTAGTGAGAGCTGGACAACATCAATTCAGTCTGTTGCAGTGATTGATGCGAAACATGATTGATAAAGTATATTTCACAGAAAAAAATCAGTTCAGCAGCTTTTAAGCAATTATGTGGCGACTGGCTTATCACCTGCCTCATGCATGGTGGAAAGTTATTTTGCAGTTTGACATAGACCAGGGCCTGCAGAAATCTAGCATAAAACCAAAATCTAGTCACTAATAGGCTGGGATCATTTTAGTTCTGACATTACATTCAGATAAACTCAGTAATTTACAAACAAGGAACATCAAGCTCCTCTCCTGCTTCCACTAAAGGAGGAGACTGCCACTTTAAAAAGTAGTCTTTTCTGCAACATACCATAAAAGTCTCTTCTATCTCTTAATGAAAACAGTTAGACATTCACATATCAAACTCTTTGCTAATGCTAATCATGAGATGCGGCGATGTTTTCTTTGAGGGAGGACATTAGGTTGGATTGTGCTTCTCTGGTGCAATAAAGGAATCTTCCTGCATTGCCAATTAATAGGTGACAAACTTCTTAATAATTAAGTCATATTAACAAAATAAATAAATAATTTTACTGAAACCAAGAAACGTGTTGGGTAAATACGTTACAAATGCATTTTTATTTATATTACCACTTTGGGCGATACGTTTTAACTCCTGAAACATTATGAATATTATCAATTTATCAGGAATACATTAAAGTAATAAAATAAAGAATTGTGAAATGTTTCCCACACAAAAATATGTAAAAAAAACTGTATAATGTCGGGCAGCAAAGTTATCAGACAGTTATCGTTATTTATCGGTAAATATACTGAACATTTTTTACAGTAGAATTTCATTAAAATAAATAATGGTTCCTTCCTGTATAATAATGCACAAATTTTACGGTTAAACTGTAGTACAATTCGATTTTTTGTCATTTTAAAAACACCTCTGACATGTAAATAAAAAGACTAGGCATCTGAATAAATGTACATTTCATTAATTTTATATTTATTTATTATTCATATTTTCTGTTAACTTACAGTCAAATGCTTTCTTTAAAAAGCATTAAATAGTATCATATTGGCATAAGAGGGTTAACCTACAGAGTTGTACCGCTAAAACACAGGTTTGCATTGACAAATTTTTGCTGTCATTTTACTTGCTATTAAATGTATATTAACTGTTTTTGTTTTCAAATTTCTTCTGATTGAGCCATTATTGGATTGCCTTTGGTGTTATGGTGGTGCAGTGGGTAGCACGGTCGTCTCACAGCAAGAAGGTCGCTGGTTCTAGGCTCGGCTGGGGCAGGTGGCATTTCTGTGTGGAGTTTGCATGTTCTCCTCGTGATCGCGTGGGTTTTCTCCGGGTGCTACAGTTTTCCCACAAGTCCAAAGACATGCGGAATAAGTGAATTGAATAAGAACGATTGCCCATAGTGTTAAAGTGTGAATGTGTGTGTGAATGTTTCCCAGCGATGGGTTGCGGCAGGGAAGGGCATCCGCTTCATAAAACATATGCCAGAGAGTTGGCGGTTCATTCCGCTGTGAAGACCCGAAAGGGAAGAAAGCCGACATGAAGATGAATGAATGGATTGCCTTTATTTCTGTGCAGTGATGAGGGTCCCCACTGGAGGGCCTCAGTGTCATTTAGTCAGCCTTTGCTAATAACGAGCTATGGAACAGACACCATAGAGATTTCTTTGACAAAGTTGTTCTTGGGAAACCAATGCCCTGGTTTGTGCTGTCTAACTCCTTGTCAGTGGTTGAATTGTCCGTCATCTCACCAATTAGTTGCAGAACTCAAGCTAAGCACAGCAGCCCACAAAGTGACCTTGCTGAATATCTAATCTGCATGCTTTTGTATGTACTCTTCTATTTTTTATTTTTTCAGCAAATTCAGCAAAAAGAAATCAAGAGCTGTGTTCACAAGAGGAAGTGAACAACGACCACAGCAGTAAGCACAGCAGTACAGATGAGAGTGAGTCGGACCCCTGGTCTCCCCGCACTGTGCCAAGGAGACATACAGTAGGAGGCCCTCGCTCGGCTGAGGATGTGATCACCATGCGTTCCTACAACATGGACCACAAGAAAGAAGCATTTCTTGAGCTTTTTGAAACAGAAGTATCCTCATCATGCCGCAGTCATCATGGGCCACCAGGAAAGACTCAGAGATCAGGTAAGCACAGCTTTCAATAACTTGCTTTTTCTGTTAAATATGCCTCAGAAAAAGATGACACTTGAGAAAGATAAGGGACTAAAAAGACCAGATTATAAAATAAACACTTTAAAAAAGTTCACACAATGCTGTTTTTCAATTCCTCCTAAAAACTTTTAATTGTTCTGATGTTGGAATCTAAAAGAAAGACTATATGCAGCACTGTTGTCCTCAAAAATAAGTTGTTAAAGTTGGAGAGCAACTTTTCAGGTGTTGTTAAGCAAAAGAAAATTAATTTGTCAGTTTCACACACAAAAATCATCTGGTTATTAATATGTTTACTTTATAAACATATTCTTGAAAGTTTAGCTGAATTTAAGGGTTTCAAACCTAGGCACAGACAACCATACCATATATGAAACTACGGTATGTAAAGGTCTCCTCAATAAAAGGTGAAATGGCAAAAAATTATTTCATTTTTTATTTTATTAGTAGCTATAGCTTTTAAAACTAAACTAAATGCAAAATGAGAATATACAAACTAGAATGATTGCTCTAAACTTTTTTGTGTACATAACATATATTTATGATATAAAATTGAAAATTATGCAAACGTCACATCTCCCTAGAATTAAAGTATTTTTACTTTATAGCTTCAAATGTATTGTTTGCCAATCATGTATAATAAATATTTGAGCTTTATAGAATATCACTGCACCGTTAATAACCTTCAAAAGGAAATATTTATCACAAACATTGTCTTTGAATCACCGCAAATGTTAATGCTCATGTTCCTCCCACTGTCATGTTTAATCCATGCCCCCTGCTAGGTTTGCTTGTTTGGCACACAAAAATCTCCAATTCTGACTAATACAGTCCTCATTTGGTAAGCCAAAACCTTTGGCCCTGGACATCGAAAAACACACTTTCTTTTGATTGTTTATCCCATGTGGTTCTACTACGGTTACACTTCCGGGTCATTCAGTGCGTAAATTCTTCATTGAAATACATTAGCAGCTCATCGATTGGTTTGTGGGCTGGGGTGGTTTGCTCATCGAGCCGTTTTGAGCTCCCAGAAAAAGAAAATAGGGTTACACAACATGCACGAACCAATCGGTGTATGACTAGAGATGATTTTTGATGAGGGGACAATACTAAAACATCCAAAAAAATCTTCTTAAAAGTCGAGTTTACATGATATCAACGTTAGCTAAACAAACAATTAAAACATGGCTATCATGACCAGATCAAAGTTTAGAGTTTTGGAAAGCAGTAGCGGGTTTAAGCTGGTAATTGCTGGTAGATACCATATTCCAAAAAATAACATGATTTTAATAAACTTCCCAAAGTGAACCCAAATTTGATTATATTATATTTTTAACATAATACATTATATACAGTATAGTAACGTACATCAAGAGAAAATGCTTTTTGTCTACTTTATTATCTGAAACACATTAAGTTGCAATACCTCGTCACCTCCAGTAGAATGCGCTCAAGTGCCGCTGATGTCAAACGCTGCATCACATTTGCCTCCGAAGGTCAAGGAGTAACCGTGACATACAAACATGCTACCTGTGAGACGTTAACGCATAAAACGTGACAAAAACGACGCCAGCTGCAGTTTTTTACAACTGAAGTGACAACCAATGAATTTGGTTCTGGTTCCCCCGGTTTTATGTGACATTAATAACAAGAATTACTGTTCATATAATAGACTTATTATAATTGTTAAGCAGCAGTTGCCATTGGTGTAATAGCATTTAGTTCGAAGAAACAAAAAGGTGGATGCGCAAGCTCAGCAGCGCAGTGTGGTCCAGCAAAGTCTTTCAGGTGAGCCCACTGCAGGTGGGTGTGTCTGCGACGTGACGTCACACCTCACGGAGAGTTATCGCTCACAGCGCTCCAAACTTCTGCAGCGATCTACTATACCCAGATACCGAGCAGGATTTCCTTCCATTGATGTTTACTCTTCATTTTTTGGATCATGCTCTCCTTTGAGTGAAGAATCAAGGTTGAAGTTTTGCATTAAGGTATAGAGAATGTTTTTTTACATGAAGTGTCAACACTGTATCTCTGTCAACAGTGAGGTTTTCTCTGCTTATGTTAAGTTATAAGTGATAATAGACTATATATTTGCAGAATTGACTTGCAGATCATATAAAACATTTTTCAGTAATATAAGCATAGATGTTGTTAACATTTCTTGTGATGTGATATACACTTCATTTTGGCATTGTGACAGTTTTTTTTCTATTCTGATCTATTTTACCATTTTTCATATTGCTTTGTATTTATTTTTGGAGAAGGTATTTGCGCGTTTCAGTAACTCTCATTGCATTTGACGCAGTTGTGTTAAAGTTGGGATTATTGTTGGGGTTAGTTTGTAAACGTAAATGGCGGGATTCAATTGTGTGTATCTACTTTTTATTATTATTTTTTTTAAATGCTTTAATCAAATGTATTGTGCCCATATATCCTGGTTAGTATGGTATAGTACAGTAAATATAAAGATCTTGTTTCTTCTTTTAACTGTATGAAAAGCGATCCCAAGAGCTGTTTTCATTGTTGTGATACATCTCTGTGTTAAAATTCAAGGTTTTGGTCCATTTATTTATTTTTTTTTGGTGGCTGGTAAAGCCAGGATTAATAACAGCATCTAGATTTAGAATAAGACAGAAGTCTTTACAGTCAGAGGCTGTGTGTTTTAAATTCTTTAGCTCTTTACTTTTCTTGTCCGCATTATTTTGCTGACCTGCAGGAAATAATTTAAGATTTATCTGCATTGAAAGGCCTGGCATATGACCAGCTCAGATGAGGCATAGTCTGTGTCCATTCATCTGTTTGTGATTAGAGGAGAGCGCTGAACCATGCAGGCTGCCCCCTCGAGCCCACCCTTTCACCCTAACTGCTGCTTTCAGCCGTTCTAAATTCCCTGACAATTTACAGGTAATGCTTGTTTGGATAGCGTACGTTGGCATGGGTTATAAAATGAATGCATGAAAGGTGTAAATTTGCTCCTTGGTGACGTTTTAACTCACACAATACTGATTACTGCTATCATTAGTAGTTTTTTCTATCTCCAGAATTAAATGTTTAAGAATGCATTGCACTTTGTATTTCTAGAAAGATCCCGGATGTCATGCATTGTTTACCCAGACATGGTTTCATGGAATTTATTTTAGTCAACATGACTATTATTTGCTCTTGCCACGTCTTTGTACGCTTGAGTGATTGTTAGTCAACCCACAATGCAACACCTGCGCAAAGATAAAATCACACATTCATTTTCAGCACTTGTTTGTGAGTTGTTTGTGTTTAAAGACTTTTTTATGTGTTGTTGTACTGTCTGGCAAGTGGTCTAACGTCTTCCAAAGCCATAAGTTTGTGTACACATGAAAACTGTGAAAAAGTGAGTTATAAAGAATCTGATGTAACTTTTGAGAGCGTACTTTTCCAATTCGTTTGTAAAAATGTATTATGTGCGCTTTGACTGTTTAGTCTCACATTAGAACATTGTTACTAAAGTCTACTACTAAATGGCATTTTCAACCTCTTTTCCACACTTTTATAACTTAATGAATTTTGCTTAAAATCAGTTCCTTTGAGAGGCAAATACAACTTCCTTTTTGTGAGACCCAAAGTGGAATTTGAGCTTGATTTTATTATCACCTTAAGCTCTACAAAATCATAACTCATTTTAAGAGCAAAGAACACATCATTAATCTTTCTTTTTTTTATGTAAAATGTAAAAAAATTGGTGCTGCTTATGAATAATTATCAAATTCATTCAATATTTCACCAATTGTATTGAATATTTGTAAAAAAAAAAGATTAACACTTCTAGTTTTCAGGCCAATCTAAAAAGCTCTTGTGATTCTACACTTTTTAGTTATTAACTGATAATGAAATAAAAATGTGTTCAATTATAAAAAATAAATAATTGTATTTCATTATGTGAAATTTGATTGCATGATCTAAATTTGGAATTATTTCTGATTTTTAGATTAAGAGCATTTTCTGTGATTCACTAATTAGACAGAACAATTTGGGGATTTTTACCAATATTGTGATTGAGATTCATAATGCAATTATTTCATCAAACCTGTTCTGTTTTTGTTTTTTTACCAATGGCAAGTGATAAATCATTGACATATTAAAAAAATTTCCAGCCTGGTTTACATGTAAAACCTACAACAAAATAAATAAACATAAAATCATTATAAACAATATTATAAAAGTCAGCACAAACTAAAAAGATTAAAAAACTTTATCACTTTTAACTAATTGAAATTACTGTATAGATTGCTCTATTGAATCAGTTAGAATGAATGTTAATAGGGTTTAAATAACTAAAAAGATGCATTCTCTAAGTAGCTCCATGCAACAAACACTCAAATTGTTTATATATTTTAGGTTTATTAATAAATCACATAGATTTAAAATGGAGAAATATGGCGAATATTTTTTATTTCTGTAAGATTTTAAGTATAGTTCTGACTTTTGAGACATTCTCGGAAATGTCTGCATCAAATGTAGAGTCTGAAATGTAATTGCGTGCTTCTGTAAATGTGGCCTTCTGCCCTGACCTCATAATTGCAGAGTCGTCAAAGCCACAGTCGAAAATGAAGCTGCTCAGAGTATAAGGATTAAGTTGCTCTGGGTTTTGCAGGGTGACAATCTGGCAACGTGCATGTTGCAGCCGGTTACTATTCACACTGTGATTGTATCAGTGAGACATCATGTGGCTGCCCTCGCTTCTCCTCTTATCAGTTGTTTGTTCTATGGACGCATGTGCATCATTCAATGGCAGTCTTCAAATAACCACGTGGATTGGTGTTGGAATTTAAGGCTTGGAAGATATTTTCTTGAGCATGCTTAGTAGTCTGTGCATTTGCTGTATTTATGATAAATCACTCTACATCTTCATGTAATGCAGGTTAAATTACAGGACAGGTTGTAATTGACTTGACGATGTGTTGATGGCTGTATGTCAATGTTTTAAGATCGGAGTCAGGCTGCTGTGGCTCCTTCTCATTTGATACAACCCCTGCTATTAGTTTTAATTTCACCTTTTTAGCTTGAACTGTGCTTAAATACAGAATGAAAGATTGAGGGGTGTAGTTTTAGCTTGCCAATTTCCAATCTCCATCTTATATAAGGCGACATTTGCTGTGACCTTTTGTAAGGCTTGTTTCATTGAGCGTTAAAGTTTATGGCTCTTCATCTCCTCAAGTCTTGACATTCAGAAAACAGTAAATAAATTCTCACCAGCTCGTAAACCACAAACCATGTTGTTGTTGATCTAAAACAGAAATGTAATTGAAATACCAGTTGAAATGTAGTTAAATCAAGGCTAATATCAATGGATTGCTTGGATGTACTGTAGTGTCAAACTAATGTTGAAAATAAATACCTGAGGTGAAGAGAGCACAATAATGCATCCAACATCTTTTTGTTGAATCTTCCTCTTAAAAAAATCACCTGCTGTGATGCATATATTTCAGATGCAACTGCACAACTTCTTTCTGCTCTTTTTTGATCGTTCTGCATGTTTTCTTGCAGATCAGAAGTTCTGGTCCCACTGTTAGCCCTCAGTCATTGGTTGGAGAGCCAGGAGAGCATATGTTGTTGGCCTCCTTGGAGTCTTTGGAGGCCATGGCTGAGGGAGAGGCCCTGTCCGCCTTCACCCGAGGCAGTCGCTATCGAGCCAGCCTCCCTGTGGTTAAGTCTAACAATCAGACCAAGGACAGATCACTAGGTAACAGAACTGACACAGCGTTATTAGTCAAACTGACAATATTTTTTCTCATAAAAGCATAACATACTTTTTACTTTATAGTATTTAGTATATAGGAGTTTGGAAAAAAAATACGTTTTTAACATACCTTTGTAATCTTCTCAGGTTTTATATATCTCCAGTATGGAGAGGAGACCAAAAAGATCCAAATGCCCAATGAAGTGAGCAGTACAGACACCATTAGGGCACTGTTTGTCAGCGCCTTCCCCCAGCAGCTCTCCATGAAGATGCTGGAGTCTCCCAAAGTGGCAATATTCATCAAGGACGACATGAGAAATATGTATTATGAGTTGACCGATGTCAGGTGTGTTTCTCTCTCTTCGTTATGTTTATCAAATTAGCAGTTTTAGGACAAAAATGCAACATTTGAAATGTATCTTTAACCTTTTGTTTATAAAATACCTTACTAAAGTTGATGCTCATTTTGACTAGATGTTGGTAAAGTGTCTTTATTCTACTCAGGCTAAACATACCATAAGTTAATCAATGTCAAGAGTGTTTCATAATTATGTTGATCTAAATTTAAACTTTAAACTATATCTTGCAGCTAGTTGTGACTGTATGTTGTTAACAACTCAAACATTTACCAAAAAAGTGTTTCCATATGTGTAACAAAGTGACATTATTTTGACAAACTTGTCAGGCTAAACACAGATGACCGATGTCAGGTATGTTTTTCTCACAATTATATTGATATAAATTTACATTTTAGCGCAAAATTTCAGAATTTAAAATATGTCTTCAAGTTTTGTTTGTAAAAGACCTAACTAAAGTTGCAGCTAATTCTGACGATGTCAGTAACAACTCAAACATGTAAAAGAAAAAAAAATTATTTCCATATGTGTCATAAGTATGTGACATTGTTTTGACAAACTGTTCAGACCAAACATAAAACTTAAACATCAATCTGCTGAGATTTCTGTAGAAATCTGCTGCTGCTGGTTCCATTTAGGTCTATAAATAAGACATATTTTTATAGGGCATCAAATAAGACTGATTTTGTTAATATTCTTTTCCATTGATGAAGAGTTCAGCTGCTGTCTTACCTTTCAATAAAGACAAAAAAATACCAACATCAAGTTCTTGTTTAATTTTGTATCTTAGTCCGTTATTATCACTTAAAGAGTTTTTATAGAAAGTACTAACAGTCATCTAATATGTCCATTTATTATGCTTATTTTAAAAGAATTTCATGATATTAAACTAAATCACATAATCTATGTTTTGGTTTCACAAAAATACAACTTTCCCTTTAATGTGGTAGTTGTTAAAATGAGAAAATTGCAGGCAGTGCTTGATTTTATGTAGTCTTAAGTTAGTACCGGCCGACTCCCTTTCCACGCTTTTTTTTCCACTGGCCTGCGGCTTCCTCGCAGAGATTGAAAGAGAATTTTATCAATCTGTTGTTTTCTAACACGTGTGCCATTGAGCACAGGATGGGCTTGGTTATAAGCTTTTTAGGTCTGAAGCTAGAGGAGCATGTGTTGGCACGTTTCTAAGCTTTTTTGTCCCGATGAGCTATTATGTTCTTTTCAGCTTTAGTGTACCTAGTGCATTTCAAATGTTTTCGCTATTTTATTATTTTGCATATTATTGTTTATTTAAAAATTAAACAAAATTACTGTTTTGTCTTTTGCAAGCGAAAACTCCCCAGTTGCTGTCCAAATCCAGGTTTATTAGATTTTTTTCCAAAACAGACATTTATCCAGCTCATAGATAAAAATCTCAAGTAGTTCAAAATAGTATGATTCCAATGGAGTAGATAATTAAAAACTAAAAGTTTTTTTTTTTAAATTGTGTTCTCTGTTGCTAAAAATGTGTTTTTCTTTCCTCTGTAGGAACATTGCTCCAAACTCTTTTCTGAAGGTGTATCACAAAGACCCAGCACAAGCCTTCAGCCACAACACAAGAGCCAACAATGGAGATGTTAGGGTGAGTGATGAGAAGTTAACTAAATATCGAGTGTTGGTGGATATTTAGTTTAAAGTTTTGGATAATCTGTTATTAATTCTTATCACACTCAGATTCTGACAGGGGATTTCTGATTGGACTGCGCTGCATTATTAATAGATTACCTTAAGTGAAAGAAGAACACTCAGTTGAAAGTGATTTGCTTGTCATGTGAAAGCTATTTGTTTTGTAATGTTGCATTTTTAAGGTAAGAAGAAAATATTTGAATATAAGGTCCCAGAACATGTAAGAATTTAAGTTCAAATCAAAGGCCTTGGCTGGGCAATGGGGTATTAAAAGAGATTATTTTGTATCTTACTTTTCAATACTTTATGATCTTTAAGTTGGGTGTTTGCATTATTAAGTGTGTTTTCTTGTTTCGTGAGTTGTGAATTTAGCTTGTTTTTATCTTTATAAATATCCTTGTTAACGGAATGAGACTGCTGCAGATTCTCAAAGTTTAAAAGTTAGATTCAGGAATATCCTGATAAAACTTATAATCTACAAAATAATGCAATGATTGGTTTAAACACTATAGTTACTCATCAGTATTGGTAGAGCGTATGAGTAATCTTCAACTTTGAATATGATGTACATACTTTACATTAGTAGAAAATGCTTTGCCCTACATGTTCAGCAATGTGCATGGATTATTAAATAGGTTTACATGTTTACATTTTAGCGAGGTGTGACATCCGACAAAAGAATTATGATGCTACATCATTACCCAACTGGGCAAATTGCACATATAAGATAAAAACTCTATCGCTAGGCATTAGATATCTTTTAATTAGAAACAATTTTGGAGATTTCCCCAGTTATCTCATGATTCATGTTTCAGCTCAGCAGACCAGAAATGCTAAAAAAAGGCAAAAAAAAAGAAGATCAAATTCTTGGACCAGCTGTACTGTATGTGTGAATAAACTAAGGTGGGACTCTTTCGGAGAGTGTGTGACCTTGCGTTTCCCAGCACTAATGAGTGTGTGGATGCTTCCAGCTCTCGTCTCCGCCACCAAACCACCCACAACGTAACCAACCTGATGTTTAGTGAGGATTAGCTACGCTTCACAACTATGTGTACAGTATGTGGGTCAAAGAGTGGTTAAGTAATACATAGTTAACTAAACAGAACAGACCTGCTTTTATGTTTTGAGCCTTTTCTTTAAAACAATCTGCTCGAAGGGTTTGGAGTAGTCATGTGACAAAATGTGTTTTGAAAAACTGAATGATAATTTTGAATTGACTGTATATAACATAGTGTACATGATGTCACCCATAGTTTTCTGGCAAAGTTAAGAGATGGAGATGACTGGAGATGGCCATAGTGAAGAGGTCTAATTGGCTGAAGGTTTACATTTTTTGAAACAAATTAAAAAATAATTAATCATCTATCATTGGAGTGAATGACAATCTGCTCACTTCTGGAATCAGGGTTAAGGTTAGAGGTTAGGGTTAAACTACAGTTCAGTCACTTCCTATTACGTATCAGTAGGGAAAGCAAGAGGTTGCTCTTTGTTTTTTTGATCCAATGTAAGCATCCAGCAAATGTTTGACATCAACAGCTGATATGCAAAGGCAAAATAGTTTTAAAATGTCAAATTGTGCATTCAGAGCACCAGCAGTAAAGTTATGAAGCTTGACTCTTCTTAAGTAGTCAAGTTTTTCAAACTACTCAAAAAGTCAACATTATGTTTGTTTTGATGGAACAAAGAAATCTTCTGTTTGAGGCCATATGGAGGGCGTTATAAGCAATTCTGTAGCTAAACTGTGCTCTGCCCTCATGAGAAACCTTTTCAGGCTCACCTAAACAAATGGAAGATAAGAAAGATGATAGGAACAAAAAAAACAAATGCAAATCTCTGAGAGCATTAGAAAGCAAACGTGCATAGACAGGTTTGTTGTTGAGGTGTTCTTTAGAAAAAAAAAGTTTACACCAATACAGTATTGGATGGGACAGTGATGTATAGCTGTATATTGTTAGCTAATTATCCGCACTAAATCTCCAGGAAGTAAATATTTGTCACATATAATCTATCGCCTTGTCTAAGATCGACCCAAAATAATTGTATTAATAATTATTGAGATCTTTTTGTGCCTGTTGAAATAAGACACCGGCTATGAGCTTAGATAATGCAATAATGAAGTGATAGTTCCACCTGTTTAAACACGTCTACTTCAAGAAACTGTTTCAAAGAAGTCTATAAGAAGCAATGACAGGCCGACTTAACTCTAAAGGATTTTATTTGAATAAGCTTGTATCGTCTTGTCATTCATTTAGTAGAGTTTACAAGACATTCTTAGTCAGATATATCAACAAACCAATACATTATCTGCAATTATCTTTTTTGGTTCCTATTATAAATATGGTCTGAAAGGACTTTTGAGGTTACGTGGACAGGTTTAGAGAATGTTGTTTGTCTTTTTGGCTCTGCAGAGGGTGTTGTTGCTTTGAATGGTGGGTAATTGAGCTGCACGCACACTCTGTCATAGGCTGTATTGCTGCACGCTTAAGCATGACCGCTGCACAAAGACAGGTCTGGGCAGGGCTATTGTCTATTCTTTTACTCTTATTCAGTCTTTTGTTCATTTATACACCACTTGTTTAAACAGAAATCATATCCAACAAAGTCCTATAATAGAATTTCTTTTTTTAGTTTCCTGCTTTGAAAACATCTCTGGAGATGAATGTATTTCGTGACAAATGTGTCACAAAACGTGTGTTTTCTATGGTGTGTAATGTGTTAAAGTCAAATATGAAGTGATAAACATGTGTAGATGATGAAATACAACAAAAATTTGAATCACATAGAGCAGAAAGGTGGAGGCGCTACAGTAGGAAGAATCTCTTAAACAAATAGCTAATGTACAAAACACATAAATATTCGTATTGATAAAAGATGCCTTGCACTGACCAGACAAAAGCCCACAGCAGCAAATTTCAGCTTACAAAAAACTTTTCCAACAATTAAATTGAGCAACAATTCTACATATTTTTACTCTTTCAGTGACTCAATTGATGTCTATCTCCATCTCACTTGGGGCGAAAGGCAAGGGAGAACCGTGTAGAGGTCACCAGTCTATCCCAGGGCAATTTAGTTTAGACATCTGATCAATTTAGAGGCACCAAATCACCCAAATTGCATGCTTTAAGATTAAGAAATGAAAACTGAGTGCCCTGGAGGAAACCCACATAAGCACTGCTCCACTCAGAGACAGGTCTTTGGAATGTTTGATTATACCATATTTTAGAGACTTCACAACAGTTAAGCTCTTTTTAAATTTTAACATGAGAAGAGTCATGTTTTGTAAAGCAAAGTTTTGAAGCAGATTTTGATTCTTTAATGCTGGAGACCTTGTTTTGCCCTGAGTAGAACCATACAGGAAGTACAGAATGAATAATCGAATGAAAGCAATTTCTTATTTTGTCTCTGAAATACTTTCTTCCCTATGCCTAGATAACAAGAGAAAGGCTTTATGGAACCAGACAGCAACAAGGAGGTCAAAGCCCTGTGCACACTCTTCCTCACAGTCCTATACATCATTCAGTCCATGGATCCATGTCTCCTCCGACACCTCGCTCCATGCCCTCCTCCCCATCCAGAATCTCATACGGTCACTCTGTTTCCATGCCTGGTGGTGCCACTTTACCTAGGGATCGCCTGTCCAGTATGCCACCTAGTCGTGCCATCACACCCTGCTCCAGTGCCATCCTGGAACGGCGGGATGTGAAACCAGATGAGGATATGAGTACCAAGAGCATTCCTCAGTATGCAGAAGGCTACAGTTCTCCAGAGGCAAGACTCAGCATAGCCACCTCACAGAGCAGTCATGCTGGAGATGTCCCAGATGGCACAGGCTATGTCCAGCATCGCTCTTCTGTTAAGTACACCGATGGCCAGGATCTCCAGCATCCCCTGTACAGACAGAAATCACGAAAGTATAGTGAAAGTCAACTGACATCCATGGCTCCCAAATCTCCACCTGTCTCCCCTCACAGGGTAAATGAGGTCAGAATGATTGAAATCCTGCCAGCGCACAACTCCCATGTGCCCGGACAGATGCTTGGAGTAGAAAGGGGTTCACCAGTTCGGAGGTCTATCCGTAAGGACAGTAATGGGGGAACCATCGAAAAGGCCGGCAGGGTTAGGGATAATGTGGCTTCTCCCGTTTTCGTGGACCTTCCACCTGTTCATGGTGAGAGGCCCTTTCAAGGTCACGTGCCCGCTGGAGATCATCAGAGGTGAGCGCTGTCTAGAGGCATTCAGCATTGTTGGTGCTAAGAGATGAAGGTTTGAAAAAATAGCTTTATGCAATCTATTCATTCATTTAAAGGAGACCTCAGATGCCAATTTAACACAAGTTAATTTGTTTTGTTGGGGTGTCATTGAAAAAAATCTCTGTAGATACCCAAACTTAGATACCAAACACAGCGCAGCATTATTTAATATTGAAACCCAATTGAAATTATACATACATAATGACATTCAGATCCCTTTCACAGTGCGTACTCATGAAGGAGAGCCGAAGGAAAAAAAGGACCGTCTTCCTGTTTGCCCTACATAATAAAGGTTTCTAGTGGGCTAGACTAACAGCCCTCTCCCATCTCTCACTCCTTGCTTTCACGCTTGCATAACCCATCTAATCGTCAACATACCTTTAATTGGTCTCTATTAATGATTTAATTTTCCCATTATAGGGGTATAAATGTAAAGCCTAAAGTTATATTTTTTATAATTAGTTTATATCCAATTTTACCTCTGACTAAACTAACTAACTAAAAACCAAATGCTTTCCTCTTTTTTTTTACCGTTTAGCTGTCTGTGTTTTTCGTAATGCACTTTTGGTGGAAGCATGCAAGAGTGATAATAATAATAACACAAAGTAAAAATATGAAATATATTTATTTTTCTTCATGAGTAATGTGGCAGCATGATACACTTAATTGTTCATAGTATTTCATAGTTCATAGTCATTGACAGTGAGTTTCACACACCTGCTCATTCTCAGAGGGTATAAAGCTTTTGTTGTGATTAAAATAAAACCCTTGGATAGATTTTTATTATAGTTAAAATTTTCATTTGAGGTCTCCTTTTAATTGTTAGATCTTTTATTCAGTTACACTATAAGAATTAGATAGGTACAACACCTATATAAGTATAAATTATAGATACAATCAAAATTCAGGATACTGAAACAGCTTAATCCATACAAATGCAATAACAGAATTTATACTGTAATTCTGGACTATAGAGTGCTCATGAATATAGCTCGAGTCAACTTAATTTAAGAAAGAAAGATTTGTTCATATATAGGATACACCGGTCTAGAAGAATGCTTACACATTATAATATAAGATTTTTTTAAAGAAAGTTTCAACACAAAATCCTATATATTTTAATGTTTTTAATTAAATGAATGTGAATAAACAATCAGTACCTTGAATATAAAATGACAAAAAATGGTTTTGCTGTTTTACCAAAGCTTTTGTTTAGATTTTTTTCATATAAAAATCTGTTTATTTAATTATTTAATGTTTGTGCAAAAAAGATAATAAATTTCATGCTATTTCATGCCTGTGTAATACAACTTTATGATCCAGAAATGGCTATGAAGAGAATACACTAGGAGTATTCCTAGATCCCTTTTTGATCATGAACTTTATCGGGAATGTGTATATGTTTATGTTGTATATAATGTACCTGTATATATGTAGCTGTAAATGCAGCATCAATAGATCTTGTGTCATATAACTGTTGTTTTACAGTGAAAGAATAAAGGCCATGGAGCAGCAAATAGCAAGTCTAACTGGGCTTGTACAGCATGCTCTTATGAAGGGACCAAACAGTACTGTCATTGAAACGTCCAGGTAAATCTTCTCCAAAAAATGTGTTTGGTTAAAACTGACCAAGTTTCCTACCATTTCAATTAATGTAATATCAAGATTATCTATGACATCTGAATTCTTGCCCTGATAGAAACCATTTTATCCCTCATTATAGAGAGAGCGCTGTAAGGATGGGACATCCGACACAAAATGGAGGTCTGTGATTTTATGATAATGCTTATTGTCTTACTATCACTTAATTAAGCTACTAATTAACTAGTCACATAATTAAGGTATGGCACACAGTGCAATAGTTGAAACTCTGTTTTTCTCCAGGTGTTAGTGTGGTAGCATCAATCGATCGAGTTCTGGAGAGCGAGTGTTCCTCTGTAGATCTTCAGCCTTCAGTCAGAGATGCTGCTTTGTGCTCTGTCCTGTCCACCTTCAGGAGAAACGTCTCTGATCTCAGACTGCAGCTTCACCAGCTCAAACAAATGCAGGTGAGGCGCACATACATTAATGCTTATTCTATAGTTTACGTTATAAATGTAATTAATTAATTTGATAATACTTTTTTTACAATAACAAATTGTTATTTGAATCAGTAAGCAAACTTGATATAGTTCAGTTGGATCATATAAAGTAATACTAATACAAGGAAACACTAGTATGATTGTACTTTAATTTCTTTTTGTATATGCATTTATAAGGCTAAATGTTTTTTGTATTTAAAAAGTTATATGCAACCTTTTTCTATTGCTATTACTATATGCAACCTATTTCTATAGCTCCTGTGGAATGGCTTCAAGTTTTGTTTTTTGTTTTATACTAGAACAAATCTGCTCCCTGAACACATTTTTTATATTACATGAGTCATAAAAGTAAAATTTGGGTAAAAAATAAGCTCCAGTATGATAAAAGAGTCATTTTTGCTCAGCTGCAAAACCAGGAATGGGTGCGGCTGATGCTTCAGCAGGCTGAGGAGGAGATTGCTGAGAAGTTCTCAGAGAGCATCTTCCACCATGATGACTCTATTCACAGAAAGAGAGTCCAGATGGAGGAAGAACGTCTGCGATACCAGAGCATGGAGGAGAAGCTGCTGCTGCAGCTCGGGTAATGTTAATGTTATTTATTCTAATATAAAAAAAAATGCCATTTGTCTGGCACACCTGGCAGTCATTTGGCACTGACATAGAGTATGTGGAGTCCATACATTCACTTTTTTAATTACTATTGGCCAATTTTAGCATCAGTATATGTGCTTCTGAAGCAAGTTGTCATTGTAACCTTACAGAAGTAAACCTGCAGATGCCATCGTTGGGTGGAGGAGTGTGTTTTGTGTGTGTGTGGCTCAGTAAAACACTGTCCCAACCTGTCTCAGTAGAACAGGGATTGTGACAGCTACTTCATTTTTAATGTCTTGGTGAGTGCCTGCTGTTCTCACAGGGATGAGTTTTTTACTGCGTCACTGCAGCAGTGTGGGAATATTTAGTTGTTAGCAAAAAAAATGCTTTAAAATGTGTTAACTGAGGTACATTAATTATAAAATATGGAATATTTTAAAGTACAAATTTTCAACAGTTTTCAGTTTGAGACTGTGGACAGTTGTTATCAAACCTTTGATTAAAAGGATGATCCACCCCAAATATAATTTGTAGTCATTAATCACTTACCCCTTTGTAGTACCAAGCTGGTATGAAAAATTTTCTTTGCTTATTATTCAGACCCCAATGACAGATGGAGACATTTGGTGGTGTTTTAAATGCTTTTGAGATATGAAAATGAGTGTTAATGGGGCAGTTACAGACCTCCTGGATATTTTCCAAAATATCTTAAATTTTGATCAGAGGTAAAGTCATAACAAGTCTGGAACTACATTTTGATTGTTGTGGTACAGTTTCCATTTAACCTTCATTGAATTTAGGCTTTGATCTTCTGAACCTCGCAGCTAGAAGTTGTTGGTCCAAAATTGTGTTGAGGTTGCCCCATGTAAAAATAAGGCCAAATATTAAGTATAGTGCAAACACTCAAAGTGCAAACAAACTCAAACCTTTTGTGTTCAATGTGTGAAACATGTTTCACAGAGGATTTTATAAAACTAGATTAAAATCAGGATTCAAATAATGAGAATGTTTCACACTAATTTCTTGTCACCTCTACAGTCATGTGATGTTTAATGAACTTCGAAAAAGCATGACGTTGTGTATGGGAATACTCTTAAGGAATCCCTTGGGAAATGTTTCCTGGCTTCTTACATTCACCTATCAACCCTGAACTAAGCTATGATCTCAGAGTGCTAATCCTGCTAAAGGATGCTTTGTATGCAGCCACAGATGTTGGCCTCTAACAGGTCACACTGCTTGGCTATTTCCAAAAGTAAGATCTCACAAAATTACAAAGATTAATGCTAACATAGTTGTTAGAAGTAATTTTGACTCAAGGCAACCTAGCTTTACTTATACAGTTCAACTTCTCTCTGTGTGAACTGTCATTCAGCAAACAAATCAAAATCACGTCAAACAGGTTTCAACCTTAGACTCAGGTATAGCAGAGAGCACAGTATTACATGTAAAGGCTGAGAAAATGACTTTATAAATGAAAAAATTATTTCAATTTACTTAATCCTAGAGTTTTATTAAGATGGCCTTCATATTAAACCATCTAAATTATATTTGCCTGGTCTTTTAAGTGCCTAAAACCAATTCTAGATCTACTCATGTCATAAAGCAAAACCCATCCATAGGTTCAAATTTCTCATGGGCTTATCTCTTAAATCTTTGCTGGCATTGATGGTTATGGCCCATAGATCATAACAACCAAAATCAAAGTCTCAGAAAATGAGATACAATCATGAAGAAGACTGCTGATTTTACAGATTTTAGTCATTGAGACATTGAGACCCTTCACAAGGAGAGTTAGCCATAAATGTATTTGATAAAGTTGGTAATTCAGAGTGCCATATGCAAATATATTTTTATAAATTTGAGTGCTAGTAAACATAGAAGATAAAGGTGTATTTTCTCAGACTGATCAAGTACATCAAGTATATCTAGAGCCGATACTCAAATTCTTCACACATATTATCTTCATACAAATATCATGTTCCTTTAGTTAAGTTCCAAGACTCCAGCAGCTTGCTTCAAAATTCTCTTCTCAACTAAATATAATGGAAATGTTGCTTTTCCAAAAAGTATTCTTGAAATATATCTTTCTCTTTATTTAAGGAATTATGTTTTATGGGCTTTACTTTCTGAAAGGCGTAACAGAAAAAAAACCTTTTTCATTAACTTGAAGATGAGCTGTTCTGTTTGGTTTGATAACAAACTCTCATAAATGACACATATTCCATTACAGAGAGCTTGAGAATTATGTGGAAATGCTTAAGAAAGAATCAAGCAGTCCTGTGAGCCAGAGGCCGGTCACTCTGAAGGATGTAGAGGAAGGAGCAGTAAACTTGCGTCAAGTAGGAGAAGCTTTGGCCAAACTTAAAGGTACTGCATCTGTATTTGGTGTAGTTAACATGTATTACTTGTGGTGATATGTCATCTAGTGGATTCTCCTTCAAAAGATATGCTTTGCTGATGCTTAACTGTCAGCAAAAAAAAAATGTAAAAGTTGTAGTTTGTTTAGTAATCAAAAGCTTCCCCTCAGGTGAGTTCCCAGGACTTCAGATAAGGATGCGAGGCGTGTTGAGGGCGGAGGTGGAAGCTGTTCGATTCCTCAAAGATGAGCCTCACAAGATGGACAGCATGCTAAAGAGAGTCAAAGCTCTTACTGACACCCTCAGCAGACTCAGAAGGTGATACTTGTCTCCTCCTTTATAAATAATTGCATGCATTTGGGGACTACTCTTTAACATTCGTAAATGTTTGGAATAACCATCATAAGGGCTCTTGTTTTTCTGTAGAAGTGTAACTGAGAGCCACAACCATACTGAGTCAGTTTTCCTTGTTGAAGAGCACAAGTCTCCGAAGCTTGTTCACAACTCTCCCACCCCACAACCAAAATCTCCTGTCAAAATCATTTGCTCCGAGCCAGGATCCTCTTCTCCAAAACTTGTGCATCGTGTGGTCATTGGTACCACCAGCACCCATCACACTGCCCCTCTCACACCCACCCACAACAAGGACTCTCCTACTGTAGCCAAGGTGAGTCCGAGGAGCAGAGAGCACAGCCCTGCCCTGCAGAAGAGGGCTGCACCGCAGGGACAGGAAGCTGGATGCTCCACAACTCCTGGAGCCACAGAGCAGGTCAGCGAAATTTCCAGCTGCAGGTCCAAGACTGAAGAGGTGTGTCTAAAATGTATCATACACTTTAGATCGGTTAAGCTCTGGAGAAAGGTTTCTCATACTCTTCACATATCTGTTGGAATGTTCGTAGGTTTCAAACCAGCATGTAGTGGAAAATGAAACAGAGCGTGAAATGAATCGGATCCTCCAGCAGACCCAGGCTAGTCTTATGCAGGCCATACCTGACCTGGATGTTTTGGGTGAAAGTACTAAAGGTCCATCTCAAACGCCTCACGTGTCTCTGGATGAGTTGGACTCTCTTCTTCCTGTTCCTCATGCTTTGGGTAGATCTTTGATGTATTTGCTGTCTGAATATTAATAATGAAATTAAAGGGAAAATAGACTGGGAATGCTTTCCTTGTGTGTACATCAGGTTTGAATTGAAAACGAAAACAGATTAAATCCTTAATGAGGCTCTAATTTTCTAACCTGATTCACCAATTCCTAAGTATGGCCATACTATGTGCTGGTACCTCTCACTGGTAATTTTGGATAAAAGCTGGGATATATGCACACATTTGGTGAGGTTGCGAATTTAGTGATTTTTGTTCAACTTTAATCATGTTACTTTATATTTGACAACCATGAAACTTCCCAGTTTATTTGAAAGATTATTTAATGCTTGTATATACTTGTACTAACAAATGCTCTTTTATTCACCTTCTAAACTCTCCATGATTAATAATGGTTAATAAAGCACACTAAATACTTCTTTGGAACAGAAGCTGCTCCACAGGAAGGACTAATGCCAGATAAACCAGTCCAGGCCAGTTTGGATAGGCCCCAAAAGGCGACCATAGAGAAGCCCCACAGGGCTTCGACTGACAAACCCAAGCCAAACCCTGAAACGCAGAGCAAATCTCCACCCCCTCCGCCTCCACGAAGATTCTACCCCGCCGGAACTGGCCTGACCACTGGCCGCTCAGGAGAAGTCATCTACAACAGCCGCAAAGAGTCCACTAGTGCACAGGTGTGTGTTTGGTCTTTTAACTGCCTTGAATTAAAGGAATGAAAAAATGAAAACATATTCACCTTCAAATGTCTCCAGATCTCTTTACGTTTTACAATAGTTTAGAACTATATTAATTCTCATTTTAGTACTATTTTTTTACAAAGGATGTTCACGTTTTAAATTTTTGCTCAAAAAGAAAAAAAGAAAACGTAAACTTCAAAACTTCTTAAATAATGAGTGAGCTACCAATTTAAAATCCCAGCAACATCATCCATATGACTCAGGTCTTGCTGGGCCACATTCCCAGACAACACGGCAGTTGATACTATTTTTTTGCTTACTTGAAAACAACACAAGAGACACCAGCAACACGTTAGCATTTGAGTCCTTTTTCCTGGGTCTGACGCACACTGCCTATCACTTCTTGTTTTTTGTGAATAATAATGATGATGGAAAGGCACGTTAGAAATTCCAGCTGCTTTTGTTGCTTTGAGAGAGATAATGGCGGGTGAGGGTCGGTCACACTTGGCTGGTTGTTTTGGCTTTAGGAGGGTGAAGAGGAGGCCCCGCAGCAAAAACCTGTGCGAGTGGCCCGAGAGGTCAAGCCCAAACCCCGCATCCCCCCTCTTGTCAATACCTCCAGCTCACAAGAGGAAGATGCCGAAGGAGATAAGATGATGGCGGAGCTACAGGTGAGCAAACCACAAAACTCCTCACAGGAGCTTAGAACACACCCACGTAAACACTGACCTCCACATGCACAGGAAGCCTGGGGCATCCCCGAGGTGTTGAAATACATACACGACATCAAACGATTGGATCAGTGTCAACATTTACACATAAGCTTCAGAAGTGAGGGCACTGTGTTGGATTTGCTCACTCTGGCGCTTGAGTTGTGCTGCCCTCTGTTGTTGATAATAGGTATTATTAACATTCGTGTCAGTCAATTAAATTTTGCAACATTATATTACACAACAAAAGAGATTTTTGTGCTTGATGTAATCTACTGCTGATAATTGAGATCCAAGAACCTTTCAAAAGTATACTATTCAAAAATATTGAAAAATCACCAACATTTAAGTAAAAGGAATGTATCTTTATATTGCAAAACAAAACAATACAAGATTAAACAGCACATTTAAACACAACCATTGTTCATAAAAAAAAACTTCAACCTTCAGCATAAAAATTAATTAAAAATTAAGTCTATAGAAATACCTTTCAGGTTTTTTCTTTGAAAAAATTATCTTCACCAAACTAGTTTGGAGCATCCATGGTAGCTTCCTGGGCCCAGATTTTTTCCTTGGATAGCTTCGCTTGTTCACTTTGTCATCAATCCATGCATCTTACAGCAGAGCATAAATATTGTACATAAAGTTGAAAAATTTAAGGGAAATGCAGAAAAAAAGTTTCAAAGAATTAAATCATGTTCAACTAAAGTAGATGTCAGATCAAGAATGGGTAAACATGTGAAACATCCCTGAATGGACACAAGAAAATATCAACTCATTCACTTTTTTCACAGATGAAATCCATTGTACACAGCATTACTGTTTTCCTTTTTCCCTCCATGTGACTACTCTGGGAAGCTCCTGATTGGTTGTCATGACCTCAAATATTTAAAATATTTTAACTTCTCACCTTCACAAATCGACCATAAATTCTGCATTCTCTGCACAACTACAGCACATTAAACTCACCACAAAACTTAAAATACCAGCTCTGCTTTCCCCGCACGGATTCAAGATCACATTTTGACATCGACATAACATGTATATCACTCGTAAACCACATTAATTACATTTTTGGTGTGTGCAATATGGACTCCTTTGTAATGTACTATAAATGTAGTTTTGAATGTTTTTTTGTCATTTAAAATATGTAATTTGAATTATAATTCAATTACTAAGAAATGTTTAATTAATCCAATATAAATGTTTATCAAATTAATGTTTGTAGGCATCTAATATAAGTGTAACCCTTATCTATATTTAACAGTATGCCATTCATGAATTAATTAAATGTGTCGTTATTTAAGAAACTTGAATCAAATAACTTAATGTGTCAGTAATTTCACTACAAAATATATTCTTTTTTTATTTTCATGTTAAGTTAAATAGTACTAATGCAAATAAAAGTAATGCAAATTAAATACACCTTTGGTTTCGGATCTCAAAAAACAGATAACACCACCATTATGATCCAGGATGGGCCTTCCACAGGTCTTTCAGAAGTGCGCAATAAAAGATTCACAGTCCAGAAACAATATTGATATCATAACCCATGAGAACTCAGTCAGTGAGATTGAGCCAGGGCTTTACCTGTCCTTCCACACTGAGGTAACCTCTGAGACGTGTGGAAACTAACCGCAGTGCTCTCAGTCGGTCATGTCCCATAACCTCCGGCTCTGCTGACACTAATACGCAACACTCTTACTGATATACTGACATCCTGATGCACATCAATGGGCGAGCGGAACCCCTCACAGAGAAAGGATACAAGTCTGAATGTGTTTTCTAACCCTCTCTGTCACTCATGCTCTCCCTCTGAATGCTAAAAGATAATGCTGGATAAGTATGGCTGGGTCAGAGTGACCGGGGCAATGGAAAGGTCATTCAGCACATTCCGACTTGTGACCCTTTTATTTCTTACTATTCAGAGTTTGCTTTCGAAAAAAAGTCCAGAAGGTGCAGTCCACTAAGAATTTAATCTGACGTTTCTGCTTTTTTAAACCAGTTTATTTTTCTGTCATTTATTACATTTTAACTGTTATTTTGACTATGGTGGATGTTTTTGCATAATTTAGTTTCCTTCAGACATTTATTTTATACGGCTAGTAAATGAAATCTTGTTTTCTAGAAGTAATATTTGAAAAATAATGTCTTTAGTAATCACTTTATTGAAGTAAACACCTCTAGGTGGCACTATTGTTGTGTTTCTTGCAGCTGTATCCTCTCCAGCTTGGTGTTTCATGCCAATTGAAAAATAGGTTTATCGGCAATAAAAGCAATGACTTTTTGATAACTGATTGTTCTAGCAGAACAGTTCTCCTGTATCAAGAGGAGCACCATCTGACAGTAAAGAAGAAAGTGATTCCCCTGTTTCCCCCGGGGTAAATATTGTTTAATTTGCTCCATTGTTTAAGTGGTATTCCTTTCACTTTATCCCTTTTGTGATGACTGAATTCTTTATTTGTTTGACAGGTCTTTTTTATCACACAAACCTCAAACACTCCAACCCCGAGCACTTCTAGCCCGGAAGATCCAAAGGAGAAAAAGGATCTCGAAAGGAAATTCGCCTTCAAAGGTTCAACTGAGACTACTTCTGACCTTTCACAGTCACAAAATGGTCAACATCAGATGACTTATCTGTAATTACACATCAATCATTGCATGCAGAAAAGGAAGGTGCAGAGAAAACGAGTCAACTCTTTAAAGACAATGCTAAGATTGGAACAGAGCCCAAGATAGAATGTCCTCTTAAGCCCCTACAGCATGTTTCACCTACTGAGGGTAAGGTACCATGCAGCTCTTCACCAATCTCCCTGATCGAGTCAAGTCTATTAAGCATCACAAAACCACGGTTCAAGTACATTTGTTGGCCTGAAAACTCAGAGTGATGAATCTCACCTTCAAGCTTCTGATACCTCATGCTCAACTGCGCTAAAAGAGCATGAACCCAAACAGGAAGTGACAAGAAGATCAGCCAACGATCAAGTCACATTCTCAGAGGAACGCCAGTCTAAGTCACAGACCTGCCAGGAGAAGAAGGTCCTCCTCCCCCAAATAACATTGCTGTCAGGATTACTAAAACCAAGGTACAGGCGTTGTCGACTGGTGAGTACCACCAGCTTGTAACCAGCAAGGGTACAGATGTTCAGACTGTGAAAGTGGGCTCTGAGCCAGCTGCATCCACCCCTGAGGACTCTGGAAACAGATAGAAAGCCAGTAATCATCATTTTGATGAGCCTAGGATATTCCACCCAGGCTTACAAACGGTTGTCCACCATTTTTGAGTGTGAAGAAGAGATGGAGAGGGTCCTATCAGAGGAGAGGATTGATGAAGAGAATGAAGAAGAAATTGAAACCAGTCAGGAGGGTCTACAAACACCTGAAAATAGTATTCAAAATCGGTGGAGAACAGAGAACAGGCTGGAACAGTCAGAGAGGTAGCAGTGAGCCTCTAGATCATCCAAGGTCCTTCGAGAGATGTGTTCTTGATCTTGAAGAAGATAGATGGGCTCTTCTAAAGATGCTAAAAAGAAATTCAAGTTTAAGTTCCCCAAGAAGCAGCTTGTAGCCATTAGTCAGGCCCTTCGTTCAGGGACAAAACAGGCAAAAAGACACTACAGGTTGTTGTCTACGAGGATGCAGAAGAGTTAGATGGAACAGTAACTGAGCTTAAAGAAGCAGAAAAGTCTGAGATTAGGTCCCATGAAGACTCGGATGTGAGCATTCCCAAATCCACATCAGAAGTCCATACCAATACATCACAAAGTACCAAGGACAGAACCGAGGAACTCCGTAAGACTACTTATAAAACTCTAGACAGCCTTGAACAGACCATTAAGCAGTTAGAGAGCACCATAAGTGACATTGGTCCTACCCTTGTTTCTGAAGTCCCCACAAGGAATCAAGAGCAAAGAGAATCGGCAATCATACAGACAAGGAAGAGGGCAGTCCCACTAAACGTGCTACACACTTGAAGGCTAAACCTAGCAAATCATCTCTTCAAAGGAGGTCCAAAACCCATTCAAGAACCTCCTCAAGCATCTCCACCTCCTCAAGTTCCTCCAACAGCAAACAGGTCTTTCTGAACTACTCTACAAGCTTCTCGTGGTGGCTTGGGTTTGCTTTTAAAGGCTGAATCTCTAGGTGTTGACTTTCCATTCATTTCCTAAGAATGTGCTTCTTAGGTTTCTCCTGGGAGAACACAATTTGTAGTGCTGCATCTCCTGATGATCTTTCCAAACTACGTTCTCTTCCTTCACGGCAAAGTTTTTCAATGAAGTGGAACTAACAGAACAATCAGTCCTCCTTCTAGCTTGCATGGTGGGGAATTAGGTGGTGCCCTTGAGCATGTGCTTGTATTTGTCTAACCTTAATCATGTCTGAAAATACGAAAACTTGAAAACCTTCATTGTCAGTCTTTTGTTCTTGCACCCTATTGAGATTCCCTCTTTGTCATTATTTGCAGATCTCTGCTGACTCTCCTACATCAAGTCGGATTTCCTCACCAAAGTCCCGACATCAACCAGGCAATGTGGAAAAACCTGGAAAAAACCCAAAAATGCAGGACTCCCAGAGGCAGTTCGCCCAGGTAGTAGTGCTGTAGGGCAGCTAGTGACGACAGGATAGAGGAATGTGTTTAAGGAGTATTATTGTCATACCATGGACCCTGCATGACATTCACTCTTCCCTTCGTTCCAAATGACTCTTGGTGAAGCTACTGTAAATTTGTTCATCAGTGATGCTTCCAAAATGTGTTTTTTAACCATTGTGTATTCATGGAAATTGACTTTATGACTTTAACGCCGTTCACTTCTGATAAAGGAGCAGGAAAGTTGTTTCAAAAGTGTTTTCCTTATTGAAAAAAAAAATTAGTGTCAATAAGTTGGTTGAAGATACTCATTTGTATTCCAATCGTTGGGCTGTGGAGATGTTTGAAGACAATCTAGCTTCTTCATTGTGATGAAGGCATTACTTAGTCTAATGTACCATAAGAAAATAGGCGAACATATATATATATTATTGTGACTTATAAAAGTAATATTTTGTCGTTGGTATTTTCACAGTCATATCGTTCTGCTTGACTCTCCATGTCTTCCGGCATCTTTGTTCGCAGGCTAACGGGAGTGCAATGAAAGCTGGTGGTAATAGCAAACATGCTTTCCCTGCTTCTAAGATCCCAGCTTTTATTCCTAGCTCATGGAAACATAGCTCGACCCGTGCTCCTCGATCAAATGTTTCTAACCTTGCTAACCAAAGTTCTTCCTCAAAGTCCTCGATCCCATGTCTCAGTCTGAGCTGGCCCAGCTGTAGACTTGTTTCGCCCTCAACTGAAGGTCAAAGCCTAACCCTTCTTCCACAGACTCAAAAAACCTGTCTTGCTCGTACTCCTGCTCCTCCTCATCCTCCTCTGGCTCCTACTCTTCCTCATCTTCTGTCTCTCCAACCTCTACCTCTTCTTCCTCATCTCCCTCCTCTCCATCCCTGCTGTCGCCCACTGCCATGTGCCGCGGTGGTCGAGCTGTACCCATGCCCAGCTTCAGCAGTCGCAAGTCTCTGAGAGCCACCAGCACACCAACAGCCTTCACCAGGGACATGGCATGAGGTCTCCATCTCTCTCGCTCTCTCTTTCTGTTGGTGCTCGTTCTGCTAAAGATGCACATCTTAAAATGACAGATTTTAGCTACAGTATGATTTTTGGGATGGTGTTGTCTTTCTGTGCTTCCCCCTGCAGTTAGTGATCTGCATAACATTCTTTCCGAATTCATTGTTTGAGAGCAGGATTAAAATGTCAGGTTTTTCTCTCTCTTTGGCAAATGTGAAATGTTGGGTTGTTGTTTGGTTTACTTTATTTTTCTTTAAAAACAGTATGACAAAATGTTTTATTACATTTTTTTTAAACAGTTAAATGCAGGCAGTAATGTTGCGGGAGTGGAAAAAAACTACGTGTGCAAGACTATTACGACAATTAAAAAAAGAACTGCGTAAAATTATAATATATTTCAACAGTGTGCTGCCATTTTGGATGAATAACTTTCGAATTCTTTTGCCATAGCTTGTGTGAATGATGATGAACAGCATTTGATGTGTTTTTGCAGCCTAGCTTTTTCAGTGCATTCTTAAACACTTAACGTCAGTTGCCAAAAACAGTGACATACCTGAGAAGTTGTTAACATGTTTATGAAATAATGTCTTAAAAATGCCAAATTTTCTCCTATGCATGGTTCAGCTGGTAATATACCTTCTAGAGTTTTCTAGTGATGTAAAAATTGTACAAAAGGGTTTGGTGGAAAATGCTTGCCAGAATTGTTCATTGAATAAAGGGCTGGTGTATTCTTTTGTTGTTGTTTTTTTCATGTTAAAAAAAGAAAAATGTCCTAACACATTTTTTATTTTGCTACAGTATTGTTTAATCTTTACAATATTCTGGTGATACTGTTTAAAGAGACTTAAAAGTAATGGAACAGTAGAGGGCAGCACTTAATTATGAAGCTAAATCAATTTGTAAAAACGGGGCAAGGATAAAAGTAAATTTTATTGAGTGCATTTTAGCAAAAAGTTGTATTCAATGAATTCAGAGTAGATTTTGTGAGTAAAATTTCACCTGTTTCATTTATGGATTTTTATTTTAAATAACAATATTTTTGAGAAACTCCTTTTCTTTGCGAAAGAATTCCTGGTAATGGTGTTAGCAGAGTAGGCCGTTTAGCGTCCGACCATTAAATAACAGTTTAAGAAAGCTGTATTGAGATATCAGGAAAACTGAAGTGCAGATCTTAAACAAAAGTCTTTAAAAATGGGTTTCAAGAGCCATTTTAAGAATGAAGCCCATGCCCCTCAGCAGTCAGTTCATTATCAGAGACATGGAAGCAATTAATACCTGATTGATGTAAGAGTCATATCTATTATGTGGACAGGACTACCCCTCAGAGACGAATGATTGGCACTTCTATTAATTTGGACTTCTCGGCGTTCAGCTATGCATTACTTTTAATACAAAGTTCAGTTCTGTCGTTAAGAATTAATTTAAGCAACCTGCTCAGATGTTGAGGCTGTTGGTTATGCTTTTGAACCATTCCCATACTAATGTTTTTGTTTAAATAAATTATTATTAATGAAAATGATGAGATCATGTTGTTGCTGATATTTGATCAGATTGCCAAAGTAACATAAACAGTCTAATTTCAGATTAAAAGATGTTGTGGACGAAGAACAACTGAAGGTTCTCCTCCCATTTTTAATTAGCCTGCTTTTATAAAGGATAATTAGTTCATATGCAAATTTAGAATAGCTGAATCCCTGAGCTTTGTGTTTTCTAATTAGCATGTAATTTGTATGTTGTAATACATTTACCATTAGGAAGTGAAGAGTCCAACTGCCAAAGTGATGGAGAGGAGGAGAACAAGAGTAATTAAACTGCAAGTCCTTTTAGCATTTAAGATTAATTATTGTGTCTCATTATATTTTAGGGTGCAGAAGCATCAACATTATAAATCTTTGAGGACATGAGCAAACCAACATGGAACTTGCGTGATTTAATCAAAGATCTGGTAGCTAATTAGGATTTTTAATTCATTTTTCAATTTAGTTAATGGGTGCCAATTATGAAACTGCTACAATTCAATGCAATTCATCTGGATTTTTTATGGCTTTACAGGAGAAAAACCTGGAAAGAAAATATGTTATGTTATTGCATTTGGTACGATATTTAAATTCACATAGTTTAAAAACCAAAGATCAAACCCATTATTTGCATATTTTGAGTACATGATGGCAGTTCACTGATGTTTGAAAGCTGTTAGTGTTGCTGCTTTCCTGACTGGATCAGGGAGTTTTTTCCACCAGCCAGGGACAGTGAGAGAGAAGGTTCTGCTAAAAGATTTTTTGCCTTTGTGGGACAGAACCACGAGATGCTGTTCCTTCTCTGAGCGCAGGCTTTGGAGGGCTTGTAGAAGTGTATGAGCTTGTGGAGGTAAACAGGGGCTGATTTGGAGATAGTTTTGGAGATTTTTGTTTTTTAAACAATGGAGACAAACCTAGTATAGAAAAACAATAAGCCAGGGATAATTTTACTATATTTAATAAAACATTCTAGCGTCTATTGTTCACATCAATGTCATAAGAGGAACTCTGGGTGTTTTCATATGTTCTGTTGCCCTCAATATATATTCACCGCAGAATAACAACCACTAGGGTGGTGTTCCATTCATGGACAAGAAAATTTAGTTGCTGATTTTTTATTTATTCGTTTATTGATTTTTTTTTTCATAGCCATAATAATCATGAAGGTAACCCCCCCCCCCCCCCCCCCAAAACTATTCTTTTCTTTATTTATTGAAAATAAAACTAGCTTATAACATATACTATGCTGGAGCTGACAGTACAGTACAGATGGCTGCCTACTTATGAATAGATATAGACAATACAATATATATTTTTTAAATAAACAGCTGCATATCCCTCCAAATTAGTCTGTTTTTCTGAGAAATCAGTAATAAAAAAATAAAATTAGTGTAATGATGATGTCTCAAATCGCCAGTCTCTTTTTTATACAGATTGAAAAAAAAACATAATAATTAAAATATTTAGATTTATATCAAGACCATACTTTTTTTAATAAGATTTTAACAAAGTTATTCATATCTTGATGATGAACTCAGCTATTTAATCAAACTTATTTAGCTTTTTTTTAACAAACAGTACATCAAAACAAAGCATTATGGAGCATTCGTTGCTGCTTTAGTTTTTAAATTAACCTGTTTCATTCTTGACATGGGGAGCTGAAAACAACTTTAAGGTTTTAGATGTTGAGATGAAAAAATTGAAAATATCCAACATTAAAAAAACAGATCAATGTTTACAGTACTACAGTGTCAAAAAGATCAAATATATTCAAAGAGCAGTTGAGTTCAAAGCTTCTAAAAGATAAGATAATAGAGATAAATATTGATCCTCACTCATTCATCATTTGCTTATGTGACCTAAAGAAAAGGAGGGTTTCCTATTGATCCCCATTTCCTCTCGAGTGGCACCTTGTTTCCCCTGTTGCATTTCTGGCACATGACCTTGTCTGTATAAATTTAAATTTATCCTATTTTAGAGGGCATTACTGCCAGCTCTTCTCCAAAAGCCAGCGCAGGAGCCAAGGGATCACCGGAGGCAAGCTGTCTGACAGCAGACGATTGGCTTCCACCGGTAAGTACTCCAACTCTTGATTAGCGTTTAATTGAATTTCGTCTGTCAGAAATCATGCTTTTAAGAGAATTGACTAGATGAGAGCCGAGTGCCATCTTTTCCAAAAAGCATCTGTCTATTGACCTTTAGAAATAAGGTTTGTGATCTGGCAACCTTACCTTAAAATTGATTTAGATTGGGAAAAAGCTTTAAATTAATATGGTTTTTAAATACACAAATTGTCCACATCAAGAGGTGATATATTTGTTAGGGTTTCTGCAGGTCCAATTCAAAACCTTTTTAAGACTGTTCAAATTTAGGAACTATATTAGAACATCAAAAACGTTTTGGGTAATAACTACTTTAAATACATTGTTGGAAACCCTCACCTTTAAATTTTGAGCATTTGTGATGGTTTTCTCAAACTGTACCCTAACCACTCCTTTTACAAAGTTGTGCGCTTATGAGTATAGTTTTCAAACTCTAGCAACCCTTTTCGTACATTTTGGATAATTTTCTCATTGTCTGGCAACCCCTTTTTAAAAATATTAAAATAATAAATAAAAAAATGTAAGCCTTAGAAAATGTAAACATTTACATTTTGGGCTTATAAATGTTAGTTCATAAAACATTTTAATATATAAATAAGTTGTAAAATCCAGAAAATACTGTTTAACATTCATATATTCTAAAACCTGTGTGTAAACACCTATGTATTTCAGATTAGTAGGAATGCAAATAAAAAAAACCAGCAAACGTAAAGAAAGAGATCATGAAAAAGTATGAATACATGAATACTGAATACATGCCACCAGATGAGCGTACTGACACTGACTTGGATAAAGTACTAAGAACCTAAGTATGAAGTTTATACTCAATGTGAATGATAAGCAAAGGTTAACTAAAACACATTCCTTTAATGCTGACAATAAAATCGCACACAGAGAGCTTTAAAATCACAATCGTATTCAGATTTTATTACAAATCCATAAAAGGAGAAATCACATGACAGTAGAAACATTGCTTTGCCTTCATTATAACAATCATTTTCAACAAAGATGTAAATTAGCTTTAATTAACATTGTTCAAAAGCTAGAAACCAATTATTTAACAACCAAGTAATAAAATACAAACATTGAAATGGAACAGAACTGTACATTTAAATATCAAAATTAATCTTTAGCAGATCCAGAACAGGGCACCGGGAATCGAGTAGTTTTCCTGTCCTAACAAGGACATCATGTGAATTTATATGTGAGATTGTTAAGGAAAACACAAGAACTTCAATGATTATAAAATCACTCAATCAAAGCCTAATTCTGTAAAAACGTTCTATGTGAAGGCTGACATAGCTGAAAATGAAAATATTGTAAAAGGATATGATTCATAGTCCAGCGACTGAGTCAACACCCCAGTCAAAATGAGCTCAGCAGTGTAGACATCTGCACCAAACAGAAGAAAGCGGTTAGGCAGCGCTAGATTTCCTTTTAAAGTGGATCTACACGATGCAGTTTTTTATTAGAAAAAGAAAACATGAGAATGGAACAGGACCCTCTTACCAATGTTCTTGAGGAAATACTCTCGACACAGATGAGAATCGTTTTCACACGTAATTAGAATGATCTCAGGCAAATTCTAAAAAAAAAAAAAGAAATGTTGTAAATGATTAACACATTTTCAAATTCAACATCGGAGTAGAGGTTCTGTCTATCAAAAACAATGCTAAGCTTCTATGGCTATTTTCCCCAGAGACTTGGAACTAGAGAGGATATTAAACATACATTTCTACAAACTATTTTAGGAACTACTAGTTTTTAATCAAGTTAAATGAAAATATTCACTGTTCATTCAACATGTAAATCTGTGGCTTTAATTTAACCAAATATAAAACAGAAGGCTTTCATTGGTGCTAATCTGTTCTAGATGGATTTTGGATGATCTCCCATTATAAAATTGGTTGAGGTTCCTCTGCACTCAGAAAATGATTCAAGCCCCTCTTAAAATCAACAAAATTGAATATAGCTGTTCATAAACACATCAACTTTATCTTTATTAATATGCCTGCGGTCATCTTCATTATTTTTTATTTACTAAGGATCTTTGCTAACTAGCTTATAGTTGACCGATTGATTTAATAAAATTAGGTTTTCCTAACTCAATTAGAATATCTTGCCAATCAGAGATGTTGATACACAAGCAGAACGTCATTTGCTTTGCATTCAAGGTCTTTCTAGAGTATACCTTGTTTTGTTTGTGCTCCATGATCTTGCGGTATGAAGGTTGTTTACCGAGCACTTTCCCTCCAGCGCTCTCCACTATAAGCTTCAATGTATTGAGGCTTGGACAGATTCCAGGAGTGATGTAGAAATACTTGCCCTGGTGAAAAAAGAACAAGACATCTGATCACTAAACTGGTTACATCCTGTAAGTTCAAATCACAACACATTCGCAAGTTTCATAAGATCAAATGCAAGACATTTTGAGACCTTTTAAAGGTCAAATTTAAGATCTATTTCATAACCTCTACAACAAATATTAAAAGTTTTTGCTTAACAACCAGTATGCTTTAAAGACATAATTTGAAACCCTACCAATCCCTTTACTGTTTTTGAGCATTTACAAAGGTTTTCTCAAACTCGGGAAACCTTAACCATTCCTTTTACAAAGGTGGCAATCCTGACAAGTCTATTTTTTTTGTACATTTAAGAAGCATTTTAACAATCTCTGGCACCACCAACAATCACTTTTAAGATTACCAATTTATGGTATTCAACATAAGTTATGTTTGAGGATTTACAAAAGTTTTCACTAAATCTGGTAATCCTAACCATTACTTGTTTTTGAGCATTTATGCACATTTTCTCAAACTATTGTAAGCCTAACAATTTGTTATATACAAACAAAGCTAAACACAAAATATGGATTGTGCAGGTTGTTTGTTTCACATATATAGTTTCATCAAAAGCTAAATGAGAGGAAGATGGAGGGAGAACCACAGGAGAGTGTCTGCATGTCTGGAGGACAGTTAAATGGAGAATCCATCCAAAAATCAAAGAGTTATCATTTCCCATATATTTCAAAACGCTCTTAATGGTAAGCCACTTTGATTTTTGGTTGAGCCGTTAATCCAGTATTTTGATTATTGAAGGAACAGAGGAGGAAGAAACAGACATTAAATGGAGAAGGGCTTAATCTTTCCAGTCCTTCTTGATGTTGAGGCTCCATTCCCAGGAGAGGTGGTCGTGCTTGTCATCGTCGGTGAAACTGGATTTGATGTTGTAGGTGCCACGGGTGAGCATGCCTTTGGGTGCATCCTCCAGGGGTGTCAGAAACTCATACTCCTCCAGCCATGGCCCATAGCTTCCCACCATGTAGTCAGATTTATCAATCTTCACTCCTTTTCTGAAGGTCTGCTGTACATACTTCAATCCAGAGAAAATCTCTTTGTTGACCTTGAAGCTGATCTTCCTGTACTCAACACCCTCCTTGAGAACAAACGTTTGCTTCTTAAAGGCCTCCAGATCACCCTGTAGGTCGAGAACAAGCAGAGCGGGTGCAGATTCACACATCAGAGTCAGACGGGTCACTAGGACATTTGGAGCACTGGGATCTTCAGTAACGACAGCACAGGAGCCCAGCAATGCCTCTTTGTACTTTCTTAGGCTCTCATCATCCTTGTCCAGCTCCTGAATCTCCTGTAGGCTTTTTTGTGCAGGAGCCTTGTAGTTTACACTTTACCCTTCTTCGTTTTCAGCTGCAATGGCTGCCAACTGTTCTGGGGTAGGCTCTTGCTCGGCCATGTTGGACTGTGGAGCTGTAGGTCGGGGATTCCGTCGATTTAAGAAAGAAAAGCATTCAGTCTTCTCGAATGGCGGGATGAATTATTTTTTCAGTGACATGATGGCTGAAACCCAGCCGCAACAGGCTGTATTGTCGTAAAAATTTAAACAGATTTGCTCAAGTTGGTTTGTTTGTAGCCAAGCTAGCATCTGGGGTCATTTCATAGCTAGAGAAGTATACTTATATTATCTAGTTCACCTATTAGTTCCTGAGATCAAGTTCAGGATTAAACTTGCCTTCCAAAAATTTCCTTGAAGTTTTGAGTTTTTAGGAATCGGCTTCTCACGGTTTCAAATATAAGGCATTCTATAAGTAAATGATTGTTATTTGGCATTTGCATAAGCCATACTCAGGGGTTGTTGTAACAGAGTGAGAGAGGATGATTCCAAATACTGTCCAAGAACCTAACCTTGAAAAGCGGTGCTGCATGGGCTCTCTTCAGTGACTCCTCCAGGCTAAAAGAGAACAGCACTTCTGCCTCTGCATCACGCAGCATGTAGCTCAGCTCATCTGCAGACACAAAAGCATAAGAAAGTATGTTAGTAATAACTAACTGTTAGTCATGGTTATTAATAATGTAAAAGGACTAAATGCATACAACAAAAACTGAAAATGCCAGTATTCCTTCAAAGTGAAAAGGTTAAATAGGTTCAGATAATAGTACAAAAAAAAGATAATCTTTTGGTTTTTCAGTCAATTATAGGGCAGTGGACAGTTGGAGGGGACAATGCAGGGTTTCTACATAAGGTCAAATTTAAAACATTTTAAGACCTATAACATCAAAAACACATGCAAAATATTTTGCATAATAAACAGCACCCTAGTACCCCAAAACCCTAACCATCACTATTATATTTTGAAATATTTACAAATGTATTCTCAAACTCTGGCAATCCTAACCATTTATTTTACAAAGTTGAACACTTATGAGCCTTTTCTCAAATGCTGGCAATCCAAGTTGTCTTTTTTTTTTTTTTTACATTTAGGAGAATTTTCTCAATCTCTGGCAACCCCAAAAATGAATTTATGCATTTGAGCAGTTATGCATGTTTTCTTTTCTCTCCGTCAACCCTTTCAATCCTATTTACATTTTTCAACATTTATGAATCTTATGTCGAAATCTCACAATTCGAACAATCAATTTTAAAAGGGGGCAGTATGCATGTTTTTTCAACCTCTGTCAACCCTTGAATCATATTTACTTTAACATTTATGAGTATTATATCAATATCTTACAACCCTAACAATCAATTTTAAGACTTTGAAGATTTGACTGTTTCAAAACATTTTCTTAAACTCTGGCAACCCTAACCATCACTTGTTTATGATTTTGAGTGTATATGAGCCTTTTCTCAAACTATGGAACAGCTAAACATCACTTTTATGTTTACGAGGATGTACAACGTTTTCCTACACTCTGGCAACCCTCATCATGATGTCTACGTTTTTGAGCATTTGAGCACATTATCTCAGACTGTGGCATTTGCATTTACGTATTTGGCAGACATTTCTTCAAAGCAATTTGTTACAAAGACAAAGTCTTACAGCAGTAGTTGCATCAGGTGATCAATCAACCACAGAAGGAAATTGAAGCGAAAAAAAAGAAACGATTTTTTGTAAGTGAGATTGTAAGTGTTCCCAAACGTACCCTAACTAGCAATTTCTCAATCTCTGGTAACAAACACACGTGTGAAATGAGCTTTACATGACATCAGAAAATAAAAATGTTTACCTGTGAAATTATACCTTTGACATGCAATCTATCCATAATCAACATAGACATCCACAAAATGCCACAAACCAACAAATTTCTGGCTTTTCCAGCTTTCCTCCAACCACTCCGGGTGACTATATGCTTGACAACGGATACAGCACTGAGGAACTTCACCGTCCTTCACTTTGTTCGCGACCAGATGTGCACTTCTGAGCACTGTCAGCCACTTCCCCTCCAAGATCATACAGTTTCTATAGCCAAGAAGGAAGAGAGATGATAAAAGAGAGGATTAATGGATGCAGGAAAGGGCAAGCAGAACGCCATGAGGGTAACCCACTGAAGTGCATCTGAATGGAGCAATGTATAGCTCAGAGCTCTCAAAGAGTGAATACACGATTCTTTCACAGACATCTTTATTTGCAAAGCTTCCCTGTAGCCTTGAGAGCGAGTTAGGCAGACATTTTATGATAAAAAGTAACATAAAAGTAAAATTTGACAATAGAACTACATTGTGTATGAGCCGTGCATTCATTGTTACCTTTATGTATTGTTGAGCCTGCAGCGGTTCAAAGCCAGTCAAAAGAACATACGGTGTAGATTCAACTGGAAGCTTTTTAGTAGGTGTTGGCAATTCTTCCAACCTAAAAATGTAGAAAAGCTAAGTATTTTTGGGGTTAACTCATTTGTGTTTTAGTTTCAACTAACTTCCCAGTTTGAACGTACTTCGGTCTCTTGTTGGGTGGCTGCAAGCTGACGTCGGCCTGTTTCTGTTTCAGCTGCAGACGTAAACTCTATGAGGAAATAAAACAATGACTCAAAATACACACCTTTGCCCAGACATGCTGTTGCATGTGTATCCACAGAGGACTATAATGCCAGACTCAAGCATCAACAACAAGAGAGTGCAATCAGAAAGCATCCAGTAGAGTGCCTACTCACCGACAACATCTCCGATGAGATTTTCACAGGAATACGCCAAGCACCTGGAAATAAAACCAAGATCATATTAAATTCTACTTCTTCAATAGTTGCTAGTAAAAGAAATAACAAGAGTGAAGTGCTGAGATTAGCAACAAGACTTACTTAGAAGATTGTGCACCAGATGCGGGTTTGGGGCTAATGGTTCAGGCAAATTGAACTGGGTGTATCTGCTGTGCTGGATTTGCCTCAGAGCTTCAAAGTGCCCCAGGAGGATGTCACATAGCCACTGGGCATTTACACATGGGATCCTCCACTCCTTTGCCTTCTCATATTTAAGCCCACTCGGCCTGATGAAATGGAAAGAAGAAGATTGAGATATGAAAGCTAAATCTGAGTGAAAGAAAACTTTCTATTTGAATTATGTGAATTTTCTAAAGAGCAAGTGTTGTGGTTCTAAAATATTGATTTTGTGTTTTGGTGTCTCAACAAGGATGACATCATGACAAGGTCAAAAAGAACTTTCTGCTGTTAAAATATGGATTTATTACTAACTGATTTTTCGATGACTGCAAAATGATTCATTTTGCGACTCTTTCATACAAAACTAATACTCTACATTATGCAATCTGAAGAGATTGGTAGTTAGACTCAAATGTACCGTTATTGGATACAGTGTTTAACCCTAAACTAGTATTATATTATTATATTACTACTACAACTACTACTATGTTATTGTATCAAAAAATGTGAAAGAAATATAAACAATGTGGAAAATATTCAATTAAATATACATTACATTGAAATTAGGCTGTGTGACAAACATGGGCAGAAACAGAGAATAATATATCAACTGTTATCGCATTTTGACTGAGAGGAAGATGCTGGCCCAAATAAAGTAAGAACCTTTTTGTAAAACTCGAGTTGAACTTGTAGATTTCTGAAGCAGGCCTCATGAAAATTAGAGAACACAACAAAAGATTGTACTCCTGAGGTACAGTTTTTAAAAAATGAAGCTTAACAATTTCTCCCGAACAGCCTCTTCTCTTGTCAGAGAATGTAAAGATGCAAATCCCTCACAAAAGAAAAAAAAACAGTTCCTCTGCATGATGTGACAATCACAACCGCTACCAACTATGTTTGGGTCAACACCTTTCCGGGTAACCTTGCGTGTGCGGTAGGAGGAGCTTAGCATGATTCATACAGTACAACATCAATTTTTGAAAAAAAAAAAACTAATTTCAGCCAATTGAAGTAGACTCTTCCTTTTTAAAAATGTTATAGATTTGCAGAAAGATAGTTAACAAAAGGAGTAGATGCAGCATTGAATTCTTACTCTTTGCAGATGAGTACAGTGTTGCTTCGGCAAAGATAGCCAGTGTATCTGGCTCCAGCTAGATAGGCCATGAGCTTCAAATCATCACGGTCACTGTCCACAAACCCAGTCACAGAAATGATCTGAGTTCAAGCCAAAAAAAAAAAAGCAATAATGATATGAAAGTGTTAGTAAATTATAAATAATAATTTATAAGGGAGTAAGCAAGGTAATTTAATAGTAAAGACCAAAGTATAAATGCATCCATTTATCAAATTAAAGAGCAGATTACCTTAATGAAAACAAATTTAAAAACAAGCAATAATATTAAGTCAGCTTTGATATCCAGGCTTTAAACAGAAAGAGCGAGTTCTTACATGCTGCGCACAAGGTTTGGCCCCTGGAGGAAAGCTGAAAGGTAGATGAAGGGTCCTGTGTGGAGGAACCATCTTCTTCTTCTTGAGAACAGTATTGAGCCAGTGGGCCGTCACACATCGCTTCCCTTCTCTCAAAGCCTGGCAAAGGAGAATCATTTTAATTAAAGGTTAGCAACATTTCTTCCAAAAAAATCACTGTCTTTTAAACATTTTTCATTTACCTGGAGATATGTGTTACTGACTTGACTCTCACAAAGTAAATGAGTACAGCGGTTCATGGCTGAATCAACAGTCCCTCCATTTGCCTGAATTATCTGTGAGAAAACAAGATTACTTGTTATCAGAAACCCCAATAAGAAGTCTAATGTAGAGATTGTCCATTTTCCAATTTGCAAGGCAGCTCTTTGATAGAGTTTGGAGTGGCATCTTAATTGTTTTTAAACCCAGAGGTTCTCAGAGTAATCTGTGAAAAACTCTGCTAAACATGCAATGGTTGGGAATATTTACTTCAGGGACTGGATAAATGTCCATATAGTTGGCGTTGCAGAGTCCAAAAGGATTAAATAGGCTACGTTCAGACAGCAAACCAAAGTGACCTGAATCCAAAAAAGTTTTGCCCATATGCGACCTGTGTATTTTCAGTATCGTCTGAATAGATAATCTAAGCCAGATCGCTTTCATATGTGGTCCTGAAGCCGATAAATATATATATATATATTTTTGTAATGTGACTCGTGTCTGAATAACCAGGTGGCATTTATCTGACTTTTAAGTCATTTTATGCTGACAGACATTGTCTTTCTGGTCAGGAAGGGAAGTTTCACAATCAATAAAGGCTTAAAATCCGTGCTGCCTGCTCATGGCTGTCGGTGTATGAAAGAGCCTTCCTTAAACACTGCATTTAACCTCTTCAGCATCTATTCTGGGATTTTTCTAGAAGTAATTAAACAAATTAAATGATTCAATCAACTTGCAAAACAGACAGTATGCCCAAACAAGATGCATTTGAGAAATGAAGCCTGAATGTGATCCCTCAAAATTATTTTTCATATTCTAAAAACTGACTAAAATTACATTTAAAGCATGACTTGCTAAGAAAACTTACCCTTTTCCATGTGGCCAGTAACTGTTTATCAGCCATTTGTTCAGGATAGTCAGCAACAGCAAAGATGCAGCCAACCAAGAAACCATCTTCAGGGACTAGGTGGGGTACACACCACACAGCATTGAGTGAGTATCCCAAAATGAAATGTTACACACGCAAAAAATATTGAGCTCCAGACCCAACACCAAGATTGGTGTTTCCTATACCAATCAAAAGAAGTTAAATACAAATATGTTTGCTACAACTTTTTAAATTTGATTTGACACAAAACTAAAAATGCACCAACACTACTTTTGATCCGAGAGCTTGTCAATACCATGCACAAGAACAAGTACATAATAATACCAGTAAACTTTCGCTTTTATTTCTGTGACAACATTTTTTCTTAACTTTTTCAGAGGCATTTACTTTTTTCATTTTCAGAAACAATCCCACACAAATAATTAACTTAAAAGAAACAAAACCTGTCTATTCATCAAATGTAAACACAGGTTGTTGTTTTTTTAGGAAAACATATCTGTATCAGCAGCAGTTAGTCTACTGGTTTAGTTGGTGTAAAATGACAACCAACTGCTTCAGTTTTCAGCTCACTCCTCTCTGCCAGAAGCAGAGTTGGAGAGTGTGAGCAATGCACAGCAGTCTGCACAGTTCAGCACCACTCATATCTTCTATATTGGTTTTTGTTTTGTCAAAAAGAGTTTTATGAACAGAACATTTAGGGATTCTCCACATTTGAAGCATGTTCTAAGAGACTGCAAGACACAAAACTGACTCTGATTGCCGGGAACGACCCTCTTTGATACACTGTCCCACTGCAAATAAACTGAAGAGATCACCGGGCTCACGTTGCTCTATATCTCGTCAGTGATGTGATCTTGTACCTCTGGTCCAGTGCACTGATGAGTTGACTAAATAAAATATTATTCACAACCGATAGTGACTGATCAAGTGCAATGAAATTGATAAGAGCTTCAATTGGACTAGCGCTTAAACCATTTTTACACTTTCAAAAGTTTGCACAAAGTTGGCCTTTGTTGCCTTTCCCTACTAATAGTGAGCTATTTGTATGCTGTGCTGCTGTTTTAAAATACCAACAATCTAATCTAATGTTTAAAAGCACTTACTTCCTGACATCTTCGCAGATCAAAGATTTTGGTCAGCTTTGCTTTCGTCACTGGCAGTGATGTTAACATTTTTCCAGAACAAGACATTTTTGCACTTGTTAGATGCAACTACTCACCTGACATCCCATTGTAATAAAGTGGTATCGGGAACAAGTACTCACACAAATATTGGCAGATACCCGATACTATTGGTATGGGTGTCAGTGAATCCCAAAACAAAACCATGAAACGGTTTTAGGATGTAAAAAAAAAAAAAAAAAAAAAAAAATGAATGACCCCTTTTAAAGACATTGTACTTACTGTCATGCCCAGGCTCATGTCCAAACAGCTGTGTCGGCATCATTGGAGTCTGCAGCATGGTTTGGGGTGGATGTTGATTAACCTGCTGGTTCTGATGCTGGAGAGGCTGCTGGTTCTGCATGTGCTGCTGCTGCTGCATCTGCTGCTGCTGTTGTAGCTGTTGCATGTGCTGCTGTTGAAGCTGTTGCTGGAGAAAATGCTGTTGTAGATGTTGTTGCTGCATTTGATGGTTTTGGGGGTGTGGCTGCTGCTGGGGTTGTGGTTGTTGTTGATGCTGCTGCTGCTGTTGTTGTTGTTGTTGTTTCTGCTGCTGCAACTGTAACTGAAGCCTTTGTTGCTGCTGCAACTGCTGCAACTGTTGCTGCAATGCATGTTGTTGCAAGGCTGGCCTGGGATTTTGCTGAGGCCGCATCTGTTGCTGTTGAAATCCTAGCTGCTGCTGTTGCTGTTGTTGTGCATACATCTGCTGCTGCATCTGTTGTTGTAATACTGGATGAGGCGATTGTGGCATTTGAGGAAAACTTTGCAGCGTTTGCTGCTGTGGTTGTTGTGACTGCTGTTGCTGTTGTTGATGGTGGTGCATCTGCAAAACCTGCGGCACAGTCATAGAATGTTGTTGTGACATTTGATGAGGGTGTTGCTGTTGTTTTGTTGTTGTTGTTGCTGCTGCTGCTGCTGCTGCTGTTGATTTTGCTGTTGTAGATGATGTGACTGCTGCTGCTGTTGCTGCTGAATTAACTGCTGCTGTGCTTCAGGTGGTAGCTGCTGCTGCTGGGGCTTTACAGGATTAAACAGAAGCTGGTTGGGAACACCAGACTGGCCTTGACTTCTCAAGTGATCCACAACACCCTTAGAGGAGGATGAAAGATTCTGAAGGATCTGAGAGACACATGAAAGAAAAAAAATATTTAACTGCAGAAAAACAGATATAGTAGAGATGCTGGTAACCAATTTTAGATGACTGGTCCTACAAAAAAAAGT
Organism: Danionella dracula; assembly: GCA_900490495.1. Taxonomy (NCBI): domain Eukaryota; kingdom Metazoa; phylum Chordata; class Actinopteri; order Cypriniformes; family Danionidae; genus Danionella; species Danionella dracula. Next base: position 13,235 of record UELW01000864.1, on the reverse strand, counting down.
TAAGCATCGAATCTTGAGTCAACTGGTCTATATGTTCTGGTTTGATCAAAATTTCCAAAGCAGGTATATTTTTTGCCTAATGATTTTTCATAAGTCAAGAACATAAGGCTACTGTGGCTGTGTTCAGGGCAACTGTTTCCAGTAATGTTTCAAGTCCTATGATTGAAGGAATATCTTTAACTATAACTTGGGCACAGGTTTTCTTTAATCATAATAAAAAGCAAAATAAAAAAATAAATACAGAATTTCCTTTTATTCCTTACATGTGCCACATTGGAGGGTCTGCAGGCTTGTTGAGATTCAGCGTTGTTTGTAATGTTCCTCAGAGTTCTGGCTGCTGGGTTCCACCCAGCCATGCCCTCTGGTCTCTCCACCCCCACAAGCACTCCTCCACTTGCTCCAACCAGCCGGGCATCAGGCTGGCCATAGCTTCCCGGTACAGGTGGGACATTGGCACACAAGTTGATTAAACTAGTTTCCTTGCCAGTTTCAAGCCTACGTTTAGCAGGACCTGGCTGCAGCACCTCAGCCGGGGTCCAGTTCAGATTGCGGTCCTCCTTCTCTGGGGAGGAGTCATCAGAATCATCAAACATCAACTCTGACTTGCGTTCCTGTTTCTTTGCCGGGGAACGACTAGGCCTGCCTGCAGGCGAGGGTTCACGGGACGATGAGGGACTTGATCTTCGACTGCGAGTGTAACTTCCGTCAGAATGTGAGCTCTTCTCATTCTCATACTCACTGCCTTCCTCTTCAGGTGTCTCATACAATGTGAGTCGTGGGTGATAGAGGCTCTCATCTTTCCTCGTTTTGTCTTTTATAGAATCCAAAATCCACTCTGGGGTAACAATCGTAATGTTGCTATGTCGTAAAGCACACTCATATTTAGCCTAAAAACACACAAAGAACAACTGATAAAAGAAAATAGAAAGTGACAACTTCAATGGTTCTTCTTTCAAAAGAGAATACATTTGTGTTCAGTAGCCAAAGAGAAGACACTGTAGGTGGCTATGGGCTGATTTTTCTTTATAACATTGTTTATTTTAAAATTTTGCTAAAAATAATCCAAAACTTAAGGGGTTAAATTAAAATCAACACTTAAGATGGAGCCCCCTCCTCAATCAATCCAATTTATCGCATGGGAATACATCACTAAGATTTTGACAGGTGGCAGATGTTGGAAACACTATTAGTAGTAAACTTTAACGGATCTGCTAAATGTCAGGCCACCTCCTCTCTTAAAAATTCCCCCGATGCACACCAATTTATGAGGTTTATGTTTTCTGTTTGATTTGGACAAGAAAGATTTATGCTTACCCCCTTTGGTTCAGGGACAACCAGATGCGTGCATTTCTTGTTGAAGTGCAGCTGACATTCACCTCCATAGAATGTAATAAAAGCCCAAAGAGCGTTGAGATCCTCGGAGAGCTACAAAAATAAGGGGTATGAATCAATCCAGATTCTACAATTAGTCATTCTGCCGATCAACGAAACAATGCTAGGGAGGCTGTATCTAGTATTCTGTTGGTGTTTTAATTCGTCTTAAGTAATCAACGTCAGACATAATCATTATATTTCTAAAATATAAATAAATTAATTAAAAGTTTATCAAAACATGTCATTGGTAGTTGTCTGGAATGGACAATTACTCTTGGATGTATTCTACTTGTTTAAAAATATGTGAAAAACACTAAACAGACAAAAGTATGTATAAAAAGAAAGTGTCTATTTACAAAAAAATGTGGCAAATCTCTTGTTTTTTAGGATGCACCAGCATAATCATTCAAATAAATGTTTTGGAAGAAAACTACTACATTACTAAAATTGCACAGAACAATGGAACATGCTTACATTTGGCAGGCAAGCTGTGACACCAAAGAACACCTGCCCAGACTCAGGAGAAAATCCTGTAACTCTGAAAGATCAAGTCAAGGTACAAATCAAAATGTTCATTGCTTCATGAAGCTAACCGGAAGTTGACCGAAGATTCATAAAACACACAATAACATAAAGTGAAAAAAGGATACGGTAGAAGGTCTCCACATTTGACAGACAGTATAACCCAGCTTGGCTGAAAAAGAATTGGACTTTTAAACCTTACACCAGACTACACTCAACTGAAAATCTAGAACTAAAAAATTTAAAGGATTGTCACCAGGATCACATGTTTTTACCTTCACAACAGGCAGGTCAAAGACTTCTCTGGACTCCCCAACCTCTGGGTTGTCCCCATCTTCTGCAATAATGTGTGTGGCTAGGGCATTGTAAGACACTTCCTTTCCTTTCCCAGATTTCAATAGCTGCACAACCTATTAACGCGTCAGAGACACGTAAATAAATAAAAAATTGTGTAATGGCAATGATTGACCAAAGAAATCAGCGCCTCAACCACAAAACACTAACAACTGAGGGGCATCTGAATTTTAAGAACCACAATGATTGCAACTCTGAAAACATGGAAGAGATTTGTCTAATGATAACGTTATATTAATAAGCTGCCACATATAGAGTAGGTTAAATGTAGTATTAAAACAATCGAGTAATAACTCAAACTAAAAGCCCAGCTCATTATGATCGCATCATCATTAATGATAGCAAACTCGAGACGGAACATTTTTAAACATTGCAAATAAAATTCGGCGACCAGAATAAGCACGTCATAATATATTTAAATACATAATTAATATTAATAATAATTTGCCCAAACGTGTTTGCTAGTTGTAGAGAACATACGAGATTGTAATAGCATTTGTGCTAGCAGAAGCCTGTGGAGCAGTTAGCCAACATGCTAGCTGCATAGCATATAGCAGCTCAGCCCAATGTAGTTACCTTCTGATCAATGTCTCCCACCACATAGAACTTTACATCCTTAAAAAGCTCTTCTGGCACTTTTAAATCGTTTTCAGACATCGTTCCTGACTTCTCTAAATAATTTCTTGAAAAGTTAGCATTATGAGACTGTCACATTAGCCTATACTCAGCCTCACACAGAGGTACTGAAGCGCCAAACTAGGTTTCGGCGGGTACTGGACACTTCCAAGTCGTGCAGGGGGAGATGAGACTTTCTTCATTCAGCAATGTCACGGGATATATTTATATTTTTACTGTAGTATTTAAACACACTACTTTTCATGGTAATAGCAGTGACTATTGAGGGGTTTTGCACAAAAAAAGATTTTTGGTTTTGAGGTTAGTTATAATCCATTTTGGAGGCACCCCCAAATTTGTTCAAAACGTCACACTTGTGGGCGGAACTATTCCCCTGACGCATTTATTTACATGTTTAAACGCGCCAAATATGAAGCTGCTGCGTGTTCTTCATTTAAAACACCCACACGCGTATTCATTCATTTCTATCTTTCTCCGCTGTGTTTTATGTTGGTGACACATACTGCTCATATATGAAATTACACATTGTTCAAATAATGCTGCATGTACCATATTGTCCTCTTTTTTCCACTATAATTTATAATTTAGTTTGTTTAATAAAGCTTTAGTTTGTTCCGCAGACAACCACAGTTCAGTCTTCTAGGCTCTGCTATTTGATGCCAAAGCATTGGTAAAAGCCTGCCTAGTGAAAAATAAATGTTGTTTTTCATTAATTTAGGAATTATGATAAGGGTATGTTGAGTTAAATGTGGTATCTGGATGCTCAATTTACTTTCATAACACTGACGTTGAGTAGAATTTAAGGATGTGGGGGTCATTTATATAAGTAGATTGGTCACAAAACTTGAACTAGTCATTGAATGGGTTTCCTTTCTATGAAATATATTATTTCTATATCTTCCAGCAAATCTCTCACTTATGGCGTCGAATATCAATAAATAAAAAAAATGTCAGAAAAAAATCTTCAAAATAATCGCACTTTTCCTCACTCATGGGATTGAGCTTCATCGCAAATTTTTTGTTTGTTGAGATTATAAATTCCAGATGTAACTGTTTATATTTTAATTCTAATAAGGTTGTGTGGTTTGCTCATGGCATGAAAAAGTCTAAAGTTGATTAAACCCTTCCTTCTTAAACCCCTAGCTTTTCTTAGTAATTCAATGTAATATATTGTCTAGTCCTCATAAATCCATGCTGAAGACCAGCGTAGAATGGAGTATGCTTCCCTGGACTTGTTCTTCACCTCATGAGGTGCTCTGCACCGCGGGGTTGGTTCAGGAGGCGGCGGCGGCGGCGGCGGCGGCGCGCTCGGACTCACTCCTCTCGCGGGAGATCCTCTCACGATGGCTGAAGCACAGCCAGGCTCACAGACTCTTCACTTTGTGTATTCTTTGGATATTTGATACTGTTCTCCACGAAGTGATTTTCTGTTGAGGTAAGCGTGTAAAGCGATAAAACAATGACTGATCAGCGTTGATATGATGTTCGGCTGTGAGAGCAAGCGTAATCGTTGAGACTTAAATCCAGGTTTATCGATTATTCGATTTTCTATATTCGTTTTTTAGATTTATTAACAGCAACGTCTTAATGCGACTTTAATATCAATCTAGATTTATTTAAATTCAATATTAAACTATCACTAGTTCTGTTCTAATATGTTCAGGAATTAATGCAGCCACGTAAGCTTCACTAAGAACCTGGAGTTGAATTCATATTTTTGGTTGTTATGTGTGTTGATAAAGCCTTTGACACAATGTTTTACTGGTGGAAATTTGTTGTAAGACCTTGTTTTAACCTTTTTGGTACCAATACACTCTCTTACATGCTCTATTTCTAAGAGTTTGTGTATACTTTCCTGTAAGTGCATATATTAGTGACAGAGATTGACAGATTTAATTGAAAGTAAAACACCATCAATGTGATAAAAATGTATACACTGTTTAAAAACATGTACATTTTGTAAAATGTATATCTATACTGTACAACAATATGTACATTTCAGTTAACTTTACCACTACTGAACTGAAAATACAGTTTGTTACTGTAAAATAAGGATTGCTTCTCTCCTATTGGAGGAGAGCAGTGGTGATGTCATCTCTGGAGAAAAAGTAGTTATCAGTTAGCGTTTATGATATAAAAAAAAGATTTAGTGTTCATGATTAAAATGTGCAATAATTTTGAATGTCTTCTCAGTTTTAGGACTGTCTAAAAGACAGCGGAGTATTGTATTTGATGCCATGCTTTGTATATTGGATAGTGATGGGAAGTTTTGTTCATTGTGGTGACTCAATTCTTTTGACTCTTTTCAATCAACAAAACTCCTCTATGAACGATTCGTTCTTTTCGTTACTCCGTAAATAGTTAAAAAAAACTACAATTTCTCCTAAATAGTCCAAAACTAAGTGAAATACCTCCGAAATTTCTCTTAAATAGTCCAAAACTAAGTGAAGTACCCTGCTGCCATGCATTTTACTGTTACATTAAAAAATAATTTATTAAAATGCATCCATTCACAGATACAGGGAGGCTTCTAAGTAAAAGTGAGGAAAAGTTTAAGTAAATCAATGCATCAAAGTGCCACCGCAGAAGAATTTAGTACATTATGTTGTTGTGCCCACTTTCTATGAAGTTGATGAATAAAATGTATAGAGACCATTCTATATTTCAATTAAAATGAGAATAATTTTTGCACTGTGATGCATAATAAAGTTATTAATGGTTCATTCTTTTGGTTTAGCTAATTTCTCTATATTAGCAGTTCAAATCATAGCCATTAACAAAAAAGCAGTGTTAACAAACACCCCAAAAGGGATTTATGTTAACATCGTAGTGAAGAATAATGGAAAGAATTGACATGACTAAATGAGTCTGCTAAAGTTAGTAAAACACAGGGAGAAAACACAGTTCACAAGACACAGATCAAGGAAAATACACCCCCATCAAAGACCCTTGGATCACAGAGAACTGTGTAATCGCTGCGTGACACAGCAGCAGTCTGCTTCTCATTGTGAATCTCCAGCACTGCTCACAGATTATCTGGGATTGAATCCAACAGTTGTGGCCACAGAGCAGATCAAATATGAAAACTAAGACAAAACAAAAACAGTAAAGAGGTGTAAGAACCGGAGGTGAAACATAAAGGAATCCATGCACAATACTGCAGTAATTTATTGAATTATGTCATTAATGTACGGGGAAGGGTTTAAATAGGTTATTTAAAGGCAGACTTTTTTCAGGAAAACAACAACCATTGTACAGGAAAGGATGTAAATGTGTAATGTTACATAAAACACTGTCTGTTTTTTGTGGAAGGGGTAAAAAGTGAAATAGATTTTAGGTACTGTGGAGATGAACGCTATTCTAATGGTCGAAGTAATCATGAATAGGGAAGAAGAGGCTGTGTGATTAGAATGAGCTCTCAAACATGTTTCCAGTGTGATTAAAGTACAGATTGAAAGATGAGGTCATTGGATCATCTAAGAGATATTTGATTAAAGAAACTGAAACTCATCCCACACATGCATTAAAAATTCTTAAAGAGCACTCTAATTCTGATGAGTTGATATTAGATTCGACTATATTTAAAATGGACATAAAATCTCAGTATATCTTAAATATCTTAAAGATTTGTTTTTTTTTCCTCGAAGCCAGCGTTGACATTTAAATCACTATAATAAGGATCCTCCTAGATCAACAGCTCCTCGTCCCCATTCTTGTAGCTCCTAGCAATGGGCTAGAAGTGTGCTTTGCTAACGATGACACTGGCCTATCTCGGTTTTTGGAGAAAAAAAAGTATTTTACTTATTTTTCCCACTATTGATAGCCTTAAGGCAACAAGACTAGTTTGATCTCCAGTCTGCCCACATTTACCCTCCTCAGTTTGACATGTTTACCCTCTGTATTATTCTGCTCATGTCTTTTCTAAAGCTGAACATGAATGTAGAATCAACCGAACAGTGGTCACCCAGACATCGTTAAAAATAAATCAGAGCTACATTGAAAAAAACGTGTTTATTATGAGGTAATATGTATAATGGAAAAGACTTCACATGGTCTTCACTTTATATTGCTCACATAATATGAATAATAAAAGAGTCATTAAATATTGCTTGCAGCAAAATGCATATCAACATGTAAAACCATGGATAATTCAAATAAATAAAGCCGTGAAAGCAGGATTGAGTTAGGAATCAAGTGAAATCAGAATCTATTTTGTGGATTAATGTTAAAAGAAAGTGTAATCTGAAAATCTTGATAAAATGTTGTCTAAAACTTGTTTATTTAGTTTTCGACTCTATTTTGATAATTTAAAGGAATACAGCATGAAATATTAGGGTTTTTACCGCTTATATAACCTGTGTGAAGCAGAACTGGCATTTGAACGGCAAAAAACATTTACAGGCTGAGTCTAAATCTTAGGATTCTATTTTAAAGTCAGCCCAGCACTACAGATATGGAGAGTAATGCATTTTCACTGCAATGTCATTTCAGCTGCACTATACAAAGAGCCTTTTTCACACTTATTTGGGGTTTTCAGTAGTGATAAAAGTACATTACCATTTACTGCAAACATTTTTTTCCAAGAAATATTGGAGCAATCATGTCATTCCTAAAGGTGCACGTGATTAACACAGCTGCCACTTAATCCATTTTAAATATAAGATGAAAGAAAAGTTTGTTTGAACATATAGTGTGAGATAATGAATTTAGACAAACATGTATATGACGTCCACGAACACTACTATACATATTGAGACTTTTAAAATAGTGTATGTTTTCATTCTTCACAGGCAGCCTTCCACTCGAGAATTTTCTCTCTCCTTAAGTACAGAGTGAATTGGACCGAAGAGCCCTCACTACCATGGCAGATGTCAGCCAGAACAGCTCTTTTAATCAGACCTCAGAATATGTAAATGTCCACCGACAACATACAGTGTTCAGCGTCTTGACGTTCACCCTTCTGGCCATGCTCGTTGTTGCTACATTTTTCTGGAACATGCTTGTCCTGGTCACTATTCTCAGAGTTAGGACATTCCACCGTGTACCCCACAATCTTGTGGCCTCCATGGCCATATCTGATGTTATGGTAGCCGCTCTGGTGATGCCCCTCAGTCTGGTCCATGAGCTGAATGATCATAGATGGAAGTTAGGTCGAATCCTCTGCCAAGTTTGGATATCTTTTGATGTGTTGTGCTGTACTGCTAGCATTTGGAATGTGACTGCAATCGCTCTGGACCGTTATTGGTCTATAACTCGTCATCTGGAGTATACTCTAAAAACCCGCAAAAAGATCTCCAATGTGATGATTGGTTTGACCTGGCTGCTATCATCTGTTATTTCTCTGTCTCCTCTGTTTGGTTGGGGTGAAACATATTCAGAAGAAAACATGGAGTGCCAGGTGAGCCATGAGCCATCTTATGCAATTTTTTCTACATTTGGAGCTTTTTATCTGCCTCTTTGCGTCGTTCTGTTTGTCTACTGGAAGATTTACAAAGCTGCTAAGTTCCGCATTGGATCAAAGAAGACCAACACCATCGCTCCAGTACCAGAGGGTGGAGAGGTAATGAAGATACTTTTTAATGTTTGCTCGTAATTATAACGGAAACAGGCTTATTTAATTTCCTTCTCTGCATTTTGAGAAGTAAATGTTAAACATGGCAATAGTCTATGATTGTGATGAACCTGTTCATAAGTTGATTGAACATTAGTATGCAACTGAGCTCAAATGTGCCATCAGCTTGCTATATTACGAGGTGTAATCTCTGAGCATGTCACAACACTTTAACAAATAGTAATCCTGACACTTCCCTTAGATAAGTTCTACATTTTCTTCCACTCTATTACCAGGCTGTTCTACTTCACTGGGTTCAGAAGAGATTGTCAGAGGTTTAAGATGTATTTAAATGGCTATTTTCAAGACGTTGCAAAAATGAAAAAGGTTCAATCCAATTTTATCTTAACCATCCAGGCTGCATGAGCAGATGGTTTCAGTTCTTTCAAATTCCAAATTTACTTACATTCACATCATTGTCACAAACTTTGAAATAAAAATGTTCTATTCATGAAGCGAAGGGTGTTTCTTCAATCATGTGCACTTTTATGTTCTTTGGCCATATCTTAAAAATACATATAAATTTGAAATATCTAAAATCTATATCTTTGACTTTTCCAAATTAGCATCACGTTTTCTCCTAGAACCACACCAAAGCTTTTAAACTTCAGCAACAAAGAGGCCGTTTAAAAATATTAAATTATTTTAAAACTTTTAATGTACATAATTTAGGAATTAGTCAAATAGTTACATTTCAGTATATTATTTAGTGTAAGACTTGCATTATTGTAACATTTTAAACAAAATATAGCTGTTGCAAGGTATTGTAGTTATTTCCACCACAACACAGTAATGACCCTTTAAAAAGATTTTCTGAAAGTGGACATAGAGGCAAACTAACATTTGGTCTCTAACAAATAAAGGAAAAATAAAGTAAGGTATGGAAAAGTATGGAAAGGTAAATATTGCTTGATCAGAAAATATTTATTTATTATATATTTCCAAACATACTGAATGGTCAAAAATGTTTAAAATAATTCAAGTTACATTACTGAATTTGAAATACCTGAAATGCCAACAATTATTTCAAAGCTAATTGGTAAAGCTATAATGAACTTTTTTTCACAAAAAACATGAAATAGTCATTTCCACCACAGTCAGTTCCATCACACTTTCCTTTACAGCTACAATAAAAATGTAAAATATTAGCAATTTATGGTGTTATGTTGATTTGTCTCTTGAAGACTTTAAAATTACAAATTATTTAAACTTATGACACTGTGTTATCTGACTTTTCAGTATTTTTCATTCAACTTCACAAGGCCAAAAGTGCACCTGATAAAAGAAATGCCCTTAAATACAGTCTATATATCAAGAGATAATCACAAGTGTACATTGAGGACATGTTTAAAATGTAAATTACAAGATATTTTCATGTCTTGGTACATTTTACTTTGAAAACCAAAATATAAGCCAAATAGAAAAAAATGTTAAAAAAATGAAACTTATTATTTAAGAATAGTAAAATATATTAAAATATTTTTCTACTTATAATAAAATTGGATTGCATCTGTGTAATGCATCCAAATAATTGTAGTCCAAAGTGCAATGCATTGTTTGTAAAAAAAGTAAATAAATAAATAACAGAAAACCTTGAAAGTGGTATCACAATCACAGTAAACTATACACATATTGTTTAGCTATATGCTATATCAAAAATGTCATAATAACCATATAAAATATAACTTGTTTAATGGGTTTACATCTTTTTAAACATGAATTTATAAAAAGTGTTCTGCATCAATACAGTTTGCCCCAACTGTCTATATGTTACAGTGACATTTTTCATAGTACATACACTGATACAACCTCAAAATTAACAACAAAAAAAACAATTCCCAGCTGCATCTTTCTTCCCCCAGGAAAGAGAAGCCTCTAGGCAGCAGCCCCAGATGGTGTTCACGGTGCGTCATGCCACCGTGACCTTCCAGACAGACAGCGAGACATGGCGAGAACAGAAAGAGAAGAGAGCAGCTCTGATGGTGGGCATCCTCATCGGGGTCTTCGTCCTCTGCTGGATCCCCTTCTTCCTCACTGAGCTCATCACCCCACTCTGCTCCTGCCATATTCCACCCATCTGGAAAAGCATCTTTCTCTGGCTGGGCTACTCCAACTCCTTCTTTAACCCACTCATTTACACGGCCTTCAACAAGAACTATAACAACGCTTTCCGGAATCTCTTCTCCAGACAGCGCTGAGAAATGCCATCTTTGGTGCTGCTGTGGTTGGTTATCTGGAGTCTTTGAATGGCGATGAGAAACACTGCTTTTCGAAGTCGAGAACAGTCTTGACAAGAAATGTCAGCCAGTCCCCTGTGTTAAATGAGTTCAGACCACCTTTGAGTTTTGCAGAGTGGATGAAATGTGTTTATATTTACAGAACAGACTTTTGAGATAAATGTTTTTTTTTAGATAATATTGAAGATAAATAATGTTTTGTAATATAACATATGACATCTTACATGTGTGAAAGTCAGTGGTAAACTCTATAGACATGTCACCAGTCCATCACATAGGCACGCTTTCTATTTACACTATCAATAATTCTTTTTTACGTGTAAATTAAACCCAATCTTTTTTAGGTTACAGTTGAATTTACTTAGACTCTTTAGACTTTGTAATCCCACTGTTTTAAATATGCCTGGCTTGTGGCGAGTGGATGAAAGGTGAGGTGTTTATCACAGAACAGACTTTCGAGGTAAAGATAATTGAAGGTAAATAATATAATATAACATATAACATGCTATTACATGTGTGAAAGTCAGTGGTACCCTCAGACATGTCACCAGTCCATCACACAGGCATGCTTTCAGTTTATAGTATCATTACTTCCTTATTATATCTAAATTAAACCCAATTTTTTTATAGGTTACATTTTCATTTACTTAGACTCTTTAGACTGTGTAATCCCACTGTTTTATATGCATACTTTAAACCAGTTGTAATTCTGCTATTGTCATTAAACTAACTTAAACAATGGACATTTATAATAATCATAAAAGGTTCCACAAAACTTTAATAAAGTATGTGACAATTTCCTTTAGATACCCTTGGTTCATCGAGGATTTTTTAGTTTTTCACAATCGCTATGACTGTTTTTTTTTGTATATTTAACAAGTTTACTAAACTCTTAATGCACAAACTCACCTAAGACACAAAATAAACTAACACAATACACCAAGTAAAAAAAACACTGCAAATAAGTAATAAAAACACTAACACATGTTCCTTTCAACAGCAACATTTAGTCAATTATATAAATGGCTTTACTTTATGAGTCAGTCAGCCCTTATATTTTAATATTTTCTACATTTTTTGTTTTTGCAGAAATTTATTGCAAAAAATGAACACCCATCTCAGAGTAGCTTTATAAAAAAATGTTTATGTAAAAAAAACATACAGAAACAGAATTATTGCAGTATATATATATATATATATATATATATATATATATATATATATATATATATATATATATATATATATAATTATTATTATATATATATATATATATATATATGTATATATATATATATATATATATATATATATATATATATATATATATATTCTAACCAGTCTTTTGCATTGATTTACATCTTCCTCTCCCTCATGCAGTGATTCTTTCTTTCTTTGTATTGTTCTCAAGATGAGCCACAGACTCCTCTTTTAGAACATGTGATTGGAAAAAACTTTTGATTTTTACATTTGCCCATATGTATAAAGCAATTTTTCATTGGTAATGGAATAAAAAAAAAGGATATATATGTGTGCGTTTCAAATCACAATATGAACATCGGTTCACTTAGATTTTAGCCGGTACAAGTTCTGTTTTGAACATGATGTCATCTGTTCTCACATACAGTGTGAAGGCATTTTTACATTTGGCTTTGAAATTATATTGTTTTGGTCTTGGTTGGGCTTGAGTGTAGAAAAAGTTCAAGCATTTTAAGTTAGTGGTAACAGCATGCATTTTGTATCGAAGCAACAAAAAAAACTTGTTAATTTTATAGCCTACAAATACAGATGTTGTGCTAACCATGTTAAGACTTAAGAAACTTGTTAGATGTATTAAAAAAACAGTCATAGCAATTGTGGAAAACTGTAAACATCTTAAAAAGAGTAGCCTACATAGATTGTTCGGAACAAGCGTTTGAGGCGGAGTTTTAAATAATTGAAAATCAGATAAGCTCTTGAAGGGTATAAAAACTTGCATGCAATTTCTACAGATATTAAAGTAATTTCTTTCTTTAAAATTTAAAGTCATCCATCAACAGTACTCCTTTCCGATGTTACTGCAAATGACATTCAAACTACTTGACATCTTAGAAGAGTCTAGATGTTCATTCAATTCTTTTCATATCTGACGCAACCACTCGTGAATCAAGTGATCATGAGTATGAGAGAAAATTGCAGAATCAAGCAGTAATCTTTTCACATAACCTTTGAGCCTTGAGCCAAAGACTGAGTTCTATTGAAAATGAATATTATGTGCTTTCATTCCCATTCAAAGAAGACGCTTGAGACATCAGTGGGAATCCGTATTAAGATGTCTAAGGAAATCAACGATTTTTTTTTAGATGTGTGTTCCATCAAATAGTGCACTTAAGCATTTGAAATTCGCGTTTTGAAATGCATGCTAGACCAAAGCTTTCAAAGAGCTTTTGCTTCCAAATAACATAAAAAGAGATATTTTTGGGGCTAATTGAAGTGAAGTGTCAGGCAAGAAATTTGTTGGA